>LPNX010542676.1:22609-133767 GCA_001517045.1 Pseudotsuga menziesii | reverse complement strand
CTAGTCATGAGAGAACCTCTGCACCTCTTGAGTTGATCCACAGTGATGTTGCTGGCCCATTTCCTCATATGTCAATGAGTCAAGCCAAATATGCATTGACGTTCATAGATGACTTTTCTACGTATTGTTGGGTTTACTTCCTGAAACACAAGTCTGAAGTTTTTGGCCTCTTCAAAGTCTTTAAGGCTTTGGTTGAAAACCAGTATGGGAGGAAACTCAAAGTCCTCAGATATGACAATGGTGGTGAGTATGTCAAGTCTGATTTCGTCCAATATTGTGTAGATGGAGGTATTTAGATGCAACATTCTATCCCTTACACACCACAACAGAATGGTGTTGCTAAGAGGAAGAACAGATCATTAAAAGAGATGGCAACATGCATGATGGAGGCTAAGACTTTGCCACCAAAGTTTTGGGCCGACGCTATAAAATGTGCAGCCTATATCCAGAATAGGGTGCCTCATAAACAACTTGATGGTATGACTCCTTTCGAAGCATGGAGTGGGCACAAGCCAGATGTGACCCATTTCAGGATTTTTGGCTCAAGGGCTTGGGATAGAATTCCAATAGAAAAGAGGAAGGCTTTGTAGCCCCAAAGCCAAGAGTGTCTATTTGTTGGGTACTCTGAAGATTCAAAAGGGTACAAGCTGATCAATTTGAGCACAAACAAAGCCTTCATTGAAAGGTGTGTTCATTTTCAAGAAGAGCCCCTAGCAGCAGTGGAAGTTGGAGAATCCTCTTCACCACCAAAACCTATGAATGTAAGTGAAGAGATAGTTGAACATGCTGATTCTGATATGTTTTATAATGATAATTTAATTGCATATCCTAACAGTCCTACAAGACCAAAATGGGCATCCAAGACCATTCATGCAGCTGGAGAACTAGCTGGAAATCCTAATGATCCTAGGAGGACTAGATCTCAGTTTGAGAGTGTTATGTGCATGAAAGATCCTATGTTGGCAGAGAAATGCTATCTGATGGTTGAATCAGACCCATAGACATATGAATATGCAGCAAATTATCCAATATGGAAAACAGCCATGGAAGAAGAGTTCAGCTCACTCCAGAAGAGCAACACTTGGGAGCTGGTTGATCTTCCCCGAGGGAGGAAGCTAGTTCAGTGTAAGTGGGTGTACAAAACCAAATTTGCTGCTGATGGTTCACCTCTGAAGTACAAGGCCAGATTGGTAGCCAAGGGATACTCACAGGTACATGGCATAGACTACAATGAGACCTTTGCACCAGTGGCAAAGATGGACTCCATCAGGCTAGCCTTAGCCATTGCAGCTTCAAAGCAGTGGGAGGTACACCACATGGATGTGAAGTGTGATTTATTGAATGGAGATATCACTGAAGATATATACATGCAGCAGCCTCAAGGATTTGATACTAACTCATCTCTTGTGTGCAGGCTAAAGAAGTCATTGTATGGGCTTAAGAAAACCCCAAGGGCTTAGTATGCCAAGATTGATAGCTTTCTGCTATCACTGAATTTTGTTCGATGCAAATTAGATTTAAATGTCTATTTGAAGCTGATTCATGGTTCATTAATGATCATTGTTTTGTATTTTTATGACCTTCTCATTATAGGAAGCTCAAAGGATGAAATTGCTTCCTTGAAGGATGCAATGAACCATGCCTTCTCAATGACAGATTTGGGCTTATTGAGCCAATTCTTGGGGCCCGAGATTGCTCAAACCAAAGAAGGAATAAAAATACATCAGTCCAAGCATTCCTTGGATTTACTGAAAAAATTCAATATGAAGGATTGCAAGCCAAGAAAGACTCCTTTCCTTTCAGGAGTTAAGGTTGAAGAAGCTGATTCTTCACCTATGGTAAACAATACACTGTATAGGCAATTGATTGGATGTTTGTTGTATCTTACACATACTAGACCTGATCTTTCTTATGAATTAAGTGTGGCTTCAAGATACATGGATCAGCCTCATGAGATCCATTGGAGAGCAACCAAAAGGATCCTTAACTTTGTTCAGGGAACAAGGACTCATGGGATCTTCTACAAAGCTAAATATGATCTTGATTTGATTGGGTTTACTGATAGTGATTGGGCAGGTGACAACACAGATTGAAAGTCAACATCAGGATATGTGTTCATGCTTGTAGAAGGGCCAATCAGCTGGTCAAGCAAGAAACAGAGTGCCATTGCACTTTCATTTACAGAAGCAGAGTACAGAGGAGTTGTAAATGCAGCAACTCAATGTTTATGGTTGTAGGGGTTACTTGGAGAGTGTGGCTTTGAATCAGAATACTCAACTACTATCTATTGTGATAATCAGAGTACCATTTGAATCTACAATGATCCAATTCATAAGCAGAGAACCAAACACATTGAGATCCATATGCACTACATCAGACAGCTTGTGCATGATGGCACCATTCACCTACTCTTCTGTTCATCTTCAGAACAAGTACCAGATATATTCACCAAAGTTTTTTGTGAGAATACATTCAGCAATCTCAAATCACTACTGGGGATTTTTGATCATGCTGTGAAGCATGAGTCATGACAATATTTCCAAATTTTGTTTTACTATCCATGTTTAAGGGAGGATTTTTCCCACTGGGTTTTTGCCTCTTTCCTTGGTTAAATGGACATGCAGTATGTAAAGGGTGACTAAGCCTTGTTGCTAGGCCCTATAATTTTCTGATATTTTACTCATAATTCAGGCTTAAGGGGGGGTGTTAGAATAATCAACCCATAGTTAGCTACCTTAGACATTAATTAATCCAATTTTTGTCTTATTTGCCTAGTTTCCATATTCCACCTTATGCAAGTTGTCCTCCACACATCCATAGTGGTAAAAATTTCTAAATTTGAGTCATGGAGTGCTTGGGAAACCTCTTGGAATTAAATTTGCTTTATTCCTGGCCTCCCTAGCACATGTCTTCTTTTTCTGCTTTATTGCCTGCTTTTTCTGAGTTTTAAGGCAATTGGGAAAGTTTGACTAGGTGAAGTTAACTTGTTTTTTGTCCTCAACATCCTCCACTCTTTTCTCCTATGAAAAGAATTTATGAGTTGTCCTTCCACCACCTATTAGCTTTCCTAATTGATTTTTCCAGTTCATGAGCTCCTAGACAGATTTGGAAAGTGCTTTATGCACCTATGGGGGATTTGCTTAGATTTAGTAAGCCTACTTTTGACTAAATTCAAATGGAATCCTTATGCATTCGAATATCTCATGTAATTATTTATTGTGGAAGCCTATGAATTTACAGGGTTGGCTATTGTACACTTATTCAATACAGATTAGTGTTCAGCTCCATTATTCAGTCTCCTTTGTGAGTAATTTGCATGTGTAATTGGCAATTGTTGTGAGTGTAATTGTTCTAACACCTGGGTTCAATTTCCACAGTTAAAGGGTTGTGGTGTAGCTTAAAAGTGTAGCCTGCACATACTAGATATATTATCATGGACTATATAGAATGTTTATACGATTGCTTACTATTTGGATTTGAAATGTTTAAGAACATATTAATGTTATTGTAATGGGTCTGGACATCTATAGGATTTGATGTCGCGAACTCTTTATGACAAAATGGGTTTTAGTTATTGAAATTGGCTATTATGATATGTTTGGTTATGTTTAGATATATTTAAGTGGGACCTTTAATACCCTTTATGATTTATAATTGATGACTGTAATAATAGGACTATGAAATAAACATTTGAGTTATGAAAAAAGGATGTGATTTGGATTGTAGATTTTATATAATAATACAGAGTTTTATAATGGACCACATGGATGGTCACAGTGCCTTCTCTGTTTGGTTAATTTTGATTATGTTTATAAAAATGGAATGTTATGATATTTAATTCTTTTTTACATGATTATGTAGAGCAGAATTTAGAAGGTATTTAATAATTTGTTAGCTTGTTTATTATGTGAATTATATTCCTAGTAGATCTATTTTAAAATATTTAGGTTCTGCTCTTTAGTTTATAATAAATCAAATAGTACATAAATTATAAAATTAATTGAAGACTAATATATATATATATATATATATATATATATATATATATATATACCTTCTACTTATGAACTAAACTTGAATTAAAAACAACCCTTTGCTGATAAATGAAATATGTCAGTAGAGTAATGCCACCTGATAACAAAAACTAGGTATGGTGCACATACACTAAACATGGAGATAATTACAGAATTTCACTCAAAGTACGAACCCTAGTAATGTACATCATATAATAAGATTTTTCCAGCATATGATTAGTAAATTGCATATACAACCCTAGCAGATTGATAACCATAAAACAAAACCATTAGGGTAAGAAATTTAATTTCAGCCCTTACTTAATCATAAACAGTAATGAAACTTTGGGAAGAACTAGAATATGCCTTCAAGGGTTTCATAACTGAAATTTAAGCTTTGTTAATGGCTGCACTTGCACACTTAAATAACCAGCATTAATAATTCAATGCAGATCTGACCTCTGTTTGATGACCAAATCACTTGGGAACTACCACGTTCCTCCCAACCATGACCCAGAACCATTCCTGGTTCTAATCTGGATCCCCCCGAGCTGGACTCCAACATGCAAGTAGCTTAGAGCTCCTAAGGTAGGGTTTCCTAACTGGTAATCAGTTTTGAATCAATCCTCTTTTCCTTGCAGGATAAGTTCTCCAAGAAAACACTTGAGAGCAGAACATGTAGAATAATAATTCTCCTCGATAAAAATCAGAACCCCTAAGCCTTTGCTTGGCTTGAGTCTTTATAGGTAGAATTTTTAGTCAAAGGGGCAGTTAAATCAACAAATTCTTGATTTCTTGATTTAACCCTTTTTAATTTACTGGGGAAAATTTTCAAGTCTTAACCTAGGAACTTTTAACTAGTTCCTAGTTAGTATTTCATAGATTTGTCACTATTTATTAATCCTTTAATAATAAATAATAATTGGTGGAGCTTCTCTTCTTTCTTTATTCAATTATATAATTAATCATAATTAATTCTTTATACATACTATGTATAAAATACATAGTATTAAAATACTTGTTAACACTTGTCTTCGGGCATCATGTGTCATGATCCCTTAGACTTAATGACATTTCTTTTTTGAAGGTCAAGTGGATCATGATGGCTCAGGTCTACTAGGCTAGGAAACTCTAAACATCCTTGCATGTTGGATTTCCCTTGTATAACGTGGTAGTTCTTCAATACTTGATGAGAATACAGAAATAAAAATTTCATTTAATCACTTAAAAATAAGTATGATGAGATCAATATTATTCCTCGAGTTGTTTTCACTCGGAGGTGATTTTAATCTTTTCAGTAACCCCTAGCGCTTACCAGAGCCCATACTCAACACTTATAACAGGGAGTTACAAACATAGTGCAATTCCAGATCTCTTGCTAAACACTAAATGCTAGGATGTACTTGTGTGATACACCTAGGTATACAATGGCCAAAGATCCGATGCTCTAGAGCTTATGCTCAACACCAATATGGAATGCTCCATATCTTATGCCCAACATTTCCAAATTATATTTTCATGTGTTCTAGATCTTTATGCTCAACACAAATGTAATTGCTCATGTTATCCAAAGCCTTTCACTGAACACAAAACATCTCATCCATCATGTGCTTCAGGGTTCACGCCCAACACAAACATTTCATCAATCATGTGCTTCAGGGTCCACGCCCAACACAAAACATATATATACCTATATATCATCAACAATTGGATTATGCCCAATATACAAAACAAATCATCATGTTCATATGCAGTGGGATCTTCGACCCAATATAAAATAAAACATTAATATAATCTTCAGGATCAATATGCTCATGCCTATAAAGGGTAGCTCCAAAATTCGAGATATTATACCCTTCCTATGAGCATTCCATCAAATCTTTCCCCTCCACGATGCTCATTTGTAATTAACATATTCTTTTCATAAAAGAATTAATAAAAAACACCCATGGTAATGACCATGAGACTCATGCTTTGTTGATGTATTTGTAACTTCATAATGTATTCATATATGTATCTTATGTATTATAACTCGATGTTTATTCCGGGATGTATCTATTATGTAATTGAGTCATGTTGTCATGCCCTGATGTTCCGATCGGGAGAATCAATAATGTAAACAAGTCATGTCAAGTCATAGTGGGTTACCCTCCGATTGTGTAAGGGTTAAAGTCCCCGCAGTTCTGGGGCACTAGGGTTATTAGACTCTCCAAGTAGAGGTCAGCCCTAGTAGGGTTTTAGTCATGTCAGGATTAGTATAAACAAAGAGCTAGGGTCTCTATTTAGCACACATCACTCACACACTCAAGTGTAGCACATAGTTGAGGAAGGAGAAGACACTAGGGCTAGACAAGAAGAAGATTACTGCTGTCGAGAGTGCATCTTACTATTTTGGGGTTTTACATCTTGTGTTGATTCTATCTCTGAGGAATTTGTGGGGTTTTCTCCATTTATGGTTTCCTTGATCAAAAGAACTGTGTTCATTGTCTCTTGTGTTTGATTGCTGTATTTGTTATTCTCTCAATAAAGATCCTAACATAATGCTAGCTTAATGTTGAAAAACTAACATGGTATCAGAGCTAACCTGAGAAGAAGACACTATGCAGCTATGGGAACTAGGGCTTCGTAGTTTGTGGATCTTTCTTCATAGATTTTCAGCAAAAGTAAGGTGGAACAACTCTCCTCCTTAGGGCGCATCTTTCTGTTGAAGCAGAATCCAATTCTAAGGTTTTTCAGTTTTGGACTTGTCACTACTGTCGGAAATTAGGGATTTTCACAGAAGAATAATTTTTCAGTGAGCCCAGGCCTAGATTGATATCCTCCCCAAAATCGAAGTTAGGGACAAATTTCAAGGCATTTGGGTAGACAAAACTCCATAAAATCAAAACCCTAATTTGCTCCTGAACTAGCTCTGCAGGATTTCAGCTCAAGTTTCAGATCCGACATCTTTAACCTAGTAAGATCTAAAATATTTTGTATCTCCATTTGAGGTTCTCATTTAAAGATGTCTCATCATACCAAGCTTAATGAAAAGCTTGAGGGAGCTGAAAAATTCTGAGCCTAGAAGTATAGGATCTCCTTGGTCCTGGAAGAAAATGAATTAGACTCCTACATCCATGAGGAGGTTCCAGTTCCAGAGGGACATGAGGCAAAGGCCTTACGTAAGAAGAATATGGTTATGTCAAAGAGGATCATTTCTGATTCTATCAAGGATCACCTTATCCCACAGGTGTCCTCTCTCAAGACACCTAAAGCTATGTTTGATGCCCTAACCAAATTGTTTGAAGGAAAGAACATCAATCGAAAGATGACCCTGAGAAACCAACTAAAGAATGTGAAGATTCAGAATGCAGAAACAATCCAGTCTTACTTCACAAGGGTTTCCTAGATCAAGGAACAATTAGAAGTTGTTGATGAAGAAGTAGAAAATGCAGAGATTGTGATGACTACTTTGAATGGCCTCCCTAGGTCATGGGATTCTTTCATCCAAGGAATCTGTACAAGAAAGAAGTTAATCAAGTTCAACAGACTATGGGAAGAATGCTCTCAAGAAGAAGCTCGGATAGCAGCTCGAGAAGAGAAGATGGGAAGTGAATATCAAGCTCTCATGGTACACTCCAAGACTCACTCCAATTCAACAAGAAAGAAAACTCATCACTTCAGAGGTAAGCACTCTCACAGAGATAATACTAGAAGAGATGTATCTACGATCATATTTTATACGTGTGATGAAGCAAGACACTATGCAAGGAATTGTCCTAACAAACAGAAGATAGTAAAGAATAAATCATGCTCATGCTGCAGAGGATGATGAACCATCCAGAAAGAGATCCAGATATGAAAGTGAAGATTCTTCAAGTGAGGATGAATATGTTCTGATATCAGCTCTCATAGGTAACATTACTCATGGTAGTGATGATTGGCTTATAGACAGTGGGGCTTCCAAACATATGACTGGATTCAAGAAATCCTTTGTAAGACTGTCAGAACATGAATCACCTCACAAGGTAAATCTAGGAGATGACTACCAATATCCAATAAAAGGTAGCGGGGAATCTTCATATAAGTTAGACTCTAGAAAATATCTAACAATGAAAGAAGTATTGTTTGTGCCAGGACTCAAGAAGAACCTTCTCTCCATATCATCATTAGATGCAAAAGGAATGCGGGTTGCATTCATAGATGGTCAAGTCATCATGTGGCCAAAAGAAAAGACTATCGATGATGCAGTAGTGATTGGAGAACAAGAAGGAGGATTATACAAATTGAAGGGCCAGCCAGAACAAGCCTTGGTCCATGACATAGTAGAGCCAAGTGAACTTTGTCATAGAAGACTTGAACATGTGCATTACAGAGCACTACCTATTGCAAGAAAAGCTTTCGAAGGTCTTCCAAAAATTCAAGCAAAACATGATGGGGTCTGCAAAGGATGTGCAAAAGGAAAGAATACAAAGAAGACATTTCCAAGCAGTGAAATCAAAGCAAAAGGAATCTTGGAAATCATCCACTTCGATGTATGCGGTCCTATGTCATCAAACTCTCTATGTGGGTATGCATATTATGTTTCTTTTATTGATGACTTTTCTAGGAAGACATGGGTTTACTTCATGAAGAACAAAGATGAAGTATTCAGCAAGTTTAAAGAATTCAAAGCCTTGATCAAAAACCATACTGAAAAGAAGATCAAGACCATTCAATCAGATAATGGTGGAGAATTCACTTCAAATGAATTCAAAGAGCTATGCAAAGAATCAAGGATTAAGAGGGAGTTGTCCACTCCTTATAATCCACAACATAATGGGATTGTGGAACAGAAGAATAGAACCATCATGGAAGCTGCAAGAGCTTCATGATCAAGATATTCCTATGCATCTTTGGGCTGAAGCTGCTAGAACAGCGGTGTATGTACAGAACCGAACTCCACATAGAGTACTCGAGAATAAGACTACTGAAGAAGTCTTCTCCGGAAAGAAACCAAAATTCGGCCATCTCAGAATATTTGACTGTCCTGTGTACATACACATTCCAAAAGAGAAGAGAACAAAATTAGATCCTTCAGGAAAGAAGGCCATATTTGTGGGATACTCTGAAAGCTTGAAGGCTTACAGAATATATATCCCAGGATATAAGAAGATTGACATCAGCAGGGATGTGACATTTGATGAAGACACAGCTTACAACAAATCCAGAAAGAGACCTGCTAAAGAACCTGAAGAAGCAGAAGCACCCAAAACTCATGATACAACCATGAATGAAGAAACTAGAGAAGAAGATCGAGAATTTGAAGAACCACAAAGACCTGTAGATCCACCTCTGGAGAAGAATCCTCATAATAGGAAACCTAATTGGGTATGAGAACTGATCCAAGGTGCGGAAATATATGGGGCTCCAGAAGATAATCACAAAGAAAGAAAGAGGACCAGATCCTGTTCCGGGTATGTAGATTTACTATGTGATTTCATTGATAAAGAACCTTCCAGTTATGAAGAATCGGAAGAACAAAAAGAATGGAAGGATGCTATGATCGAAGAGTACCAATTGATCATGAAGAATGATGTTTGGGATGTTGTCCCAAGACCGGACGGGAATTTAGTTGTAACTTCCAAATGGATCTACAAGATCAAACATGCTGCAGACGGTAGCATTGAAAAATATAAGGCAAGATTTGTAGCTCGAGGTTTCTCTCAGAAAGAGGGAATAGACTATGAGGAGACCTTTGCACCTGTATCCATATACACTTCCATCAGATCAATACTTTCTCTGGCTGCAGTGATGAAATGGAAGATACACCAAATGGATGTCAAGACTGCCTTCTTGAATGGTGTAGTGGAAGAGGAAGTGTATGTAGAACAACCACTCAGTTTTGAGACACATGACAGAGAGTCTCATGTATGCAGACTGAAGAAAGCCCTGTATGGTTTGAAATAGGCACCCATGACATGGTACGGTAGAATTGATAGCTTTCTATCCAACTTGGGATTTACCAAGAGTAAAGCAGATTGCAACCTTTACTACAAGGTTGAGGATGGAAACCCAGTGATGCTTCTACTATATGTAGATGATCTATTTGTGACAGGTACGGATGGGTTGATTACTGATACGAAGAGAAAACTTGCTACTGAGTACGAGATGAAGGACTTGGGTACGATGCATTAATTTCTAGGTATGGAGGTGTGGCAGAGTACGGATGGAATCCTCCTTGGACAAGGGAAGTATGCAGTAGAGATCCTGAAGAGGTTTGGGATGATGGACTGCAAGACTATGTCCACACCTATGGCATCAAACCTGAAGCTATTGAGTGATGCTTCTTCAGATTCGGTTGATGCTACGATGTATCATCAGATGATTGGGTCATTGATGTACCTAACAAACACGAGACCAGACATTTGCTTTGTTGTGAACACCTTGAGCTAGTTCTTGACAGATCCGAGAAATGTTCACTTAATTGCTGCAAAGGATATCCTGAGGTACCTGAGGGGTACAATTGATTATGGGCTCAAGTATGATGTGAATCAAAAGATTAACCTGGAGGGCTATCTTGATTCAGATTGGGCAGGTAGTGCCATCGATAGGAAGAGCACTTCAGGGTTTTGCTTCAATATGGGATTAGGTGTGATCTCTTTGTTTAGCAGGAAGCAATCCTATGTGGCACTGAGTACAGTTGAAGCAGAGTATGTCGCAGCTTGTTCAGCTAGTTGCGAGGAAGTATGGCTGAGGAAGCTACTGTTTGAATTATTTGATCTCCAGATGGATGCTACTTGTATACATTGTGAGAACTAGAGTTGCGTGAAGTTGTCAGAGAATCCAGTGTTCCATGACATGTCAAAGCACATCGAGATCAAGTATCACTATATCAGGGATATGGTGCAGAGAGGAGCAGTGAAGCTCCAGTATGTTGCAATAGAGGAACAGATAGTTGATGTGTTGATGAAGCCATTAGCCATACTAAAGTTCGAGTACTTCAGGGATAAGCTTGGTGTTCTCCAGATCGAGGTTTCCTCCAAGGGAAAGTGATGAGTCCCAAAGCCATTCTGAAGAGCAGGTCAGATGTAAGGGCTGAGTCATTCTGTCATGGTGAGAGGATTCAGTTCCTTCCATGTCAGGTATGAGTGCTGGCCATTCTATCGAGTAGGACAGATGTAAGGGCAACTGCCACTCTCTGGGAGAGTGGAGGCATCTGGTCCGTTACCAGGTAACTCAGTCTGGGACTGGGGGGCCATTCCGACGAGGGTGTAGGATTTGGTTCCTACCAGGTCATATGTAAGTGCAGAACCTTTCCATCATTGTGAGCAGGATGTGATTCCAGCCTAGATGAAAGTATGGAAATCTTTCATCACTGTGAGTAGGATGTGTTCCTTCCTGGATGGATGTAAGTGCAGAAATCTTCTATCACTGTGAGCAGGATGCGATTCCATCCTGGATGAAAGTATGGAAATCTTTCATCACTGTGAGTAGGATGTGTTCCCGCCTGGATATACATATTCCATCATTGTGAGTAGGATGCGATTCCAGGCTAGATTAAAGTATGGAAATCTTTCATCACTGTGAGTAGGATGTGTTCCCGCCTGGATGGAAGTATGCCTTTCTGATGAGTAGGTCAGATATAAGTGTTGAAGCCTTTTCACAGATGACAGTGATGTCCTGTCATGCTGGTGAGTGTGAGTGCTGGGCCTTTCTGATGTGATTGTAGGTTTCTACATGATCATATGTGAGTGTTGGGTGTGCCTTTCTGATGAGTAGGTCAGATATAAGTACTGGGTGAAGACCTACATGATGGCTATGCCTACAACCAGCATGAAAGAAGGTTGGATCTGTAGAACTTCCTATGACGAGAAGAATCATGAGATAACACACATATGATGATGACCATATGAGATCCAGATCGAGCTATGGTCCAGATCTAGTTATGATGACTTTGAGAGATCCAGATTGAGTGATGATCCAGATCCAGTCCAATGATGATGATCCAGATCGAGTGATGATCAAGATCCAGTGATGTTGTTCCAGATCGAGAGATGATCCAGATCAAGTGATGATGTCCCATGATGATCCAGATCAAGAGATGATCCAGATTCGAAGAATGGAGATGACTTGAAGACTCAAAAGACTCAAGATGCAGATGACGAGATGATCCAGTTGATACAGAGAAGAAGACTAGTGCTAAAAATTGTGTCGAAAGAATACCTTCCTAGTTAAGAGGGAGTGTTGATGTATTTGTAACTTCGGAATGTATTCATCTATGTATCTTATGTATTGTAACCCGATGTTTATTCCGGGATGTATCTATTATGTAATTCAGTCATGTTGTCATGCCTCAATGTTCCGATCGGGAAAATCAATAATGTAAACAAGTCATGTCAAGTCATAGTGGGTAACCCTTCGATTGTGTAAGGGTTAAAGTCCCTGTAGTTCCAGGGCACTAGGGTTATTAGAATCTCCAAGTAGAGGTCGGCCCTAGTAGGGTTTTAGTCATGTCAGGATTAGTATAAATAGAGAGCTGGGGTCTCTATTTAGCACACATCACTCACACACTCAAGTGTAGTGCATAGTTGAGGAAGGAGAAGACACTAGGGCTAGACAAGAAGAATATTACTGCTGTTGAGAGTGCATCTTACTATTTTGGGGTTTTACATCTTGTGCTGATTCTATCTCTGAGGAAGATGTGGGGTTTTCCCCATTTATGGTTTCCCCGATCAAAAGCACTATGTTCATTGTCTCTTGTGTTTGATTGATGTACTTGTTATTCTCTCAGTAAATATCCTAACATAATGCTAGCTTAATGTTTAAAAACTAACATGCTTCATGCTAAGAAATTTCTATTTGTTCCAATATCCCCTCTACATGGTCATGTGGCGACTCAAGACCTCGTGCATGTGCCCTAAAACCACATTTTCCTAATACATGATTGACCCTCTCCTTAACCCTAATGTCTTCATACTCAATAACATTAATTATTATGTCTAGTTTCTTTTCTTATTTTTCCAACTGCACTAGAAGCTATATTTAGGGGATAGTATCTAATTTTACTAGATAGAGGTACTATGTTTAAGGCCCGTACCTATTACTCATGATGTCCTATTGGTTCCATATAAGCTACCATTACGACCCAAGGATAATTTTTTTTCCTTCAACCATAACCATGACCCTCTAACTCATATTTAGTGCTCAAAACTTCCTGGCACCACTTACATTCATTATTGAAGCCCAAATATCTCCTATAAATAAGTCATATGTATGGTGGTTTAATTCCACACCCAGGTGCCTTAAAAATATATTTTTATGGATTCCAATATAAGATTGATTGTCTCCTTCTTAACCATAATGTCTGCATACTCACATAGGCCTTTCCAAAATAAACATGTAGCAATTTACAACAATTGAAAATGCTACTCCGTTAGGTTTTTATGCCCTAGGAAAAAAATGTCAAGAGCCCTTAAATGCATTTGGGATGAAACTTACAAGAAGAAATGAATGAAAACTTTGGTTAGGATCAACAAACGATTGACTTCGTTGGATTCCTCGTCGCTAGATATATCTAGAGAACCCCTCATCCTAATGTTATGTGGCTTAGACCTTGTTTTATTCACTGATTTGGAGAACCGAGTTTTTTCTCAGTAAGAGACAATGCAAATTTTGGATTTATGTTTTTAATTTCGAAAATTCTACCTTGAGAGAGTGCAAATAGCATGGCCAAGTAGTCCTTTCCCAAATAAACTTGCAGCAGCTTATGACACTCAAAAAATGCTGATACATTAGGTTTTTATGCCTCATGAAAAATTTTCTAGGATTCCCTGAATGACATTAGGATGCCACTTGCAAGAACACATAACATTACAACCATTAATCAAATTGAAAAATCATTGACTTAGTTTGATTCTTGGTATCCAAATATAGCTACAGGACCCCTCACCCTAGAGTTCCATGGGTGAGAGCTTTTTTTATAAATAAATTTGTAGAACTATGGTTTTTCTAGTAAGAGGCAATACAATTTTTTTATTCAATGGTCCAATTTCATAAGCCCTACCTTGAGATCATGCATATAGCATGGTCAAACAACCTTGCAACAACTCATGGCACTAAAAAATGCTACTCCATTAGGTTTTTATGCCCCAAGACAAATTTACAAAGGGTCCATGAATTATTTTGGGATTAAACTTACAACTAGACATAAAATGAAAACCATGAGTCATATAAATGAACCATTGAATCCATTGGATTCCTAGAAGAAAAAAACAACTGGGGAACTCCTCGCCCTAAGGTTGCATGCCTCGATGCTTATTTTATTCATTGATTTAAAGAACTATGGTTCCTCTTAGTAAGAGGCAATGTAATTTATGTATTGAGTGTTTCAATTTAGGAAATCCTACCCTAAGAGTGTGTGTATAACATGGTCACATAGGTATTTCCCAAACAAACTTGCAGAACAAGTTACAACACAAAAAAACACTACTCCATTATGTTTTTTAAACTTGGGACAAATTTACCAAGGGTCCTAGAATGAGTTTGGGAGAAAACTTGCAACTTAACATCAAATAAAAATTGTCACTCAAATCGATGAACACTTGAATCCATTTGATTCCTATCATCCAAGTATAGCTAGTGCACCCCTTACCTCATGGTTCAACGACTCAGAGATTTTTGTATTCATCATTTTGGAGAACTAGGGTTTTTCTTAATAAGAATAAGCGCAAATTTTGTTTTCAATGGTCCAATTTGGAAAATTCTAGCTTGAGATTGTGCAAATAGCATGGTCACATAGGCATATCCCAAACAAAACTTGTAGCAACTTATGGGAGTTGAAAATGCTTCCCCATTAGGTTTTATGCCCCAAAACAAATTTTGCAAGCGTTACCGAATGAGTTTTAGAAACACCTTGCAATTCAATATAAAATGAAAACCATGGCATGGATTGAAAAACTATTAACTTTCTTGGATTCTTGGTATCTAAACATAACTATGGCACCTTACACCCCAAGGTTCCATGGGTCATTTTTTTTTATTAATTGATTTGGAAAACTAAGGTTTTTCTTAGTAAGAGGCAATAGAAATTTTTTATTCAATGGTCCAATTTGGTAAATCCCACCTCGATATCATGCATATAGCATGGTTGTATAGTCATTTCCCAAAGAAACTGGAAGCAACTTACGACACTAAAAAAAACTGCTCCATTAGGTTTTTATGGCTTGGGACAAATTTACCAAGGATCCCAAATGAGTTTGGGAGGAAACTTACAAATTGACATAAAATGAGAACAATGACTCAAATCAATGAACCTTGAACTCTATTGGATTCCTATTATCAAAACATTGCTAGGGTACCCCTGACCGTAGGGCTCCATGGCTCAAATCTTTTTTTATTCAACGATTTCGAGAACTAGATTTTTTTATTCAACGATTTCAAGAACTAAGTCACATGTGGAACTTCAAGAAAAATCTATAAGGACCAAAACGCTAACCCTAATTGGGATTTGAGGCATGCACAAACCCTAAAATTAAACCTATAAGCTTATCGAGCTATGTTAAATATAGTGTCGCTACAAGAAGAAGGGTTCCATTTTTTTGATGTAATGTATCCTTCCATAGTTGATAAACAACACTAGGGAGTCGATATTATAGCATAACATAGGAGACAGGAGATAATGTAGTAGCCATTATGGTCATAGATTCATTGATAACTCCATAGAGAGTACCATTTCCCTTGTATTTTCAATTTGACATAAAGAGCAAGGCATGGTCCTCATTTGTGGCTATGTTTTTCCCCATAGTGTGTTTTACCAAGGTATATATTATGTTATTGTGTGTGTTGTGTACTTATTTTCTCTAGGTGTTTCTCTTTAATTTCCATTGTATTTAGTATTTTATGAAATTAAACTAACACAATAAAGTAAGTTGTAAGATTTGTTGTGATTAACTAATCCAGTGGAATATCCATGGTAGTTTAGGGATCAACAAATTTTTAATTTTTTTATCTAGCAACTTAGAGTAATTATTAAGGAAATTAGAAATTATTTCAAATAAATAAATACCACTTGTTTCAAGGAATTTTGCAACTAGTGTGGGTACCACTTGTTCCTCTACCCTATAAGACACAAGTGTAGAACAAAAGAGCACAACAATATATCCTTCCCCTAGATAATCAATTTGGTCAACATGAAACCAAAATCATCCCTTGAGCTTAAGTCCCTTTCTCTTTGTTCCAAAATTCCTCCTTGAAATCTTCAGTACCTATAATAGAAATCAAAAGAAAAAAGCACAAAGTGAGAGCATCATTACAAATCAATCATCTATATTAGTGATCAAGGAGTCTAACAACATTTAACCGATATTAACACACATTAAATACAGGAAAGGGGAATAATTTTGTATGACTAATAAAGAGAGTAAAGTTGCAACCAATCCTTGATGTTGTTGGATTTATCCTCCACAACAGATCTACAATCCTTCACACTTACAACAATCTCTTCACGCATAAGCTCACTCTATCTTGCCTCTAAACTAGATCTCAATCCAACAACATAAGGGTGCTTTCTTTGACCTCCTTCACTCACTCTATGAAGGCTTAATTTATAGGCCATATTTGATGAGATTCACTTAGGAAATGGATAGGAGGTGATCCCAACAGGTGAGGAAGGTGAATGCCACCTCTCCCAAACTAGTAGGAACCAACTCCACGAAGGCATTCATAAGGAAGCTTCTAGAATCTTCTTTTTTCATGTTTTTGGTTGATTGGTGCACTTGGATTCAGGTGAAAGAGCGCTGATGGTTTTCACTCAACTAGGAGAAGCACTGTCTGTGCCTACTGCCAAAATATAAATAGGAGCTAATGCTTTTTTCTCCATAGGATAGAGTAGCGTCGATGCTCTATCATAACTAGGGAAAAGTGTCAGTATTCTTAGGTTTGGAAAAATTTTCCAAAGGATTCTCAGGCTAGTCTTTCTAAAAGGAAAACATGCAACTATGGAACTTTTAGGTGCAACAGAATGCCTCCCAAAGTATGAGGCTAGAAAAAAGTGATAGGTGAAATAGTTTGTAAGATATTGACCTGGTATAGAGGTAATGAGAGATGAGATCATAATTGACATAAGACCAGCAACTGAGTTATCCAACTTGATCATGGTTGCAAACTAATACACTGCAGATCCATGATGATGACTATGTCACAACTACCAATAATAGATTGTATATCCGTGAACAACTGACGTAGGAGGAAGAACATGGATGCGAAACATATAGAGTACATCCATGTTATCCGACCTCAAATACTGAACACACCCACCAGAAATACAATGTGGATCTATGTCAAGACTTCAAATGATATTCAACCGCAACCTGAGGATAGGAATATATAGTGATGAAGCCTAACCGCTCAGGGTCTTCATGCCAATATCAACCGATATGATTCTAACCATATGAATAGATATTTTGACGTTGAGCATGGAAGAAACCACTTGATTACCAGTCATTGATGTATATTGTTAACAAGTGCGAGGGAAATCACCGTTAATGTCAATAATCCCCAAGGTATCTCGGTACATTCTCGCAATTGCGAATAGATGTTTTGAATTCGAACACTTGATGAAATATTTCAGCCAGAGGTCGTTGATGAAAACTTGCTATTGAAAGCGAGGAAACCTGCCATTGAGGCATGCAGGCTTCAAGGTACTTGACTATGTCTCTAATTCTAATTCCCAGATGATGAGATGAATTCAAGAGGAATAGACTCGTCAAACGAGGGCCATGATGATTCTCCTATCAGTGACACAAAACATGGAACAATAGTTGACTTGAAGTGATGAAACTGACTCAGACATGACTGAATTTATGAATAAGTAAAGTTATTGATGATTTATTTTTTGGAAGAGACACCCTTTGAACAATTTGCGGCATGAAAAATGACTTGGAAACATTGAATTGATGAGACTGAAACCAGGTGTAATGTGAGGAATATGAAGGAGCATTCTTTGAATTGACTGACAAAAGTGGATCGATTCAGAGACAAGTTGAATACCCAACTATTTAGATATGTGAATGCAAACAGGTGCCATGTTCAATGGTGGACTATAAAATGCCATAAATACAAATGAAAAACATTCCCCTTTCCTTTAATTTCCCCATATTGAAGGATGCATGCCTCTTTTCATTTTTATGAGTCCAAAGAGGGTAACAACCACTCATTGTAGCTCATCAATCGATGAGTCCATTCTAACATGTTTTACAAACCTGAGAAAGGAGGGGTTCATTCCCAGATAGTTTCCTTCATCATTTTATTTTTATGAGTCCGATGAAAGTTAACTCAGCATCGTTCATGTTTATAGAGTGTGAACGAAGATGGCAAGGAGACTCCAAATTGGTCCTTTTTCGTAAATAGGCCTAATTGGTACGAAAAATAGATAAACTACTACAAATTAGTGGGTCGTTCTAATACTTTTACAAGCGTGAACAAAACAAGTTTGCTTGGAAATATTTTTTTGTTTTTATGGAGATTGAAAAGAGCTTAACTATAAATCTGTAATGGGTTCTTTTTTTCATAACCCAGTTTTTACGAGTCTGAAAAAGAAGCAAAAGTGGACTCGACACTCTTTTATTGGTTGTTTAACGAGCATGTGAAAAGTGTAAAAAAAATGCTTAGTACTTTTTCATTTCCACTCTAAGCTTGAAAAAGACAACAAGATCTTAAACCATAGCCACAAGCCATATAGATTTGACTTGGAAGGTTAAAAGGAACATTAAAGCCAACTCCGTAATGAACTATATAAAAATAATAATAATAACCCACTTTATTAAAGTAATTTTTGAATTAAAAAATAATTTCTAATTAAATAATAATAATAAAAGGACCAAAATTGCTATAAATAGGAGGTAGTAGTAAAAAGTTATTACCAATGTTATTTTACCATTTGAAGAACTTGGAGTTGGAGCAAAAAGGGGAAAGCTTCTCTTGGCGATTGCGAGTGCTATGGTCCACCGTTTCTCAAAATGATTGGAGGAGGTAAATGGAAAAACCATTATTTTCATTCCCATGATAATAATCTTTGTTTTTGACCAAAGATGGAGGGCTTTTATGGCGTTTTGGAAACCTGACCTGCGTGTTGAGCGGTGCCATTTTTTTCCAACCGTGAGCATGATGGCGCTCTGTCTTATTAGGAAAAGTACACCGTAGGTGCTTTGTCCAAAGATGATATGAGAGACTAAAATCGGCAATATACAATGCTGAGATAGAGGCACCATAGGAACTCTGTCTGTAACCAACGGAAGTGCTGGGTGCTCTGTCTGTGCACAAAAAATGCACCGTAGCTAGGGTTTTTTCAAAACACCATGCCCTCCATCCATTAAAATCATTTTTTTGTCTTTCTTTCATCCATGAATTGAGTTATAATGCATGTTTATGATGTCTTGCAGGTGCAAAATGACATCCACCCCATGGTAATATGGAAAGAGCGTAAGTATGAAACAACGAATTTCCAAGTTGTCAGAGATCCCTCCACTATAGAGGCCTTGCATAACTATGGGTTACTAAAATATTCTAGGTTGCCAGGAATGAAGGCTTATATATGCCTCTTAGAATATATCATCGACATGTGAGACCTCGAGCAACAACGTTTTGTGTTCAGGACCCACACTTTGACCATTGCCATTAAGGAAATATACTTCTTGACTAGGCTATCTCAGAGAGGGAGACACGTGGTTCTATCCAGACCAGGGGGTGGTGAGATTTCCTTGGATGATATAATTGACAGATATTTTGCAATGGGGATACATGCCTAATATTGGAAGCTCTGTATCCAGCAGATAGTGGACCTCCCTTTGAGGACCATAGTTTATACCATCGGGAAGGTGGTGGGGACTAGATCCGCCTACCTGACCACTAGGGAACATATGCTATATGCCCTAGAGTTTATGGTGCTTACAGTATTCAACTGGTCTGAATGCATTTTAGTCGACCTGAAGGATCCGTTGAACAAGAGAAAGGGTGCCTATGGAGTTATGGTAGTGTATTTCATCTTGCAAAGGGTGCCTCACTTGAGACCCCAGGTGTCTGTGAGTAGACTAGATCCTGAGAATCCTAGGATGCTCAAATGGGTTTATGTTATGGCCTGCCATGGTGGCGGGGGTTCCAAGGTTGTCTATGGATCAACCTTCTTTCCCTAGCTGAGAGGATAGCTACTCATGATCAAGGATTATCACTATGAGGGGGAAGCATTTTGTGAGGATCCATAACTTTCGCTACCCAAGGGTGAGGAGTGGGATGATAGAGGTAAGAAAGACATTATCCATCATGTTTTTTAATTTTTCAAATTTATTTAATTTTTATTTTATAATGCTAAGACAAGTGAAAATGGTTTGCGTAGACATTGGACCTGTCCATCCAGCCGGGATGTCTCCTATTGAGATGCGAATAGGGGTTAGAGATATGATGATCTATATTCACTCCAAGGAAGATGAGGAGCTTGGATATCTAGAGGAGAACCTGCACTGTTTAACTGTATGGATTCTTGATATCACCACTGATGACCTACGCGGCCGCTATCAGCGTCATACTACGGGAGTCTCAAGAAGGTTTGTCAAGCTACTCCGTAGAGTGCCTTAGGCCATTATATGCTACCATGAGCATCACCGTGATGACTCCATAGGGGCTTTCCACTTTTTGTATATGTAGTCATACTGAAAGCTTCAAAGATTCATATTTTTCCCTGTATATGTATATCTTGAACTATGACAGTCCTGGACTTTGGGGTCACTGAAAGCTTGACGCTTCAGCCCATTTTTGTATCTAAGCCTTACAGTTATATGTGTGTGTGTGTGTGTGTGTGTGTGTGTGTGTGTGTGTGTGTGACTGACAAACTTAATTTACATATGTGTGTGCAACAATATGACATGTGAAATGTATGCCTACTTATGAATTTACATGCATGTTTTTATGATATAATGGATTTTTAATTATGAGCAATATACCAATCTAAGACATAATTATCTAAGGAATTTGCCACATCATTCAAATGTCTTTGAACACATTGATACGTAACTTGCTAAAAGGACCTTTCCCAGAGTCCAACCCTTTGAAATGTACGAAGGAGTAGGGGGTTTCAGATGGTGTATATTCGTTTAAGTTGTTGAACAACTAATTCGGAGTCTAGGTAAACCCTAATCTCTCTTACATCACTAGCTAGGGATTTACTCAACAATCCAATCACTACATGATATTCTGCTAGATTGTTGGTGGAGGGACCTAAATAAGCACCACTTGAACTCACCAGATCACCTGTAGGAGAGTACAGTACCGAAGTTGTTGATGCAAGATTCAATGTGTAGCGATTAGCATCATCCGTGAAACCGATAAAAGTGGTCATCTGTCCATTAGACATAAGACATACATATGTAGGGTTTTAAAAATACATCTCAATTCACGCAAGAAACCACACTTTTCAAAACAAAACACACAACAATCTATAAACAATATTTACAAAGAGCTTATGATAGATGACCTAGGAATAGTATCTTTTAAGGTAAAGCCTATTGTGGGGCTTCCCCAGGGGTATCCCATCATAGTATCTAACTCATATGCACCCTTTTCCAAAAAGAGACTGATAATGTAAGGCCCATGCCACATAGATTTGAATTTCCCTGACCCTGGCTTATCATGCTTCTGGTCATAGGTCAAGACCAAATATCCCTCATTGAAAGAGTGGGGCTGAACGATTCTATCATATTGGGATTTCATCCACCGTTTGTGTGCCTCATTTGATAAGGCAACATCGTGACGAGTTTCATCTAGCTTATTCAAATACATAAACCGTTCCTCTTCTATGGTGGTGTTCGGTAAAAGTTCCACAACGAGATTTAGAGAAGAATTTTTCATTCTATTAGGAGATTTTCTTCTAGCCCATATACCACTTGAAAAGGTTCGAATTTGGTGGAAGTATTTACGGTGGTCCTATAGGCCCAAAGTGCAGAAAATAGTTGCAAGTGCCAATTTTATTTGGCCTACCCCACCATTCGTTGAAGCATGGTTTTTAACACTTTATTTATCGGTTCAACCTGGCCATTGGCCTAAGGGTAGTAAGGCATGGAGTTATCATGGTGAAACCCTAACCTTGCACTAATTTCTACCATCATTTTGTTCTGGAAGTGTGATCCATGATTGGTCACAATGTCCCTAGAAATCCCAAACCTAGCGATGATATGGTTAAACAAGAAAAACATAGTTGTTTTTCCATATTCGGCATATGTGGGCATAGCCTCAACCCATTTAGTAAAATAGTCCACAGCCACAATAATGTAGCCATGCCCCCCAACTGAGGTAGGTTAACAATGCAGAAAGTCTATGCCCCATTTCACAAAAGGGCCAACTACGACGACAGGATGGAGCAGAGATGGATGGGTGCGCTTCTTGGTGGAAAACATTTGACAGGGTTGGAATTTCTTGATAGTTTCAATAGATTCCTTGAAAATTGAGGGCCAGAAATACTATGCACACAAGATCTTCCGGGCAGTAGCTAACCTAGAGAGATGACTGCCACAAGCTCCAGAGTGGCAACCATTCAAGATGATTTCAAGATCTGCATGTGTAAGACAATCGTGCAATATAGAATCAACGCCACGACAGTAAAAGGTATCATTCAAAATGAGATAGTTGTCGAGCACCCTAAATGCAGATAAATTATTATCAACACACAGAGCATACGAGATTTATTTTCAACCCGAGAAAGTCTTTTATTTCAAAGGATAAATGCACAGTCTATGCTTAAACACCAGATCATTGTAATTAAACACTTTACCCCTTAACAACCATGTTCATCCCTCAAAACCTGTGTAATCCCACCAATCTTCTAAACACTATAGATTCAATTTCTTCCTACCATGTATCAACAGGAAATGAAATCAGATTCAAACAACAATTGCAGACAAAAAGGAAATCCTATTCATATCCTAGAACAAGTGCTTCGCCTATTCAATCTAATCACTCTTGAAATCCATAAACATAAACTGAATGTAATCTAGAAATTCAACTGCAGAAGATTGAGTTCAGCTATTCTAAGGAATTGAATTACAGGAATGAAAATCAATAATTACAACAGTAAAATAATTGCAAGGATTCATGGGATGACAATATGAGACCGTGAGATGAACAGAGCTGTGTACAGCTGTTATATGAATTGCATAAAGGAAACTACCTAATCAGTCGACTGTTATTCTGTACGAATTATCAATCTCAGGAAAATTTATCATGCTGCAAATCCACACATACTACTGCTACGCACACAGGAAATATAATCAGCAAAACATCACATGACAATGAATTCAGAAATCCTACTTTAACTCAGCAATCTCTGCGGAAGGCGGGCCCAGCCTTCACACAGAGACACTGGATGAACAATGTACAACTCCCTTAAATCAGCGGTAACTCTTTGTATTAAACGAAGGAATGATTACAAATTAATTCCACTGTCAATACAAGAATGAATTCTCTCCTTTTCAACCCCCCCGGGTCGAGACAGCGTCTCACTTTTATACATACAGACTATAACATCTGATCCTATTACAAAGGGAAGCCATGAAGATCTCTGATCTTCAGGCACCCTGAATAACACTGGTTGTTACAAGATGTGGCATGGTGCAAATATAGAAAATGAGAGAAAGCTGTTGACTGGCCTAGAAGTGGCGATCTTTTCAGATCACCATGATATTTGAGCAGCTATCCTAAAGATCCCCCAATCGTAGCACATTCTGTTACAGCTACTCTGTATGGCTTTGTCTAGAATGTTGCATAAGAACCACATGCCTTAATTGATGATTGAAGGATTGAGGACCCTCTTGAATCACGAACGCCCCTTGTTTCAAGACTTGTTCAGCTCCACTTTCCTGCAGTCTACTCATCTCACGCTATCTTCATAAATCACAACATATTAGCACAATTTTGAGAGATACACAGCCTTAATTGTCACAATCATAAGCATTAATAAGATAAAACAATAATCAGTCTTACCTTGACAATTTAGGGCATAAAGTGAGGAAAACAGGTCTGATTGGCATGCTGAATAGTGTAAAACAAGGGAAGAAAAGGTGATTAAGGATGGTTAAAAAGGGACCAATTGTAGACTCAACAATAGTAATTAGCTTGGTGGAAGATGCGATGACACTCATCACGAGTGGTAGAGAGCTGATATCATAGAGTTTGGAGATAAAGAATAATATATCCATACCATGGATCAATCGTACTAATGAGAAACAACCATTCATTAGGCAATGAATCGATGGGCTCTATTTCCTTCATAGTACAGGGAAGGTCACATATAAGCTCAACAAAAAGGAGGGCCTTGCTGGAAGTGGTTTTAGCAAATTCCAACTCAAATTCTTGGAGGATAACGATCCATCGTGATTATTTTCCCCCAAGTACCTGACTTTTCAAAACATAGAACATGGGGTTAGAGTCAGCATAAATAGTAGTACTGCGAAGCAAGATATAGTGACGGAACTTATGAACCATGATGACTGTGGATAGAGCGATTTTCTGTACATTTGAGTATCGAGTTTTAGATTCTAGAAGACTCTTACTATCATAGTAGATAACATGTTCTTGGTCGTGTTCATCTGTTTGAACTAGGACCATGCCTATAGTTGACAGGGATACAACCACATACAAGGAATAGTCCTTAGTATAGTCAGGTGGTTGCAACATAGATGCATGGGTAAGAACATGTTTGAGATTGTCAAATGAGGGCTGCGTGAAGTCATCCCAAACAAAAGGTGTATCCTTTTTAAGTAGCCGCATGAAACCACATGTCCTTTCTGTGTAGTTGCAGACAAAATGACGTAAAAAGTTTGCCTCCCCTTGCAAGCTTTGGAATTTTTTTATGTTAGTGGGAGAAGGTATATCCAGGATGGATTTAATCTTTAGAGGATCAATACAGATTCCATCCTTAGACACGATGAAACCAAGCAGTCGGCTAGTTTCGACACAGAAAACACATTTGTAGGGGTTCAGACGAATGATGAAATGACGAAATCTAAGAAAAAAACTCTCAGATGATTGACATGAAGGTTCCACTACTTGGAAAGAGTAGCAAGTTCGTTGAGATAGGGATTCATAATGTGTTTGATATCATGAAAAGCATACAACATGGCACGTTGAAATGTAGAGCCAACTTTTTTCAGGCCAAAAGGTAATTTTCAGTAGGCAAAGGTCCCCCATGGGAAAACGATGGCCGTCTTATGTTGATCTGAAGGGAGAATATCAATCCGATTATAGTTGGAAAATCCATCCATGAATGAATAGATGGTGCATTTGGCACAGTTATTGATTATTTGATCGACATAGGGAGTGGGGAAATTGTCATTTGGACAAGCCCGATTCAAGTCCCTAAAATCGTTACAAACCCTAATAGTACCCTAATTTTTGTTCATAGGAACTATGTTGGACACCCATTCAGTTAAAGGCACGGGGTAAATGAAACCAGCCCTTAGAAGTTTTTCAAATTCCTCCTTAATGGTTGCTACTTTTCATGGATGTACTTGGTGTAATTTTTGGCAAAATGGATTGGCACCAGGGTAGGTTTTGATCTCATGAACAACAATGGAGGGATAAATCCCTGGAATTTCTTCATATGTCCAAGCAAAGACATCATGAATTTATTTGAATAAGGATGTATATAACTGAACATCTGAAGGTGAAGAGGGCTGGCCAATTTGAATATGCTCTGAAACACCAAGTTTCACTGATATGTCCATGGGCATCGTTTTGGTAATATTGCATAGATTTCCCTCTGACTCGACATCACGAGTGATAATCAAAGATTGAGGGTCCATGACTACATCAAATGAAACCGTTGATGCGAAGTGCTCTTCTACCACATGGCAAGGGGGAAGGAAAGAAGATCGATGACGATGATATCTCCAAGGCATCTCTTCCAGGGACATAACTTCCATAATGGATTCATTAGCAGGAAGTGTATGTGAAAGATAATATAGAGATTGGGGGAGTTGTCTAGAAAATATGGTAGGTGATATAAATCTGAGGCCACCAAGAAATGATCTTTGATGGTAGGGTCACTGGTGGATTGTATCGCATTGTAGACTTCTTCAAAAGGACTAAGGGATGATGATTCAACAATTGATTTTTCCTTTGTCTATGATTGAAGTAGAAATCATATTTATGGATTCAGTCTGCGAAGCAGGAGGAGGATTTGAAAATGGAAAGACTCCCATGAGTGAAGAGTCTTTAAGAATTATGACTCCTTTATTCTGATACTATGGGGTAGTTAGAAGCGGAACACTATTTGCATCATTGGAAATAGCAGTAAGAGTAATGAAATCTAACTGATCTATGGTGACAATCCTTCCTTGGAATGGGAACTGGATGATCCAAAAAACAGTTGATTCTATGACTTTCATAGCATAAAGCAAGTTACGACATAGGAGTAGGTTGTATTCCAAAAGAGAATCAACTACCTCAATGTGAATTGAGACTGATTTTCCCCCTAGTTCAACCTAGATAGTAGGAAGTAATCCATAGGGTTGAAATCTGCGACCATCAAAGGCCTTAAGTGTGGTAGGTGAACGATTGATCTCAAAGGAACCGATGGCTCTTCAACAAGACAAAGACACGACCGAAGAATCCATCCAAGATGGAATGACAGATCTTCTTTCCAAAAATATTAGTGGTTAACTGGAAATCCAACTGATGTGAGAGCCTAGTTTTGAACTCATCCAGTTTGAAAGCAATGATGTTACTGTTCTAAGGATCCATAGGTCCAAGTGCTATGAGAAAAAAATTTCTCTGCATGGGACACGTTTGGAGTACTTCTAGGGCCGACATAGCATACGGTGCATGGGCTAAATCTTCTACAATGTTATAGTATTGGGAAACACGTGTGTTAGGATTAATAATGGTCTTATGTAGTGTACTCTTGGTTGGGAGAAAAATTGCTTCAGGTATAGGTTTTTCAATATGAAGACCATTACGAGGAGGAGGTGTGGAAATTGAGGGTTTATCGGATGAAAATTCATCAGGTTTTTTCTCTGGAGGGGGGTCATAACTATGTGCTCTGGTATTTAGATTAATCGTTTCACAAGACAACATTTTAACTTCATCAATGGATGAAGAAGACCCATGCAAGGATTGATGATCAATTAATTGCTTTTGTGTACGGAAAGGGTCTTTGAGAATTGCTGGGTGGGTGAAATTTTCAAAAACTTATTAAATTCCTCATGACAAGGACATTCCTTGGTTAAATGATCACCTCCACAGATTAAGCATGTATATTTTACCTTTCTCTTACCTTTGGAATCAACATCAAGATTAGGTGATTTATTACCTTCTTGTTGATTATTGGGTTTTTTCGATTTATTTTTACCTTTCTTTTTTCCACCTGAAGATTCAATGGATTGAGCTGAATTGACCTTGGTGGAGGCAACATGAGGGGGTTCAGTTTTGGGTGGTGGTGTGGGTTGATTTACTAGTGCATCAGATTGTGTTTGCTTCTTGGTATATTTCTCCGTAGTTTGTTTTTGAATTGAACCAAGGATTCCATCAACAGGTGCTTCAGTTGCAGGTCTTCATGGATCAGTTGTGGGCTGAGAAGTATGCAGAATTAAATCATACAAAGTAACTGACTAGGAATAAACCAAGTCTAGGTATTGAACATGGCTAATGGCCTTCTCCTCAATAACATCGCCTCCCATGGTGACATCTCTAGCAATGGGTGGAAGTAAAGACTTCATAAACCAGTCAGCTAGTAACTGATCAGGAATGGGAGCCTTAATTAACCTACGTATTCTTCTCCATTCATATATATGATAAAAGATATAGGTTGATGTTGTTTGATGAAGCGAGTTCAACAGGTATGTACCTATTTCATGACGAATTGGTAACTAAAAGTGGGTTAAAAATTCCATTGTTAAAGCATTGAAATTCCATAAAGAGTGTTGGGGTAGATCTATATACCATTTTGCAGCAGCCCCTGTGAGGGTTCTCTAGAATAATCATAGAAGGATTGAGCCATCCATCAAACAATTTGATGAACACCATAGATGAAAATTAGTCACATGATTCTTAGGATCCTCATCGGGTTTAGTGTCAAATTTTGGTATATCCGAAGGTAACTTGAACAGAATATCTGACCATGAGGGATAGTGATGTATCAGATCGTTAATCAATCTGGAAAATATAACATATCCATAAATGGAAATTGCTGATTTGGTTGAGTATATTGGTAATAATGGTATGGAATTTGCGGACCAGTAGGACCATAAACAGATAGATAAACGGGCATAAATGAAGCCCCTAAGACCAGTTGGTTAGGTTTTTGGTTACTTGAAGTTCCTCCAAGTGGGGGGCCACCTAAGGGAGGTGGAAATCCATGGGGTAAGCCTCCAAGGGGAGGTGGTGGTTAACTTCTAGGAGGAGGTGGTGGTGGTCCTCTAGGCGGGGGTCCTCTAGATGGTGTTCATCCGTAAGGTGTTCCTTCAGGTGGTGGTCCTACGGATGGTGGTCCGCCAGATGGTGGTCCTCTGGATCCTTCAGATCCTCCAAGTCCTCCAGGTCCTCTTGGGGGTCCTCTAGGTGGTGGAACTCTAGGTGGGCCTCCATATCCTCCAGCCGTGTTTACAAAAGATCCTCCATAAGATGGTACATTAGACCAATTCAGTTTTTCCCAAGGTACAAACACATTTCTAGGGTAAGGAATTCCAGGATAGACTATCATTGACGGTGCTGTTTGATAAGCTTGATGGATCGTAGGTGGTTGGTTCCCAGGATAAGTATATCCCCAAGGAAGCAAAGTAATAGTATGTTGTACCCAGAAGGATCTTCCCTGACCAGAAGGAAGTACAACTGTAGATGTATTAGGGGGAGGGATGTTTAGTGCTTCCATAATTATAGGTAAGTTCTATCCCATACTAAAAATGGTCCCTCCAGTAGATGATGGAACTTGGGCTAGGGGATGCCCCCCAGGTGTAGAAACTACCGAAGAAGTTGATGTATGTGGGGAATTTTTATTGGGGTGGGGGGGTTGAACTATATTCTGACTAGGATTCAGGGTATGAATTATATTATTAGCAACCAAATTTTGGGTTGGTGATTCCGGAAGAAGAGGTACTTACGGTGGTGACAAGGCATGATACCCAGGTGGGGTTGCTCTTGAAGGATTGGGAAGAGGAGAAATACTTCTCCTCCTTAAATTTTATGCATTTTTTAATTCTTCTATGCTTTGGCACAAATGCTCGATAGACTCTCAAAAAAAATTCTTCATTTGACGGAGCATTCTGGAGGCATCTCCTTAAAGGAGAAAGTATAGATGGCTCCAGTTCAGTTGTAGTGGTTCCATACTCAACAATGGACTGTCGTAGAGAGGTCCTCCAAAAAGGGGCATTTGGGCCGTATTCTCCTTCTATGGCTTCATCATGTGGGTGGTTAAATGTCTAGTTGGATGAGCTGACTTGACCCTCTATCAGAAAGCGAAAGGGGGGTTCAGCCGTAGGAGGCAGTTGGACCAAAGGATTTTCATAAGCTAAGAAACATTCTCTAGTTTCAATAGCTAGGGTATTTTCTATATGATCATCAATAGAAGTTGGTCATTCCATGGTTTCACCTTTGGCTCCTTCCACGGGAGGAGGAGAGTCAAGTTGTAAACCCTGCAACCTACGAGAACACCTTGTAAATTTCTCAGCCAAGGTGATTGCTGAAGTGTTCTACTCTTGGCCAAAAAAGAAGGAAAAACACATAAACAAACCTACGCAAAATAAAGGCCACACATAGACTTAAATGGCAGGATGGGTTTAAGTAGCCTGTCTCTCACTAGGTTTGTCAATTTTTCACAGCTCGCGATATACCGCAGGGTCCAATAGTGAAACACGGCAAGGAGGATTGGGACCATCCCTTACTTGAACACCCAATTACCTGGATGACACGTGTGTAGTTGCTCATCGAGTGCTGATCTCAGTGTAATGCTCCAACAAGACGAACAAAGGTATTTTCTCAAGTGGTTAAGGAATCCTACTAGGGTCTCTCGATATACACAAGGTACATGGGAGCTCAAGTCCGTGTTAGTGTTGTCTAATGCACAACCATTTGAAAGGGGCCCTCCGATATACAATCGAGTACGTGAATTACCTTTCGATATACCTCAAGGGTATGTGAAAGGCTGTTCTATATATCGATGGTACATGGAGGAATTGTGCATACCCTATCACTCAAATTTCTATAAAGTTTTATCCTAGAGCTACCATTTATTTTATCTGAATGATTAGTGAATGTTTGTGAGTTGTCTCTCCAAAATGAAAATTTTAATGTATATGTGATGCACTTCTTTTTCCTTCAATGAGAACTATCTAGAGTAGGGGAAATACCATTTATTTTTCCTTTAAAAAACAAGCCATTTCCAATGCCACTTTCAACAATTCAATTACAAGACCTAACAAGTAATTCTAAAAGGAATTCTTCAAACACAAATATTTTCATCAATAAGAACTCTAATTCTCTGTCTCAAGAAAAGAAAATAAATCCTCTAATTTGTTATCAAAATCAATTCTACTCAGTCACACCAAAAAAGATTCACTTTCCTAAATCCTTTATCCAAGCCAAAATGAACTTTTCTAAGCAAAAACAAGGCAAGATAACTAGTTTTTTTTTTATATTTTTGAATGTAATCTTAAAACATAAATCACACAAAGCAGTTTAAAGCAAAATAACTTAATGAGAGGCTAATATTTCTTTCCCCCAACTAATCTTTTCAGATAAAAATCCTTGCAACTCAAAAAATCTAAGACTGATTTTCACACAATTCCTTTCACTACGTTGTCTTCACTAATAAAGAACACGAACGTTTTGAAACTGAGCTCAATGGATGAGAATCATTTTATCAAAACCAATAGACTCAATAATCACAAAATTTTAATCAAATCACACTGAAAAATGTTTTAGAGGAATAAAAAGTATAAAAAATAAAAATACAGGTAGTCCAAAGGACCTACCTCGACGCACAGAGGCAAGCTGCACCAGAGCATTGTAGAGGTATTAGCATGTCATGCTTCTTGTCCACTAAAACAGGGAGCCATCGACGCTCTGTGTAAACTGTGAAAAGGAGTTGTCGGTGCTGAACATGAAGAGGAAAAAGGAACCTATGAGGTAATGACGCTCTGTCAGACAAAGTTAGGTGTACTGACAGATCAATGGATGAAAGAAGTGAATATCTACAGGAGAAACCAAAAGATGGGAATGAGTTGGACTGATAGGAGTAAAACAACTTCCAAACAGAGGCAATTAATCAGGACAGTAAGATAGATCACTTACCTTATCAACTAAAATGAGATAAGGAATACAATGTAAACTTCATAAGTGAGAAAGTTACCAACAATTGTAGATCTAACTGGATATCCTCTAGATCTGACTGGATCCACCCCAGATATGACTGGATTAAGATTTCCCTAGTATGGTGACCAATTTTGTTTCTAGGAATTTTGCAACCGATGTGGACACCACTTGTTCCTCTACCCCATAAGACACAAGTATAGAACAAAAGAGCACAATAGTATATCCTTCCCCAAGATAATCAATTTGATCAACATGAAACCAAAATCATACCTCAAACTTAAGTCCTTTTGTCTTTGTTCCAAAATTCCTCCTTGCAATCTTCAGTACCTACAAAAGAAATCAAAAGACAAAACCATAAAGTGAGAGAATCATGACAAATCAATCATCTATGTTAGTGATTAAGGAGTCTAACAACATTATCACAAAGTGAGATAATCATGACAAATCAATCATCTATGTTAGTGATCAAGGAGTCTAACAACACTTAACCGATATTAACACATTAAATATAGCAGAGGGAAATAATTTACTATTAATGATAAAATAGAGTAAAGTTACAACCAAGCCTTGATGTTGTTGGATTTATCCTCCACAACAGATCTATAATCCTTCACACTTACAACAATATCTTCACACATAAGCTCACTCTATCTTGCCTCTAAACCAAATCTCAATCCAATAGCATAAGGGTTCTTTCTTTGGCCTCCTTCACTCACTCGATGAAGGATTCCTTTATAGGTAATATTTCATGAGATTCACTTAGGAAATGGATAGGAGGTGATCCCAACAAGTGAGGAAGGTGAATGTCACCTCTCCCAAGCTAGTAGGAACCAACTCAACAGAGGATTTCACAAGGAAGCTTATAGAATGTTATTTTTTCATGTTTTTGGTTGATTGATGCACTTGGCTTCAGGTGAAAGAGCGTCGATTCTTTTTACTCAACTACAAGAAGCACCATCAACACCTACTGCCAAAAGATAAATAGGAGCCAATGCTTTTTTCTCCACAGGATAGAGCACCGTCGGCGCTCTATCATAACTGGGGAAAAGCGTCGGTCTTCCTAGGGATGGAAAAAGTTGCCAAAGTAATCTCAGGTTAGGATTTCTGAAAGGAAAACAAGTAACTATGGAATTTTCAGGTGCAACACCACTATGTATCAAAATTGAACAAAACTAAAAATTATACCTGAAATAGGACAAATTGATTTGTCGAATACCTCCACTTACCAAATCCAAATACCAACAAGTCTTTCACCCAACCCTATCCAAGGATAACTTCTCCCACTAAAACCCCTGAGTTGTATCACCTCACAACAATACCCAATGCAGAAATAGAAATTTCATATGAAAGCTTAGGAATATAATTTTTGTCTTCCTCTCAACACCACTAAAATATAAATCAACTAATTAAGGTAACCCATGTATCTTGTTCAGAAATTCCAAATTTGTTTCAACAACATCTAGTTTCTCTCTAATCCTCCCCTCATAACATGGGGTCCTTCTATATTTATAGGCTTTGAGAGGGGTGAAACTTCACCTTCTCATGCAATTTATTTTTATAAATTGAAATATTTAGTGTTATTCACCACCCTCCCCTGAGGTGGCATCCCGCATTTTTTACTTAGTTAATTAACTAATAATCCTAATATTCGCCACCTCCATTTGTCAGTTATAGGCGATTTCAAATATTTATGGTTCGTTATTCATAGTTAGATATTCCACCCTTTTGATTAAAATAATATTAAAGTTAAAATCCCCTCACAAGTGAGTGAATTTTGGAATTATGTAATGATTATTATGGTGGAATTAATCTGTACTTTTTCTATAACACTAAACTTGCTAAAACCATTTTGATTTGGTGAGGTAAGAAAAGGACAATAACAACCTAATTATTGGTTATCAAGATACTCTTTGGAAATTATTGGTATGATAGATGACACAATGGTGAACCAAGCTAATGAGATCATGCCCAATAAACAAAATGACCCACCCTCATCTGACTATAGTGATGTACGGATTTTATAGGCCTATATATGTTGTTGAGATACCTTCAAAACATATATGTTTACCATTGTAAAATTAGGTTTTTTAATGAATAACAACTCACATTTTTTAGTAATTTATTATCAAAATAAATTAAAACTCATATTATAGAATTTTTTACAGAAGCTTGTTTCAGTAAAATGTAGGCAAGATATTTTCTTTAATTACTTGGAATCCAAAGTTTAACCTAGTCGAGATTACCTAGTTAATATATGCCCCTGAGTTGTGTTTTTTCTACTAGATAATAAAAAAAATTCACCCCTATTGTGCACCTCTCCATACTTATTAGGAATCCATGCCCTTGGCTTGTACTTAGGACTCCACCTCCTAGTAGATTCAAGACTCCAAGCATTGATATATTCCATAGATACAAGACTCCATTCCTTAATATTTCAAATATTTAGGAATCCATGCCATAATATTTGAATAAATCCATGACTCCACATATTTATCTTCCATGGATTAAAGACATTGTGCCATAACCTCCATGGCTTCTCATTTATTCTTCCTCAAGACTCCATCTTTCCCTCAAGGTACTTGTTGTGAGATCATAACCAAATGTGTACATGGCCTCCCTAGTCATTTTTTCTCTAGTTAAATGGCTTCTATAGTCATCTTCGATACGAGCATCATTATTGACAAGTAACTAAATTTCATACCAAATACCACTCATTACAAAATTAAGCATGCATAATAATATAAATCATGTATCATCAACAAGATCGTAATCAACTATATTCCCCACACAACAATTATCATCCTTATGTCACAATCAAATATCATAATCCACATGTCATTAAACAAATGCCGAAAAATAAACATATATAATATGTTCTTAATAAATATCGACTTGGCACAAATAATAATGAGTATAGTCACACATAAGCAAAATTGAAACCATGTATATAATATATACATATACATATTAATATTCATAGGTCAAGTGACCCAAACATTTCCATAACATATAAATCTGGCATACAGAATCCATCAAGAAATTATCCTCCTCGAGTGTCACAAAACTATACTAACCATGATGGGACAGTACACAATGAGGTGGTATTCACTTATCCAATAGTTGAAGAAGATGGTAACCATGAACAATATCCAATTATGCATAAGTTGAAGAAGATGATAGAATGATGGTTGTGATGGGAAAGCATTAAAGGAATGGCAATGTTTTGATGATATTAAGTTGCAACAACTAGATAAATCTATTAGAGTAATTAAAATCATGATATTCAACTATTGAGAAATTGAAGAAGGCACTAGAGGGACCACAATGACGATGTTGTGAGGGAAAGTGGCGTAGTTCTATAAAGCAAAGTACTTTCCATAGTAAATGGGATAGGTTCACTAATAAAGAAACAAAGGATGATTATTACTACCTTTCCTTATATTGAACATAGATGATAATAAGAGAAGTTTAAAGAAGAAAGTTGAGTGTGACATTTTAATTAAATCTTGTTCAATGGCATTGTCCAACATGGATCCTTGAATTCCAGTTCCCTACTCCTAATTCTTGTAAATGCACCTGCACACAAACACGCCATGAACCTTCCTCATTCCTTTTAGTAGACTATAAATAATACATAAAGAAACTATATTATTCATTGCTCTACCATCATACAACATGTATATTAGGTGTGGGGAAAGATAACAGATTTATTAAATATGAAGATGAAAATACTTAGAATCCTTTTGGTCCTTGCTTTCTTCTACTCACACTTGTACTCTCCTTCACCAAAATATGAGTTCCCTCATTTTCCCTTAGCCTCAATCACTAAGTTCCAAACAATGGAGGTGTTTAACTCTTGGATATACTACCACTCTTCATCCTTTTCTCTAATGTTGTCAAACCTATGAACCTTCAACTTGTATTTCTATTTTATAGTTTTTCATTTCCTCTAAACTAGGTATTGATTCTCAAGTGCAGGCTTTGCATGTGCTACAAGTACATTCCATTCACAATTGAACTTATATTTAACTCATTGAGAAATTTTTAGTGCTTCTTTTCTTCACTTGAAACCTTGGTCATGCCTCTAGGGATTAACATAGCAACCACATTCATATGGTCATACCTTTAAGGGAAAATATAGTGACCAATAATCCTTCCTATTAATATAAGTAGTAGACAATTCCTCATAAAGAGAAAATTTCATCCTTTCAAAGTCAACTTATTATGTAGAAAGGTCCTTGTTGGCATTCCTCCATTCAACTCAGGTTCAGACCCTTGATTGTCTGTTAACAAAGACCAAGATATCAGCCCAACAAAGCAGGTCTTAGTTGGCAGCACCTGCGACGCAGATGCAGTCTCAACCGAGATATCTCTTATGGGTAACTGCCAGAACTAGCTTTCTATAGTTGTGTGGGTATTTCCTCTTCCTTGGCACCTTACTAGCTTGCTCGACTGAAGTCAGGTGTGTGCTTCCTATTCTTATTTTGTTCATTCTATATATTACTATAAATTTCCATAGACAAGGATTGCAATAGTAATATAAGGCTTTAGCAAATATTCTATATATCAACAATGCGACACATGCATCTAAGAACTCATTCATAAAAAAAATGCTAGCCAATTTATTCAAATATACTTATTCACATCATACATTCATTCAACATAGACATATTCATCAAATATACATTGAGACAACATTTAACCCGGAAACCCATATGGGAAAAATGACAAAGGTGCTCTTCATCTGGAATGAGAAATATATAGCACCTTCATTTGCACACTCAGCTTGCAGACTATATTCTAGATATTTTCTACAATCTATATAGACTTCTCTCCTCTCATGCCCTCTAGTCTTATGTGTCTGAATTTTTCCTCTCCTTCACTCTATTACCAATCCATAGACATCTTGGATCAACTCTCTTCTCTACAACTCTACAACTCTTCAACTTTACAATTATTATAAGGAAATCTGACAGAGATCTAGTGAGACCAGCCCACACACAACTTGGGTTCTCCCTTTTATAGGCTCTCCCATGTCATAATCAACTAACTCTATTATGTTAGTCAACAAACTGTCATTCCTATTCTCGCACATTCAGTTATACTGGCAGTAGGCACTATCAACCCACAAATACAAAGATACTTTATTCCCAAATAATGCGTTATTCTAACTAGATTATTACCCACGATCATTGAGCTGTCCTTTTAAACCATTCTACACTTCTTCTGTCATAGTCCTTTCCATCGTGGTTTTCTTCTTTGGTCATGGAGTCTTCTATTTCATCATGGGGTCATCTGCCATGCTTCTTCTGTCACAAATATTATTCCTCCATTTCAGGTTCCTCTGTCATGCCACCAGACTCTTCATATTCTTGAGAAGAATTCTAGACAAATTATTCCTATATTTTCCTAGGGCCAACAATCCCCCAATACTCACTTGTGTCTCATCCTGAACCTCCCTAGTCTGACACATCTGTTGCGACAACCTTACTTTGAAAATCCTCAAATGTTTTCACTATTTGCATGGCCTCCTCCCTTACTTATGCTTCCTTCTTCTTTAAATTATCCAAAAGATTGGAACTAATGTGTTTTGATGTTGTAAGTCTTGTTGAATATACTTCTTATCACACTTTCTGGTGTATAGGTTGCGTAATACATGTAACCCTTTCTTCCTCTGCCTATAATTATGTGACCCTGCCAGTGTGCTTTTGTTGTTGTATTCATAGTGTTGCGACTTGTTGCTATATTTTTTTCATCTCGACAGCCTTAGCCATTTTATCTACTAAGGTAAACTTCTTCATCTCATTCTTCATATGGGTCACCTATATCTCAACAGTGTGCAACTGCTCTGTGATTTTATCTAGTTCTTCATCATAGATCAACGCTTCCAACGTTTGATAAACTTGCTCGACTTCCTTGGCACATAGTGCCTCCACCTCTTCGATATTCTTTGCAACCTTTGTTGTCGTTTACCTTATTTATTTTTATAAGGTTACTTCTTTATAAATTTAGGACTGACTGTAACACAAAAAAAATGTCTTAAATCCTTCATCCCTTAAAGTCCCTTCACCAAAATATCTTTTGAGGGATGTTTTGGTCAATTCTAGGTAGTTTGACACATATTGCTTCCTAGAACAGAGTGTCAGATAGGCCTGAGGCCTCTTGTCCATTGATAGAGTGTGTTGATGGAACTTGTACCCTAATCACAAGGAGTGTCAACGCACCTATCCCACTTGTAGAGAGTGTCACCAGTGAAAAAAGGGAAAAAAACAAAGATTCAAGAACCTTTTAGATGAAAGTCCTCATGGAGGATGATCCCAACTAATTGGGATAGGTGGCACTCGAGATCCTATCCCATAGGGAGCATTCCCTACCTCCCTCCCAAACTATCTCAACCACTTTGGGATTCCTTTGGATTATAAAAGAAATCTACATAGACCACATGACAAGGAGACCAAGAGAGCATATTCATGTTGTTGAAATTATAGTTGGAATAGGAGGAAAGAAAATGTCATTGTGAGTTAGGCTTGTAAAATATTATAGAGTGCGTGTAAGAGTGATGTTGAATGTATTGTGAGATTGAAGCTTCATCATCAAGGATTTGGTTGTATATTCTTTATTTTTTGTTATCATTACAAACATGTTCTCCTTTTCCATAAACGATTTGGGTTAATATGAGTTGTTTGTTACTTTTTTCCTTGACTATTAGTATATATGTTTGGATTATCTTATTGCTTTCACCATTTTTTCTTGTTCTATTTACTCTTTGCAGGCACATTTGATCGCAAAAGGACCCTCGAGGCAAGGACAAGCTCCATCACTGAGCTAAATAAAGATTAAACATTCAAGTAATTCAATTATCTAGGAGAAGGATGCATTGATGTGGTTTTTTTATATAGAAATGACCCATGAAGGCTAGGGGAACAAACTGTGTTCGCACTGATTGAAATATTCCCGGTAACAAAATTAGTGACTCTGCTTGGGAAGATCCAATCAGATCTGTAAATTTTTTATGTCGCTTTTGATTACAAGCTTATGAAATTTTTTCTTACTCATTTAAATCATTAGAGGAAATTTCAACTCAAAATGGGCCTTTTAACTTTTATTCAAATTCCATGTCATCATGTGTTAGCCAATGAAATTGCTTTAAATTTGAAATACCATATAGGTCTTGAACACTTTTTTAATATAAATTTGGGGATAGGTATCATAAAAAAAACTACTTTTTTTGTTTGTATTTTTGACATATCTCCCCGTGTTTTTACTCAAATTTCGATCGGGAGAGCTCGTTGGATGCGGAATTTAATTCCGCATCCAACGAGATCTCTCGATCGAAATTTAATTAAAAACAAGGGGAGATATGTCAAAAATAGAAAAAAAAAGTAGTTTTTTTATTTTCTTCCTCCAAAATTAATAAATATTATTTTATTATTTTAACTATTATTTTATTAGTTCATTTTAGGAGGCCCATTTTGAGTTGAAATTTCCTCTAATGATTTAATATGAGTAATACACCTTACTTCACTCTCATTTTCCTTCTCTGGTTTATTCTTTTACTTACATAATTCCAGTTTGATCCACATTGGGTTATCTTGAAGGTTATTTGGCTCTTTTGTTCTCTAGATCCGCTAACGCACCTGGGTTTGCTTGACAGTTCATTGGACCCCTGGTAATGTGTGTTTCCCACTGTCATCTAGAACTTTCGATGCCTTCTTCCCATAGTTAGAAAGCACCACTGATGCCTTTTATTGAGAGGAAGAGTGCGTTGATCACTGTATGACGCCTTGGTTCTTCCCTTCAGGGTGCGCCGAGGTAGGATTTCTCCAGATCTAGTATTTTCTTTCAAAATTTTGGTCTCTTTTTGGGTTTGGTCAATTTTCTCCCCTGCTCATTGATAGGTCTTGCTGTGTGTTTTAGCCTGGATGTACTTTTTAATCTTATAGATTAAGAAGTTGTCTTAGTAGGATATCTAAAATTGAATAAGTTTTGTGTGAAATTTGGTTTTGGGTGTATGGTTTGTATGACTAGACTTTTAGGATCCCTTTATAGATCTTTGAAAAGAAAAAATGGTATGGCTTCTCTGTTTTTGTAGTGAGAATTTTTTTATTTCTTTATTTGAAATAGTGTAAAAAAAATTGATTACTTGCCTTTGGTTTGGCTAAAACATTAGAAGTGTTCTTCTTTTTGAATATTGATTAGAGAAAATAGGCATTGCCACATTACAAAGTTGTTTCCTTTTGCAGTAGAAGATCTTTTAAAACATAGCCTTAGAATTTTTCTTGTCTGAAAGTATTTGAAGTTTGAGGAAATGAGTTGTTTGGATTGCATGGTTGTATTATTTTGTTTTGAAAAACGAACCTCTCCCTCTCTCTAGATAGATTTCATCGAAAGGAAAATTTCATGAGAATTTAGATAATTCTAATCTTGCAATTTACTTCATATTCCAAAAACATTCACTAACCATCAAGATAAAATTGAATGATAGATTAGGTTAAAATTATTAGTAATTTGAGTGATAGGTTATAAGACGTGTTCCTGCATCTATAAACACAGGATTTGTCATTTTTTTTCGTGCACTGAATCCCAGGGATCTTGTGGTTCTTCCACGTACCAATCAGTATATCAAATGACTTTTCCCGTACCTTTGAGGTATATCAAAAATTTATTCATGTACTCGATAGTATATCAGATGGCCCCCTTTCAAATGATTGTGCATCAAACAACACTAACACAGACTTGAGATCCCATGTACCTGGTGTATATAGGGAGACCTTTCTAGGAAACAACACCAACTGATAAAATCCTTTTGGTTGTCCTCTTGGAGCAATACACCGAGAACAACAATCGGGGAGCTACTACGCACAGTGCATCCAAGTAGTCAGGTATTCAGGAAAGGGTATGGTCCCAATCCTCCTTGTCGTGTGTTACTGTTGGACCCTATGGTATATTTTTTGTTGTGACAACTTGACAATCCTAATGAGGTTCTAACTTATTCCATCCCCTCATATCACTTAAGTTTGCTTGTGACCTTAACTTGCATAGAATTGTTTGTGTGTTCCTTTCTGAGTAGTGAATATTTGGAGTATAAGTGTTTAGCCATCATTCTGGTTGAACCACCTGTGAATAGATCTCACATATTACAAGGTATATCACCCAAATTTCCTCCTACAATGTAAGAAAGGAAAGGGGTGACCATGGATCAACTTGTCACTACCGGTCCTTCTGTGGAAGGTGTCCCTATTGTTGAATCAGGACAAGAGTATTGTTATACTAAGAATCCACCTCCCTCTACCCTGGTATTGGTACAATAAACTCCTTCACATGATCCAACTTTCCACTTCCCTTTGGAAGGCCATTCTAGTGCATGAGATTGGGTGTTTTCCCCACCCTCTGATGACCTAGTGGCAACATAATTTGGTTCAATTGCTCATTTTTGGGAAACTTCTTTGGGATGAACCATTTATGAGTATGAAACCACTGCTTTAACAGATGCTACCCCAACCTAGTTCAATTTTTTTTCTATCTAATGATGATTATTTTAGACCCATTTTGAGATGGTTTTCAGTTTAAGTGTGGGGGGAGAAATCATATGAAGGAGGAGTGTTTCTCCTCTGCCAAGTCATTTAGAAAGATCCACTCATAAATACCGCCATGCCCCTGTTTTGTCTAATACTATTAATGTATCTAGAATATCAGTTAAAAATGTTGTTTCCTATGATCTTGGTCATCCATCTATCCTTTCCCTGTCATATCAAATTCTCCCTTCTATACCGAGTTCTCATGTTAATCCTATCATTGGGGGAAAATCCCCATGACCATGAGAAATATTCCAAGACAAGGGAAGAATGTTTCTCTTAGGAATCCCATGGCTGGTCAACCAACCAACTATACAAACACAATGGTTTCTTCCTCCACACTAGGAAAACCAATGTCCAACCAACCCATATGGGGATACCTTCACCCAGGAAATAAACATGTAATGGTCACCCAAAATTACCAACCCATTGCCTTGGGAAATGTTTTTCTTGACATCCCTTATCCTAGTAACCCTGATACCGCATGTGGAAAACCTAATTGGTCGAATGTCCCTACTTACGGAATCCCATTTTCAAATATGTACGAGGGACTACCTCAAGGACCCCCATTTGGAGGTTCTCCCTATGGAGGAATACCACCTGGAGGTCCTCTGTATGGAGGTACACTGCCTAGAATTCCACTAGACGGAGTTCCACCACCTAGAGGTATGCCGCCTAGAGGTCCATCAGCTGGAGGGACACCATCTAGAGAACCACCATCTGGAGGACCACCACCTGGGGCACCATCAGGAAACACATTTGGAAACCAACATCAATGTAACCTTCTTGTGATTGGAGGATCATCGATTCTAGTTTATCAATCTTCTTGTGCCCCTACTGGTATTCAAAGGCCTTATCAATACTACCAGTATCCACAACCAAATCAACAAATTCCCTTTCTGGCTACACTTAACCTACCATATTTATTGTGTTTAATCAATGATCATATTCATCACGATCCTTCATGGCCTGGTATTCTAGTGAAATTTCCCTTGGATATACCTTAGTTTGATGGAAAATATGGTAAGGACCCCAAGAACCATGTGATGAATTATCATTTATGGTGTTCATCCAACTCTCTAAAGGATGGTTTGATCTGTTTGAGGCTCTTTCAAAGAACTCTCATTGGAACCGATGCAAAGTGGTATATAGAATTTCCTTGACACTCTTTTTGGGATTTTAACACCTTAGCAATGGTGTTTTTTAACACACTTTCAACTCCTAATTTGGTATGAACTGGGTATACATATTTTAGATTCCCTTTGTTAAGCCACTTCCACCCATATATATGATCATATGCATGAGTCGAGATGATGTCGTAGATTGATTAAAGCACCTATCCTTGACTAATAACTTGTCACTTGGTTTCCTAAGTATTTATTTTCGCTCGTTTCCCAATATTTTTCAATGGGAGTTTTCATCACCGAAGAGAAATCCAATAGTTGAGCTTAGTAACTAGACTTGGTTTATTCTGAGTCAGGTACTTTGTATGATTTGATCCCACATGCTCTCCATTCTACTTTGGACCCCTCAATACCTTCAATAGAGACACCCATTGATGGTGTTCTTCACTCTGTTCAAACACAACCAATGGCTAAATCCTTGAAAAAAGAAAAACCAACCTACTGGCCAGGTCGCCACAAATCCCAAAACCACCCCTCCTCCTATTTCCTCTACTGAGGTAAATCCCATTCAATCCTCAAATTCTTTGGGAACAAAGAAGAAAGGAAAGAATAAATAAAAAAATTCTAAAAATCAATAGCAGAGTAGTAAAACAAAAAACCTTGATGTCGAGTCCAAGAATAAGAGAAAGGTAATGTTTCCCTACCTCATATGTGGAGGTGACCACTTCACCAAGGAATTCCATTGGTGTGAAGAGGTCAACAAGTTCTTAAAAAATTCTCCAACCCCGACAATTTTAACTAATCCTTTCCCTACCCTACAACAATTGATTGACCACCAGCCCTTGCATGGACCTTCTGCATCATCCATAGATGAGGTTCAAATGTTGTCTAGTGATATGATTAAAATTAACACCTAATCCCATTACTATGACCCACCCCCATAAAATAAATATGATAAAACTTCAACTGATAAACTGATAGTTTCCACCTCTCCTCCTACCAACAGTATTCATGTTGAAAATTTTTTCCTCAAAACAGTTTTTCAACTTCCAAAGAGTACAATTTGAAAATCAATATTTAACCCTAATGCGTAGTCTACTCAATACTATAATGTAGGAGAATATTTGGCCCAAGAACTGTGTGCTATGTCTACCCTTGAAGTACTCTAAACATGCCCTACACAAATAAAGAACCTATTGTCAGTTCTTGGAGCTATGGATCCCGAGAATAGTAATGTTATAACCTTTAAATTGGACGATTTTAAGTCAAGGCTTTCCCATCAGTTAGCTTTCCAGCTATCTACGAAAGTTATTGGGAAGAAATTCCATTGCACAATGTTAGACAAAGGTGCCTCGACTTTAGTCATGTATATATCATGTTGGAGAGCTATAGCTTCTACCAAGATAAATTGTTCACCTATGCATTTGAAGGCCTTTAACAGTTGTGGTTTTCAGCCTTATGGACTACTTCCCTATGTCCTGGTTGAACTAGGGGGGAAATCAGTGTCCATTCAAATCAAATTTGTCGATAATCCATTAGACTACAATCTTCTCTCGGGTAGGAATAGGTTCTATTATATGTAGGTTGTTTCCTCATCTGCGTTTGGAATAGTCCAATTCCATTTCATGGCAAGATCATCACAATTGACCAATTATATTTTTGTTCCCCAAACACGAGTTCTAATTCTGCGAATAATGTCTCGCTTTTAACTTCTATGACCCCATAGTACCAAAACATAGGGGTAGGTATTCTCAAAGATTCCTCACTTATGGGAATATTTCCATTATTCAATCCTCCCCCTACTTAGACTGCGTCTGTGAACATGATCTCCTCTAAGAGTCATGCCACTTTAGATAAAGGAAAATCAATTTATTCTACATCGTTTACCCTTTTCAAAAATACTTACCAGGATATCTAGTTCACCAACGACACCACCATTACTGATCATCTTTTGGTGACATCCGACCCTTACTACCTACCATATTGATTAGATCCCCCACCATCTCTAGATTATATTATACAAACTCTTTCATAAGATTAATCAGTAATGGAAGACATGTATTTAGAATAGTTTCCCTGGAAAGACCATCATCATCGATCCTCTTTCCTTTATGGTTACCATATGGTAGAAGACCATTTTTAAACAATGGTTTTGTCTGATATTGTAACTACCCCTTAGTCACCAGTACTCATCCACAATGCTGAGTCCAAGGGTAATCATAGTAATATTACCGAGATCGGTCTGGTTGACATATCAGTGAAGACGGTAGTTGTAGAAAATATTTACGTAGGCCAAAATTATTCTGCTTCAGAGATTAGGTCTTATACGACCCTTTTCAAGGAATTTAGAGACATTTTTACTTGGACATATGAAGAAATTCCAGGGATAGATCCTTTGATCATGGTTCACAAGATTAGGACTTACCCTTATGCTAAAACGGTCCTTCAAAATTTACACCAGGTTCATCCACATAAGGTATCAACCATTAAGGAAGAAATCAAGAAACATCTTAAGGTTGGTTTCATATACCTCATACCATTGGTAGAATGGGTTTCTAATATTGTCCCCATGAACAAAAAATAGGGAACAATTAGGGTTTGCATCAATTTCTGAGACGTCAATAGGTCTTTCCCTAAGGACAATTTCCCTACTCCTTATATCGATCAAATCATTGATAACTGTGTTGGAAGCATCATATTTTCATTCTTATATGGATTTTCTATCTATAATAAGATAGATATACTCCCGTCTAATCAACATAAACCAACCTTCATTTTCCCATGGGGGGGATTTGCCTATAGAAAGTTACTTTCTATCTTTAAGAACGTTGGCGCTACCTTCCAACGCGCTATGTATTATGTTTTCCATGACATCAAACACATCATCGAAACTTACTTCAATGATTTTCCTTCCCACTCGCAACATCAGGATCATCATGTTTACCACCTGAGAGCCATTTTTTTCAGATGTCTCCATTACAACATATGACTGAATCCACTTAAGTGTTTTTTTTATGTCGATACTGGAAGACTAATTGGATTCATCATTTCCAAGGATAACATCCATATAGACCCACTAAAAATTGAATCCATCTTGGCCCTACCCCCACCTACAAATGTTACCGAACTTCAAATTTTGCAAGGGAAGGAAAAATTGTCATGTTAGATTGTATGTAACTACGCCGAAAATACCAATGGTTTCATGTGTCTATTAGAAAGTAGCACACCCTTTTTTTTGGATGACCCTGCACAACATTCATTTGACACTCTCAAACACACCATTATGCATGCACCGGTCATACAACCACCCATTTATACCATTGATTACTCCTTGTATGTGGCTGCATCCTTAACCACCATAGGCATGGTACTAGATCAAATAGATGCACACAACCAAGAACATGTGATTTACTACCTTAGTAAGAGTATTATCGACTCTGAAACTCATTATTCACATGTGGATAATTTATCTCTGTCCACGGTCATCGCGGTCTAGAAATTTCATCACTACATCCTGCTCCGCATCACTATTGTGTACACAAACTCCAAACTCATGTATTACATCTTGAATCGTCAAGTGCTTGGGGCGAAATATTCTTGTTTGATCGTTACTCTCTAGGAATTAGAGTTGGAATTTTCCAAATCCAATTCAAAGAAGTCTCTTGTCTTTACGGAACTCATGTGTGACCTTCCCCATGTCACTGAGGATACACAACCATTTTATTCATCGCTAGATAAAATCACTATTCCTCATTAGTATGTCTTACCCCTGGTATGGAGACTTGATTCTCTATCTCCAAACTCAACACTTCCAACATAACACAACTCGAGAAGAACAACATGTATTCATCATCACACCAAGTATTATCTTATCATCAATGATACATTGTACCATCGTGGTGTTGATGCAATCTTGCGACGTTTCTTAACTCACGAAGAAGTAGATCTATTTTTAAATGATTGTCACTCTAGAGCTTGTGGCGATCATATTTAAGGGATGGCTACTTCCAAAAAAAATTTGCGTGCTGGGTAATTTTGTCCCTCGATATTCAAATATTGTATGGAGGCCGTAAAAAATTTCCCACCTTATCAGATTTTCACATCCAAAAAGCACACCCACCCTTCTCCTTTACATCCCATCATCATTGTCGGTCCATTCGAGAAATGGGACATTGATTTCATGCACTGTAATCCTACCTCAGTTAGGGGGCATAGTTACATTATTGTAGTTGTGGATTACTTTACAATGTGGGCTCAGGTTATGCCTACATATGCCAAAGATGAAAAAACTGCTGCCTTATTTGTTTTTAACCATATTAGTGCCATATTTAGAGTCCCTCAAGCTAATGTGACTGACCATGGTTTACATTTTCAAAATAAAATGATGTTGAAACTAAGTGCCAAACTAGGTTTTCATCACGGAAATTCCACACCCTACTACCTGCAAGCCAATGGCCAAGTTGAAGCCATCAACACAGTGTTGAAAACCATGCTTAAACGAATAGTAGGGAAGGACAAATCCAGCTAGAAGTTAAAATTGTTTTCCACATTATGGGATTAGATTACTACCATTAAGACCTCCATCAGCTTCACACCTGTTATAGCGGATTTCACCACTCTAGGTGAATCACACTTTGTATGGCCTTCCCCTGTTCGGTTGCAGACTCTTTAGACCCCATGGACCATTTTTTGTCCTTTGATGTTTCCTTGATCATCCCTAAAAACATATGAAAAGTGATATAAGCGGCTTTTAACCCGATAACCGTGTACATACAGGGGTTTGACCCATATAACCATGTACATCGGGATGTGTGCATAATCCAAATCCTTTTGGAGTTTTCCTTGACATGGATCTAACTCATTCCACTCCTAGCCTTCCATATGCCTTGAGATCGCTTGGATTCGACCTTTCAGTATCCCTTTGAAAGATATATAAGGAACCACTTGGTACATTGAAGGCAAGAAGAGAGAATTGAGAGCAAAGAAACTATAGTCCATTGTTTCCGGAACTTATACTTGAGTCTGCATCCCTTTGTCCCTTGGAACACTTTGGTGTTCTTCCCAAGCTTGCCTTTTACTTGTGAGCTTGCTATAGAGAGATGGAGGATTGAAGTGGTGGAGGCCCAAGTGGGGGATTCAGTTTCTCCGGTTCGCAGACATGCCATCATAGGTTGTATCTATCTTGTAATCTCTGATTTATATTAATAGAAATATATTTTCCTGTCCAATAATGTGTGTTTGAATGAATATTGTATCCATTGGAATATGTCAAATGCTTTTACATTATTGATTATATATGCTAGAATAGATCTAACACCATGATATATAGTATGCTTGTATTGTTTACTTGTTGTTGAGGAAGTATTACATCAATTCAAGCTGAAGATTGGAAAGCTCAATGGGGATCTACTTGTGACCATCTGGAATAAGGTACGAGGTCTGATCCTTTAGTGTTAGACATTTTATTTCTATTGCATATTGGGAAATATTGATTTCTGGAGTCAAGTTGTTTGTTGTGGTACCCCAAGCCATAGGAATTTCTCTCCGTAACAGAATTGGCGACTCTGCTGGGGATGTTCCTTGTTTTTATTTGGGGTTTGCGGGCACAATGGGCTTGATATTATTGACTTGCTCTTTGTTTCTCCTTGTTTCTGTGTTGCATTTTATAGTATGTTCATCCATTGACACTCCCCTTTATTTGTTTGACCCTTGGCCTACTTTTTACCACTGCCTTATCTGTATACACAGGTTTTTGGCCAAAAGTTGCATACATACGCGGATTTTTGGCCAAAAGTCACGTATACACGCAGGTTTTTGGCCAAAATCCGTGTATACACTCAGGTTTTTGGCCAAAAGTCGTGTATATACGCAGTTGTTCTTTAAACAGTCACATACATCCTCCCTTTTGGTGAGTTTGATGTTGTGGGAAGTTGATGGGTGGGTTGTGAGTGTGGTTGGGTCTTCGTTGGGTTTGATGTTGTCTGTTGGAGGCTTCTTTTGCGACCAGAGACCGCTTTTTCATTGATTTTCATTTGAAAGTAGTTTTAGTCATTTAACCTTTTTGTTTTTCCATTAGTGCATTACTCTTTTTTGTCTCGGTGTCTTGCTGGGCTTGTCTTTTATACTTGCTGCAAAGACTGAGAGTTTTAGATGAATTTTATTGCATTTTTCATTCTTTTATATTGAAAAATACAAAGTAGTTGCACTCTTAGTTGCATCTTAGATATGGATTTGAGGAGGTACTTGCATTGGATTGTTTGGATGAGATTTGTGTTTAGGCTTTCATATAGGAAGGATTGCATTGGCATTCATAAAGGAATATATATTTATGCATCTCATGTAGTGACATACCCTATTTTTCATTTGACAAAGATTGCACTTAGCATTGTTTGTTATGGTGTGCACTTTTATTTCACTGTTGAGTCTTCATATCATTAGTTGCATGGCCATTTCCCTTTGAGTAATTACAACCAACTAAAATCAACGCTAAATAAAATGAATTACACTCTTTTATTTTCTAGGGTGCACCAACAAGCTTAGGTTTTAGGATCTTGGAATAGTTCATTGTGAGTAAATTCTCCAAGACCACTAAACAACAAAATCTAGGTGTCTGTCCAGGTGAGTGTGTGAAATCCTTGGTATAACCAGTGTTTCTCAGGATCCTCCTCTCAAAAGGGAGTTAAGCACGAGGCAGTGTGAGCGGTTATTGATTGGGATGACCCCTAGTCATAACTGAGTAGCACTAGAGATATTTCCAGGATTGTATTCATATCTGGGGGCTCTTTCGAGAGTTTTGGGCTTTGCTACCCTGCCTATACGGTCAATCCCACCTTTGACTGTCCGCCTGAGCTTTGATTATATTGAGGTGACCATAGTGACCTTACCTAGGATATCGAGGGGGCACTTGTAGAGGTTATTCTGCAGGTGTCCTGGCTAGGTTGGGGTCAGACAGCACAGTCGCTTTATGCATTGCAACAGAGGGCCACTATAATTGGTTATGTACCTCCGCTTGTAGCGTATGGGAGTTTCGAGCCTCTCCTAGGCGAGACATACCTACTACATTCGAGAGATCACATATCCTCCCCTTGGTTTGCTTGTATTTTGGCTATATATTTTCTTAGGAGTGTGCTCTTTGTGAGCTAGTTGGCCTTTGGGATCGTGGTTACTTCAATATATTTATGGTCTCTTACATTTGGGTCCTTTTATTTTTGGCATGCCTGGTATCCTATCACCCGTCCTTGGTCCTAGTATGGACTATGGTGTCAGACTTGGGGGCACCACAGCCCCTTACCCTGCTCATAGATTTGGGAATGGTCACATTCTTCCCTCTACTCCATTTGTGGAGGATGTTGACTCCCTTCTCTCGGTCTTTACAATGGTGATCACCCTCATGGGGGTGGTAGTGGATGCGTGAATGTTGGGTCTACACCTTACTTTCCTTTTTATGTCCCATCGTTCACCGCATTGTTTCCTTTGGGAGCAGTTTCCATGATCGTTCCTCCCTATTCCCTATAGTTTGGATTCTTTATTGACTATTTTGGGTTGTTTTGGACTAATATGGTTGTCATGTAGGGTCCAATTTTTGTACACTCTCTCCGAGGTTTCGACCCGTTCATTCCTATCACAGGTATTATGTCCGAACTGGCATATAGGTTAGGATTTCACATCCGCTTTCACTTATGCATTTCCTCATGACCATTCCATCTTAGCCTTAGGTATGAACCCATGCCATGGTATCACGGAACTTTCATGTTGTTGTTAGAAGTGGTACTATGTGAATGGTAGATCTTTCCTATACATGGGTGTCCTAGTTAGCTCCCTTTTGCATTTGGTACCCATGATGTGAGTCCTCTATTAGGTCCAGGAGTCCCTTTTAGTCCTGCCATGTCCTTGACCAAGAACTTCATACTCCTCTTGAACTTTATGCTGACCATTTCCCCGGGACTCCCTCATGTCAAGTTGTGAATGCATTATCATGAGCTTTTCCTACCTTATTGAGCTTTATGTCGGCTCTCCTGGCATTGCGTATTCAGCCATATAGCCCGAGCTTGTCTCATGTCTAGCCATGCAGAGTTATTTTATATATCCTTTGCAGCTTGATTCCCTTTTTACCAGGAGGGGATTTTTCCCCCGAGTGTCGATATCCTACACATGTATCCTTGCATTGAGCATAGGTATGTTCCACTGCTTGGACTAGTTTGTTTTCCCTTATGACACTCATCTCCTCCTAGTTTGTAACTATAAAGCTAGTTTATTCTTTTTTCAAGCTTTTCAAATAACTGAAAAGGTCCAAAAAAATCAAAAAAACAAAAATCCGGACAAGGAAAGATGTTATCTTTGGCAGTTGTAGAGTCGTATCGCCTTCGAACAGAGCACTGTATATCACATCAATTGGTTGGGTTATAGTTTGACTTTAGGAGCTGTACTCGTTTATCTGAGTTTATCTCCACTGACTGGTTAAGCTTCCAGTCCCTATGGAGCCTCTGTTGATGCCTCTTATGTCACAGAGATGTCCCAGTTTGTATATCGAGTCTATCCTGCCTTCATTCAGTCACCATACGTCGTTATGCTCTTGTTCGAAGGAATTTGAAGCCTTTGTCAGCCATTCCTCAGTTATCTTGACTTTGCATGTCGGCCATTCCTAGTACAGTTACTGGTTCGTGCACCTTATGATCGAGTCTTTCCACATTATACAGCTTTGCTGAGTACCTCATGTTGGATGATAGGGGAAGCCTTAATGCCCTCCTTCCAGCGGATTTCATCCCATCAACTTCAGATCAATTATTCTGGGATTGGAGTCTAGAGTCCTTTTGAGTGCCTTGAGACTTGCAGTCATCAGTGGCAGGTTCTCTCGCCATCGACAGTTTCTTGGGAATGCATCAATGTCCCCTGATCGATGGATCCTCTCAAGTGTTCGACCTCAACACATTTATTCACACTTTTTATTTTGCACTCTAGTACCTTGATTCCCATTTTCATCATTGGTGGGTGATCTCGCGTCTGTTAACGGTATACATTAATGACGTGTAATCAGACGATGGAATACTATGTTCAACCTCGACACCTCTATTCGCACAGTAGGACATGTACTCGTAGTGGTTTGTGTAGAAGACTTTCCATATTGGTGGCATCTCTTATATGCTACCTCCTTGATCGTGCCAGTGTTCATGAGATTTCAGCTCTCATGACTTGATACCAGTATATGTCAGACATTTCTAGCCACTATGGAGATCTTGATCTATTATACATCTTCAGCCATCTTGGAGATCATGGTCCTTTGTATATCTTCATCATGGAGATTCTGGTTTATGTATATTGTACGTGGAAATGACCACATATGTGATATCATGTATTATGCCTATTCATGGCCATTGTACTCTTATGTATATGTGACTGCTATATGTACTTGCAGTTATATGCAAAGTTGTATTATTGTACTATGCTGATTGGGCGGCTGGTATTCCATTTGGGATCCTTCATCACTCCACTTCTGGGATGGACTTATAATGTATTTCGGCCATCGTATGACCCCTCTGACCTCACACATTAGGGGGCATCTGTTATAGCGGATTTTACCACTCTAGGTGAATCACACTTTGTATGGCCTTCCCCTGTCCCGCTGCAGACTCTTTAGACTCCATGGACCATTTTTTGTCCTTTGATGTTTCCTTGATCATCCCTAAAAACATATGAAAAGTGATATACGTGGCTTTTAACCCGATAACCGCGTACATACACGGGTTTGACCCATATAATTGCGTACATCGGGATGTGTGCATAATCCAAATCCTTTTGGAGTTTTCCTTGACATGGATCCGACTCATTCAACTCCTGGCCTTCCATATGCCTTGAGATCGCTCAGATTTGACCTTTCAGTATCCCTTTGAAAGATATATAAGGAACCCCTTGGTACATTGAAGGCAAGAAGAGAGAATTAAGAGCAAAGAAACTATAGTCCATTGTTGCTGAAACTTATACTTGAGTCTGCATCCCTTTGTCCCTTGGAGCACTTTAGTGTTCTTCCCAAGCTTGCATTTTACTTGTGAGCTTGCTATCGAGAGATGGAGGATTGAAGTGGTGGAGGCCCAAGTGGGGAATTCAGATTCTCCGGTTCACAGACGTGTTGTCAGAGGTTGTATATATCTTGTAATCTCTGATTTATATTAATAGAAATATCTTTTCCTGTCCAATAATGTGTATTTGAATGAATATTGTATCCATTGGAATATGTCAAATGCTTTTACATTATTGATTATATATGCTATAATAGATCTAGAACCATGATATATAGTATGCTTGTATTTTTTACTTGTTGTTGAGGAAGTATTACATCAATTCAAGCTGAGGATTGGAAAGCTCAACGGGGATCTACTTCAACCGTCCGGAATAAGGTATGAGGTCTGATCCTTTAGTGTTAGACATTTTATTTCTATTGCATATTGGGAAAGATTGATTTCTAGAGTCAAGCTGTCTGTTGTGGTACCCCAAGCCATAGGAATTTCTCTCCGTAACAACACCCTTCTAGTTAGTGTATGGGTTGGAGGTTACTATCCAGATAGAATGTGAAATCCCTTCTCTAAAGCTTATTGTAGAATTGTTTCCGAATACAACTCCAGAGGAAGAACAGTTTTTATACTTGAACAAGATCGATGAGACCCATTGAGATGCCACCTTGGAAAATGAAGTACATAAAAGAAGAATTAAATCTCAGTATGACATATCCATTCAACCTGGCCTCTTCAATGAAGGTGACTTGTTCTCGACATATGACCAGAAACATGATAAGTTGTGGGGTGGAAAGTTGTGATCCATGTGGAATGGGCCCTACATTGTTAGTCGTGTATTAGAGAAAGGATCTTATGAGTTGATGGATTATGATGGAATACCACTAAGTGAGCCCTGAAATGGGATTTACCTCAATAAATACTATGCCTAGGTCATCTAGGATAGTTTTTCTGTATATAGTGTTTATAAAGTGTTGTGTGTAGTTTGAAGTGTGAATTTGGTGTGAATGTAAGATATGTCTTAACTAAGCCTGCTTATATAGTGTTTTGTTAAAATGAATAGATGAATGTTTATTTTGGCTTTAAGAATGGCGTTAACCATTATACGATAAATCTCACATCAGTAACATGGGTATTGTACTCCCCTATTGGTGATATGGTGAGCTCGGGGGGAACTTGTTTAGGCCCTGCTACAAACAATCTTGCAGAGTACTATGTAGTGATTGGTTTGTTGAATGAATCTCTTACTAATGATGTGAATCATATTAGGGTTTACATAGATTCGAATTTAGTTGTACATCAGTTAAACCATGTCTACACCATCCACCCCCCTACTCCTTCGTACGTTCTGAAGAGTTTGGATTTTGGAGAGGTATTTTGAACATATTTCCTACCATCACATCCCAATACATTTAAGCACAGTGGCCGATTCACTGGAAAAATATGTTTTAGATTGGTATCTGACTCATATTTGAAGTTCATTTTAAGTATTGATTACATCCATGAAATCACATAAACACATAAGTATTCATTCTTGCACATAACACATCACATACACATATATATGTAAATAAAAGTTATATATGTGTGTGTGTGTGTGTGTGTGTGTACTGATGCTGAGATACAAACTGGAACCATAATATTTTAGTTCACCAAAAATCTGGAGTTATCAAGTCTAGTACATAAAAGAGGCAAAATTTGAAGCTTTGAAGATTTCAGTATAAATACAATACAAAAATGAGGAATCCACTTCAGACTAATCCTCATGCTCATGATAGAACATCACAACGTGGGCCACTTGGTGGAGTAACCTCCTAAAGCGCTCGAACACTCCTGTAGTATGGTGCTTATAACACCTAGGAATATCATCAATGTAAATGTCGGGAACTCCCATAGTCAATCGCTGAAGGTTGTCTTCAACCTATTGGAGCTCTTCTTCAACCTCCACATTCCTGACATCTATCTCCCTTACCTACCCTCGTCTCTTGATAGGAAGGGAGCCTGCTAGATATGAAGGTCCTATGTCTACACAATAACATTGTAAGCCTCAATATCACTTAAAATTTAAAAAAATTAAATATGAAACAAAACAAAAACACATAGGATAGTATTCTTCTCACCTCTGTCATCCCACTGATCTCCCTTAGGTATGGGAGATCAGGGTCACCCCTAAAGTTTGCTCCAACATACACATAGTACTTGACCATCTCACTAGTACAAAATGAGAAATTAATGACTAAAATCCGGCTATAAATGACTATTTTTGAGTTGGTAACTAATAGTAGCTAATTTCCACTATCTTATAGCTTGACTAACTTAGTTGTATTTCACTTAGTCATTAATAGCTTGAATTATTAGTCATTGATTTATTCATTGATAGTTAATGGTTTAGTCATTTTCTTTTGTACCGTAGGAATCGGTAACTAAGTGGTTCTGGTACTCGTGTGACACGAGGACCATTCCCGTCGGCTGCCACTATAACCCCAGGTGCATCCACACAACCCGCAAGCATGGGACACAGATAAGTTGGGATGAGATCTGAACTTGAGACCTCCTTTACAACATTCCTTCATTTACACGGAACTTGCCAGTCAGTCTACACCCCTGCGGGTAGTTAATGGTTTAGTCATTGATAATCAATGATTTAGTCATTGATTTAGTCACGAATTTAGTCACTGATTGCAGCAATTAATGACCAAATATACAACTAAATAAACTACTAAATGATAACATATTAATGACTGAGATAAATATGACTAAACATTAGTCGCGCTATAAGATACGGGAAATTAGCTACTAATAGTCGTATATATGTGAATTTAGTCATTTTCGTAGTCACAAATTTATGATAGGGCACAGAGGAATTGAACCACCAACCTCCTACCTATAATTAGGAAGGTTCTCTACCATTGAGCTAGCACCCTTTAAGAAGTTATTATTTCTTGATAATGATGACATTCAAACAAATTTTGCACCATTCAATCATACAAAGTAATGATTATCAAGTTACTATAGATCCATAATGGATTACCTTGTACTAGTCCTTCAAGTCATTTTTGCAATTAATAAATGCATTTGAAATACGTGAAGAACTATTACAAGGTAAGCCATTATGTATCTATAGTAACTTGATAATCGTTATTTTGTATGTTAATTCATCACATTCTACACAAACAAATATTTTCAATGATAACCAATCCAATCATTAGTGTGTTCGACAATCCAATCTCCCCCTTGAGTAAACACTTTAATTGCATTGTTATAGCTACTCTCCATGCAATGATCATGTTTTTAAACTTCAAGTTGTCACCAACAATGTATTTCAACTAAAATCCAACATATACAAAAATTATATAAGAATAATCACAGAAAATATTGCATGCTTTTGTTATTTGAGTGCCACTCTAAGTAATACTTATTAAAATAGAATGATACTAACATAAATATTTTCAAATCCAACATATATAACAAAAAGATGTAGAATAAATACTCCAAAGAAGACAAGGGGAAGATATTGGAATGCTTGTACTATTTCATGATAGGTGATTACTTCTCTATGGGCACCCTCTCTCTAGCCTATGTATGATGAATATAGAAGTAATATAGCCTGTAGAAGGGCGTGAAAACTTGCAGAAACAAACCATACCTTTAGGACATAACATAAATTTTACTAGATGGTTTTGAGCTAAAGAAATGTTTCATTATTTGCAGACCTGAAGCAATATCACCAAAACATAAAAGGAAATTTGATTTATTCATATCCCTACAGTGACTTGCACTTTAGTAGGTTTTCATGGTTTTAGTCCACACTTTGGTTCTTGAGATTTTATGGACACCTTCCCAAGTGAAAGTTTTCCTCATCAGCAGTTAAAGGAGTTCCTTTTGTGCCACGATTAATGGAAGAATATAGGCCTGAAAATACCCCTGTCTACAACATTATTTTCAAATTCACTTACAACATGACTGTTTTCTGCTCAAGTCTTCTTACATATTTGGTAGCCTATAGACCTATGGTAGCTTGGCAGTAAAGTAGGTTTAACTCCTCATTATTCACCTAAATAATCCTACATCAAAAAAATATTCTCGATTCATCAAAGGCCAGTATACAAAAAACTTTGACAACTATAAAGGTAACAAAAATGACACAATTATACTTTTATTTTGACAAAAATGACAAGAGAAATGATTGTCAATCGGATTTCTTTTTCCACTGAAAATAGCTATAGCTACAACTTCTCGTACTGGATCCTAAAGTGGAACTCTTCTCTTCTGGATATCGAAACCAATCTCTTCAAATCTCAGTATGTTTATATCTTGCTCAACAAAATGTTGGAAATAAGTTTATGAAGGAACTGGGCCCTTCCTAGTGCTGAATCTATTTGCATTATACCAATGAGAACTTACTCTATTTGAAACTATTTTTTGGTTTTGGGTACAAAATTTTGTCACTACAAAATGGATTTTTTGTCACTGCGTCCCTTCCACCTTTAGGTTGAGGAAGTGAATATTGTAGACAACAAAATTACATAACTATTTCCATTAAGCAAGTGAAACATATATGGAATTTTTTTGAACTATTAAAACTAGGGAATCCATTAGCAAAGTTGTTGGAGATAGGAAAGGGTGTGGGAAAGAAGAGAAGCATGGGAAAAATGCTGAGGTGATGATAGATTTCTATTTATCTTCTCCTGAAATTAGCTTATGCATGCTTACCTAAACCAAAGTAGACAATTCTTTATCACCACTTAGTAATTTACAGAATGTTTCATGTTAACCACACCTGAAATTATTTGTGAAAATAACTTGTGCCCTACATGAGTCACAAATGAATCAAAATCCTAGCACAAAAAACTCATCTTATGAGTATTACAATTGCATAGTTGGACATCACAAGCTTGTAAGGACCTACAAATTTCCCACCAAGTTAATTTCATCCTTCTAGGGTTTCTAGATGTAAATCCCAGGTCTTTATTTACTAATTTTGCATTTTCAGTCATCCTTCATAACCATTTTTATCCACATTATTTTCTCATGTTTTACAATGCAATGTGGCTATGGTCAACAAGAACATAGTAGGATGAATTACAATGAAGTTGATGAAAACCAAGTGCCTTTCAAACTCTTTGAGGTCTCAAGTGATTCAACCAGCAAATAGTGATACATTCAATGCCTGAAATTGCTTTTCTTTCTAAGACAATTTAGCATCCTGCTTCCGTTTCTTTTCTTCCAGGAAGTCTAGGTATTCAATCACAGTTAAAACAACATTTCCCCCATTACCAGTGAACTAGAAATTTATTCTCCACCAATCCTTTGAATTAAAATACAAATACTTGACAATTCATAACTCTATTCAAATAAGCTTGGAATAACATGTAAGAACCACTCCACAATTTCGAGTACACCTGACATGACATGTTATCTTGGAAACGAGAAAAGAGATGAAATAATGTGCACTGCACATTAGTTGAATTCCACTTCATGGAGAAATTAAACATGGGCCATAATACATATAGAGATGATGAGTGCTTAGATGTAACTTGCCACTTCAATGGTAATCATATATTGGTACATCCTGAGGAATTAGGTCACAAGCATACTTAGACTAGGAAAGAAAGATTCCTTCTTTGGTTTTCAAGACTTGGAGACCAAGAAAATAATGCAAATGTCCTAAGTCTGACATTTCAAAATTTTGCTTAAGACTGGATTTCACATGGGTTATAAGTTTAGTGTCACTACCAATAAGGGTAAGATCATCAACATAAAGAACAAGTATGATGAGATGGTTTCCTACTTTCTTGGTATAGACATTGTGTTAGAATAATCAACCCATAGTTAGCTACCTTAGACATTAATTAATCCAATTTTGTCTTATTTTCCTAGTTTCCATATTCCACCTTATGCAAGTTGTCCTCCACACATCCATAGTGGTAAAAATTGCTACTTTTGAGTCATGGAGCACTTGGGAAACCTCTTGGAATCAAATCTACTTTATTCCTGGCCTCCCTAGTGCATGTCTGCTTTTTCTGCTTTATTGCCTACTTTTTCAGTGTTTTAAGGCAGTTGGGAAAGGTTGACTAGGTGAAGTTAACTTTTTTTTTTGTCCTCATCATCTTCCACTCTTTTCTCCTATGAAAAGCATGTATTATTTGTCCTTCCACCATCTATTAGCTTTCCTAATTTATTTTTCCAATTCATGACCTCCTAGACATATTTGGAATGTGCTTTATGCACCTATGGGGGATTTGCTTAGATTTAGTAAGCCTGTTTTTGACTAAATTCGAATGGCATCTTCATGCATTCGAATATCTCATGTAATTATTTATTGTGGTAGCCTATGAATTCATAGGTTTGGCTATTGTACACTTATTCAATACATATTAGTGTTCAACTCCATATTCAGTCTCTTTGTGAGTAATTTGCATGTGTAATTGGAAATTGTTGTGAGTGTAATTGTTCTAACACCTGGGTTCAATTTCCACATGGTATCAAAGTATTTGTAGATTGATTTATCTCCTTCCAATTTCCTTTGTAGGTTCGACATCATTGACTGGGAGCATTCTGCTGACTGAAGGGACAATTTATGAGCTATGGATCAATCTCAGAAGATCATGTTGACTCCATTTAACTTATTTGAATGGAAAGCAGAGATGGAAATACTATTGAGAGCAAAAGGCCTCTATAGAGTGAATATGGCAATAGAAGCAGAGCCCAATGCAGCTGCAGAGAAGATTAAATGGCACAATAGGAGGGATGAGGCCTATGGTCTCCTATGTCTGAGCATATCCAGAGACCTGCTTTTCCATCTTGATGGATTGACATCACCGAATCAAGTATGGGAGAATCTTGTTGATATTTTTGGAAAGACAGATGAGATGAGGGGACATCAAATTGAAAATGAATTGATCTCCCTGAGTCCCAATAGCATTGAATCTCTGCAACTCTATTTTTCTAAGTTCAAAGCACTTGTTTTGCAGCTAAAACAATGTGGGATCGAAAAGAAGGATCATCAGCTGGTCTTGGCCATACTCTCGAAGATTGGACCTGACTATTCAATGTTTTTTTTTGACCTTCTATGCCACAAAGTTGACAGCTCGAGCCTCAAAAATGCCTAGTCTTGCAGATTTCATGGAATCTCTCACACAAGAAAAAGATAAATTGGTGATAATGGGCACCATCAAACCATCCAGAGACCAAGCTCTGGTTGCTGGAGATTCGAGGGTGGATTCAAAAAGCAAGAATAAAGCTAAAAAGCCACCTGAGCAAAAGAGAGACAAGAACAAGTCTCTAGAGGAGCCTTAAGGTTCCAAGAAGAACCCCCAGAAGAAGAAGAACAAAGGAGAAATGAGCAAGTGCGCATACTGCAATAAGGGAAATCATTCTGAAAGCTCCTGCATGAAGAAGAAAATATACATGCTGACCCAACTCCTAGAGAAGAATGGCATCTCCCTTCCAGACAGCTCAAAGAAGAGGGAAGGAGGATCAAATTCAGAAGACAAAGAGAGAGTTCATGCATTGGTTGCTGGCACATGAAGCTCACCTAGTTTCATCATTGATTATGGAGCTTCAAGAAATATGGTTTTGACCAAGGAGGAATTCACCTCACTTGACATGTTGAAAGGTCGACCAATAGTACTGGGAGATGACTCTCTCACTGAAAGTTTGGGCAAAGGGAGGATTGATCTTGACCATGGTAAGTTCAGCAATGTGTTGTATGTTCCAGGTCTTGCCTCTAACCTCTTATCAGTGTATCAGCTGACCCACATAGGGTCTCCAAAGAAGGTCATATTCTCCCCTGATGAAGTTGAGATCACAGAGATCTCAAGTGGTAAAGTCATTGCAAAAGGAGTTGCAAATCAAACTTTGAAGGTATACATGTTCTCACACTTCCTACCCTACTCAAACCCCTCTGCTCTTCTGATTCATGCTAATGAGGCAAGAAATCTTTGGCATGAAATATTTGGCCACCTAAATTACAAGTATCTTTCTGATCTTAGTGAAAAAGAAATGGTCATAGGGTTACCAAATATTAAGTTTTCCAAAGGAGTCTATCAAGGTTGCATTCTAGGAAAACACCCAGAGCATAAATTTGAGAGAGCTAGTCATGAGAGAACCTCTACACCTCTTGAGTTGATCCACAGTGATGTTGTTGGCCCATTTCCTCATATGTCAATGAGTCAGGAGAAATATGCATTGACATTCATAGATTACTTTTCCAGGTATTGCTAGGTTTACTTCCTGAAACACAACTCTGAAGTTTTTGGCCTCTTCAAAGTCTTTAAGGCTTTGATTGAAAACCAGTCTGGGAGGAAACTTAAGGTCCTCAGATATGACAATGGTGGTGAGTATGTCAAGTCTGATTTTATTCAATATTGTGTAGATGTAGGTATTCATATGCAGCATTATATCCCTTACACACCACAACAGAATGGTGTTGCTGAGAGGAAGAACAGATCACTGAAAGAGATGGCAACCTGCATGATGGAGGCTAAGAATTTTCCACCCAAGTACTGGGCCGAAGCTATAAATTGTGCAGCCTATATCCAGAATAGGGTGCCTCATAAATAACTTGAAGTTATGACTCCTTTCGAAGGATGGAGTGGGCACAAGCCAGATGTGACCCATTTCAGGATTTTTGGCTCAAGGGCTTGGGATAGAATTCCAACAGAAAAGAGAAAGGATTTTCATCCCCAAAGACAAGAGTGTCTATTTGTTGGGTACTCTGAATATTCAAAAGGGCACAAGCTGATAAATTTGAGCACAAACAAATCCTTCATTGAAAGGTGTGTTCAGTTTCAAGAAGAGCCCCTAGCAGCAATGAAAGTTGGAGAATCCTCTTCACCACCAGAACCTATGAATGTAAGTGAAGAGATAGTTGAACATGTTGATTCTGATATGTCTGATAATGATGATTTGATTGCAGATCCTAACAGTCCCGCAAGACCAAAATGGGCAACCAATACCATTCATGCAGCTGGAGAACTAGCTGGAAATCCTAATGATCCTAGGAGGACTAGATCTCAGTTTGAGAGTGCTTTGTGCATGAAAGATCCTATGTTTGCAGATAAATGCTATCTGATGGTTGAATCAAATCCATAGAACTATGAAGATGTAGCAGATGATCCAATATGGCAAGCATCCATGAAGGAATAGTTTAGCTCACTCTAGAAGAGCAACACTTGGGAGCTGGTTGATCTTCCCCCGGGGAGGAAGCTAGTTCAGTGTAAGTGGGTGTACAAAACCAAATTTTCTGCTGATGGTTCACCTCTGAAGTACAATGCCAGATTGGTATCCAAGGGCTACTCATAGGTTCATGGCATAGACTACAATGAGACCTTTGCACCAGTGGCAAAGATGGACTCCATCAGGCTAGCCTTAGCCATTGCAGCTTCAAAGCAATGGGAAGTACATCACATGGATGTGAAGTGTGCTTTCCTAAATTGAGATCTCACTGAAGAGATATACATGCAGTAGCCTCAAGGATTTTCTACTAACCCATCTCTTGTGTGCAGGCTAAAGAAGTCATTGTATGGGCTTAAGCAAGCCCCCAAGGCTTGGTATGCCAAGATTGATAGCTTTCTACTATCACTGAATTTTGTTCGATGCAAATCAGATCCAAATGTCTATTTGAAGTTGATTCATGGTTCATTAATGATCATTGTTTTATATGTTTATGACCTTCTAATTACAGGAAGCTCAAAGGATGAGATTGCATCCTTGAAGGATGTAATGAACCATGCCTTCTCAATGACAGAATTGGGCTTATTGAGCCAATTCTTGGGGCTCGAGATTGCTCAAACCAAAGAAGGAATCAAAGTAAATTAGTACAAGAATGCCTTGGATTTGCTAAACTAATTCAAAATGAAGGATTGCAAGCCAAGCAAGACTCCTTTCCTTTCAGGAGTGAAGCTTGAAGAAGCTGATTCTTCAGCTATGGTAAACAATACACTATATAGGCAATTGATTGGATGTTTGTTGTATCTTACACATAGTAGACATGATCTTTCTTATGCAGTAAGTGTGGCTTCAAGATACATGGATCAGCCTCATGAGATCCATTGGAGAGCATCCAAAAGGATCCTTAGCTTTGTTCAGGGAACAAGGACACATGGGATCTTCTATAAAGTTAAATCTGGTTTTGATTTGATTGGGTTTACTGACAGTGATTGGGCAGGTGACAGCATAGATCAAAAATCAACATCAGGATATGTGTTCATGCTTTCAAAAGGGCCAATCAGCTGGTCAAGCAAGAAACAGAGTGCCATTGCACTCTCATCTACAGAAGCAGAGTACAGAGGAGTTGTAAATGCAACAACTCAATGTTTATGGTTGCAGGGTTTACTTGGAGAGTGTGGATTTGAATCAGAATACTCAACTACTATCTACTATGATAATAAGAGTACCATTTGAATCTGCAATGATCCAGTTCGGAAGTAGAGAACCAAACACATTGAGATCCATATGCACTACATCAAACAGCTTGTCCATGATGGCACCATTCACCTACTCTTCTATTCATCTTCCGAACAAGTAGCAGATATCTTCACCAAAGTTTTTTGTGAGAAGACATTTAGCAATCTCAAATCACTACTGGGGATTGCTGATTATGCTTTGAAGCATGAGTGATGACAAGATTTCCAAATTTTATTTTATAGTCCATGTTTAAGGGAGGATTTTTCCCACTGGGTTTTTGCCTCTTTCCTTGTTTAAATGGACATGCAGTATGTAAAGGGTGACTAAGCCTTGTTGTTAGGCTCTATAATTTTCTGATATTTTACTCATAAGTTAGGCTTAAGGGGGGTGTTAGAATAATCAACCCATAGTTATCTACCTTAGACATTAATTAATCCAATTTTTGTCCTATTTGCCTAGTTTCCATATTTCACCTTATGCAAGTTGTCCTCCACACATCCATAGTGGTCAAACTTGCTAATTTTGATTCATGGAGCACTTGGTAAACCTCCTGGAATCAAATCTAGTTTATTCCTGGCCTCCCTATCACATGTCTGCTTTTTCTGCTTTATTGCCTGCTTTTTCAGTGTTTTAAGGCAATTGGGAAAGGTTGACCAGGTAAAGTTAACTTGTTTTTTGTCCTCATCATCATCCACTCTTTTCTCCTATGAAAAGAATGTATGAGTTTTCCTTCCACCATCTATTAGCTTGCCTAATTGCTTTTTCCAATTCGTGAGCTCCTAGACAGATTTGGAATGTGCTTTATGCACCTATGGGGGATTTGCTTCGATTTAGTAAGCCTGCTTTTGACTAAATTCGAATGGCATATTCATGCATTTGAATCTCTCATGTAATTATTTATTGTGGTAGCTTATGACTTCACAGGGTTGGCTATTGTACACTTATTCAATACAGATTAGTGTTCAGCTCCATATTCAGTCTCTTTTGTGAGTAATTTGCATGTGTAACTGGCAATTGTTGTGAGTGTAATTGTTCTAACACCTGGGTTCAATTTCCACACATTGGGGTTAGAATGGCATCTAGAAAAACTAGTGTCAATGAGAAAGCTATCCATTTTGGCATACCAAGCTCTAGGAGCTTGCTTGAGGCCATATAAGGATTTCTTAAGGAGACAAACAAGGCTAGAGTTATTTTGAACATATCCAGGAGGTTGTTCCATGTAAATTTCCTCATGTAAATCACCATGTAAGAAGGAATAATTGACATCCATTTGATGGACTTCCTAGTTATGTAAGGCTGCAAGGGAAAGAACAAGGCGAATGGAGTTCATTTTTTCTACAGGGGCAAATGTTTCATTGTAGTCAATCCCTTCAACTTGGGAAAAACCTTTGGCAACTAACCTTTCCTTAAGTCTTTCAACACTTCCATCTGATGAATACTTAGTTATGTAGACCCATTTACATCTGACAAGTTTTCTTCCTTTTGGAAGAGGAACAAGATTCCAAGTATTGTTCATCATTAAAGAACGATATTCTTCATCCATAGCTGCATCCCAATCTGGATTTCCTGAAGCTTTTGCAAAAATTTTTGGATCATGATTCTCAGAAACTTGAGCCAAAAGAGAATAGGCTCGCTAAAACTGAGAACGTGTTCATCGTTGATCTCTAGAATCACCGGCAATATCACCAGCTGCTTCACATGTTGAACGGACCCATCGAGGAAATATTGGTGGTGGTGCAATTGGAGGAACATGAGCAGGTGGAGGTGGATTTTCATCCTCACTATCATCATCAGAAACTAGAGTTGGAAACCTGTCAAGAAAGCTGGAAGAAGAAGAAGAAGAAGGCACAATTGTTGAATCAGGCTCGCAAGCTAAAGATGGCACACCCACCAAGTTAGGCTCGCAGGCAACGAGATTTTCATCAAATTTAACATCTCTTCTAATGATTATATCATGTGAATGAGGCTGAATAATTCTATAACCTTTTACATCTTCAGAATATCCAACAAATATGCGCTTTTCACTTTTAGGCTACAATGCTTTCCGTTTTTCATCCGGAATGTGAGCCCATGCTTCACAAGCAAACACACGAAAGTGACTTACATCTGATTTAATTTTACTCCATGCTTCTTCCAGTGTTATACCTTGTAAAACTTTAGTGGGTGTGTGATTAACTATGTAATTTGCACAATTTATGGCCTCATCCCAATATTGAAGACTTAGTCCCTTAGAATGGATCATACAATTAGCCATTTATTTTAAAGTGCGGTTCTTCCGTTCAGCTACACCATTTTGTTGTGGTGTATATCGAACAGTGTGTTGTTGTTGGATTCCCTGTTCAGTGCAGAAAGTAGTGAACTTGTTATTAACATATTCTCCTCCATTGTCAGACCTTCACTTAATAATTTGATGACCAGATTGTTTTTCAACAAGGGCCTTGTAGGCCAAGAACATGTTAAATACTTCGCTCTTAACTTTTAAAAAGTAAACCCAAGTGCGTCTGGAGTAGTCATCAATGAAAGTTAAGAAATATTTGAAACTAGAAAAGGAAGCAGATGGAAGAGGGCCACACAAGTCACTATGCACAAGCTCTAAAGGAACCGAGGCATGCCAAGAGGCACATTTGTCAAAACTGTCTCGATGATGTTTTTTGAGTACACAACCAAAACAAACACCATCCTTGCAAGATACCATTCGAAGACCAATAACCATATTGTATTTCCATAGTTGTTGCAATGAGCGATAATTTAAGTGACCAAATCGCTCATGCCAAAGTTTGCTTAAGTTATCACTATGAGCAACAAAAACTGAAGGAAAAGGTGATGACCCAAAGTTGTTAAATTTGTACAACCTGGTAATATCATCAACAGTTCCAGTAGCAAGGACATTTTGAGGATTTTGAAAATCCTTGATTACAACTTGGGTAAAATTCACAGTTTTACCTTCACCTGAATGAGTAATTTGATAGATTGATAACAAATTGCAGGAAATTTTTGCAACACAAAGTACATCACTGAAATGACTATTTTCTACTGGAACTGTTCCAGATCCTACAACACTTAGAGATCTATCATCACCAACAAATATTTGTTTGGTGTTACATTCATGCATAGTAGAAAATATGGCTTGATCCTTAGCCATATGATAAGATGCTCCAGAATCAATAAGCCATTCATTTGAAGTAGAAGAAGAAGATGTAGTATAAGAGTAACCAGAAGCACAAAGTGCATGTCCATGAGAGTTAGATTCTGAAGACGAATCTATGTTGATGTGGTGCTTCTTCAATGCTGCTTTTTTTAAACTCTTCTCTCTCGTTCTCCATGCTTGCTTTCTTTTCCTCCAAATCACAAAAAAAAATGAAAAACAAAAACAAAAAAATATTTTCCACACAATGGGGTTAGATCTTGGTTAGATTACCCAGAAAGTCTACATTTTCAAGTTTTCTCATTGTTTCTGATTTGCCGTGATCACACAAGGTGCACAGTAAAGAGCATATGTAGCCGAGATGACAAGAAAAAAAATTTCCCTTACTATTTTTTATTCGCCGCAATCACGCAAGGTGCACGAAAAAGAGCATACGCATACAGGGAAGGCAATAGTCCGAGACTAAAACAAAAAATATCTAATAATAAACTGATAAAATATGAGAGATTTACAAAAAACAAATCCGTCACTGTAACATTATACCTTCAGATTTGCCGAAATGGGTGTTTCTGGAGCAAACAGAAATGGTTTTCGGTGAAACGAAAAACTATTTCCCAATGGAAACGACACTCCAGACGCAATGTAATGGCTCCCATAGGCCACAAATGCACAAAAAATCCAGAACCGGAAACCCTTTCAAATTTTTGGCAACACCAGTTCCAAATCTTGATCAAAACCGAAAGCGGCTCTTCATAAAAACTCTGATACCATGTTCGAGTACACAGGGTACTCTGAAAAGACCGAACACCTTCAGAAACTGCTTCACACAAATAGATCACAGATCAACACACCGATGTTTGTCACGTGGTTAAAACCCTTGAGATGGAAACAGTCCACGGCCCCAGCCAAATAGCTACTTGGAGCAATTTATTATGCAAAAGGAAGAAAGTTACATGAGCTTCTCATAATCGATCAACTAGCGAAGGACCCTCTATGCTCTTTAAATAGAGATCATAGACCAATCGGTTGTTAAGCCACAGATCAATGGTAGGTATTATCTAAGAGAAATTGAACTGTCGGATCACTCTATGTCTAGAACATATCGTGACCGTCGGATTAGAATATTTACAAATGCATACTAATGCATACTAAAGAAACACACTTTTATCTAATGGATATATTACACAAGTTGATCTTAACTAACTCCTAAGTGTCTAAATATCCTAACAGGATTTGCCTTAGATACTTTAGACCTAAGAAAAATGGGAATTGGAAAGCGTGTATCCACAAAATCAGTCTCCCTAAATAAAACTCATTCCAATTAAATGTTGGTCTTGCAAGGTGACAACCAAATTTTTCGTGATTGTAAGAAATGGGATAAAAGATATGTTCCACAAGTACATGTAGGGTGTGCATCCCCACACTAGCGTCTTGGACGTCCTTTGAAGAACCTTAGACGTGGTGCCAATGGAGAATTTCGTACCACAAAAAAGGAGATGTGGCACCCATGGGGGACACCACCCCATAAATGAGTATGTCTTTGCCACCTGAGCATCTATTTTTCCCTCATCTACGAAAAAACCAAGAAAAATAGACTGAAAAGGTGAGGGCATCCTCCATAATCCCTAACATCATTTTACATTTACAAAACCACCCCCATTCACCTCATTTTTATTTCAGCAGTGAAGAAGGAGAGAAGTCCAACCAGCAGTAAAGGGAAAATCCAACAGTTTCCATAATAGCAATGAAGGGTTTAACTCTTGACAATACACTAGTTAAGGGAGATAAGGGAGTAATAGTCCAATAGTAAGGGAGAAAGAGTCCAGCATTGAAGCAGGTATGTGTCTTTGTCTTGACTCTTAGAATTTACGGATTAGGCCTTGGAATAATTTCTAAGTTATTTGTTTCAATTTTCAGATTTATCATTTCTCCATTCTCCTTATTTCTCGAACTAGGATGGCATAATCAAATCCTCAATACCCAAAATGTAAATATGTCGACAGGAAAAAAGAAACAACAGGTGGAGGGGAACAACATTGATAAAATGCAACCTATGCCATTTTAGTACCCCCACTTTCTATTGACGTCGTTTTTTACCTAACAATGAATTTGACCTACTTTACTGGTCATTCATAAGACATTAAAAAAATTATCTTATCTTATATTATCAACAACAATCTTGAAGTTTGATCATGTAATATCCTAAAAATTCATAAAATTTAAAAATTTCATGTAACATAAAATGTTCAAGGTTGTCATTGGCAATGAATTAATAACTGTTAGCGGTTACTCAAACAATAATAATTAATAAAGAGCATTATATTTATTAGCTCTATATAATTTATTAGTTGTCTTGAAGTACTATGTTAGGGATGTTAAACACAACAGTTTATTTTTCAGAAAGCAAGAAAGGAAACTACATCTTAATCTGATACTAAGTGTGTCATTACATTCTTTTGACAAGTAAGAAAAAATCTTAGATGAGATCGAGGCTTACGTAGCTTACAGCTAACGGAGTGGAATGCTGCTTCTTTTACAGGTTCTAAATAGGTAAGCAGTGTTGTTACCAGTAAAAATATCCAGATCGAGAATAATATTCGACTAGCGTAAGATAAAATGCTAGTAAAAAACGTTTGTTTATAGCTTGACCCTGTAAAAGGTATTGTTGGTATTTCTAATGTTATCAAACTGCATAAATGAAGGTAAAACAATACTGTGAAAGGATGAGTTATGTGCACTCAATTTTACCACTATAGTATTTGATCCAAATAACCTTCCTTCTTGTATTTTCAATTTTATACTTATATTTCAATTTGGAATGTTATAGATTAAGAATAGTTCTACTCCTGCTAAAAGAGTTTAGTGGCCTAAATAATTTCATAAATGAGAAGATAGGTTACACATACTTGCATCCATAGCTTACATATTTGTCGTTTAGATATTTGAATACGATACTGTTCATATCTATTTGAGTTCTTTTAAACTTCAAAATACTCTGCGTTGGTAATCCTTCTATTTCATGTATTCTTACCTAGTTCTTTAGTATATAAGCCTTGTTTTATATGATCTTTTGGTTACAATGGATATATTGTAATTTCCAAATGTATTATTTTATTAATCCCAGCTTCATGATTTTTATGAATAGTTATATTCAGGTAACTGTTTTATTTTTCTCGATTTGTATAATATCATTCTCAATAGTAGGTGTTAGAGGAAATCTTAAAAATGCTAAAGCTATAGTTAAACTATGCACAAAACCCTATTGTAAATGAACATCTTCAAAAATCCAAGATTTATGGTTAAATACATTCATGGAAGGTTAATTTATCTCCATTGTTATGGTCTTATTACTATCAAATATAAACATTATTTAATAGCAAGATGAACATAGATAAATTATAGTTAATCATAGGTCCCTTAGTATAAATAAATACTTTTCCATAATGTGAAGACTATGGTTTAAGAACAACGAATCAAAACAAGGAAAATATTGATACTATGCAATAATGTTATAATGTTTTTACTTAAAAATCCAAATGATTGTGCAGGTTAACAAACAAGACTTTCCACTATAGCTTGATACCCATAATTTGTAAATTATTTGTTGGACATGTGGTTGGTGATTGGAACTTAGGGTTTTTTGTTGACCTTGAGACACCATATAACTAGCTTCAAACCCTAAAAACTAGCTTATTTTTTCTAGGCTGTGGAGTGGTCTAGCCGAGAGCTTGTAGCCGCCATGTTTGATGTCGAACCTCCATTACAATGTACACATGCCTTTGCGATCTTAATTGAGGTAATGTATATGGGTGAGTAAGAATAATTTACTACGATTGTGAGGAGGTTTAACTATGTAGAGAGTACTAGGGTTCGAGCTGTCTTCACCTTTGCTTTTACTATGCAAGTAGCGTTCTTGTTTTACTGTTACTTCCTCCATGAGGTTTTGGTATTTAACCCTACTGAGGCCTAGGATTTTACCTTGGAAAATTGCATACTGCACTTTCATGCTGGCAGGGCTCTCAAACAACTCGTAAATCTCATGAGGGAGGCTAGGAAAAAAATTACAACTTCCCTTTCGTCGTTTTCTTTGGTAAGATCAATTAAAGGTTTTTCTTCATTCTTTTACACATTTTTTTCGTTTTATGAACATTAAAAACAAGATATCTGTAATGATCCTTTGTGTCTCCAAATGTGTTTATGCAGACCTTTCAAAGTTGGCACGAATTTTGTTAACTCCATCCACAGAGCTTCTACAAGGCTTTGAAATCGGTAAGCCTCGGTTTCACTTGGGATTTTCTCCTGCACAGTTGTGAGGTGCATTTTATGGCACTGCCATGCATTGGTTGTTGATTCAGTCGGTCATTCGTTGCTCTATTTGTTCTTTTTAATTTCTACTTTTAAAAACCCTATTGGTTGTTTGTAATGGGTGAACTTGGGCTCTCTACCAATACTTAAAGAGGTATTTTTAGGCCTCTTTTAGTCACGATGAACTTATAAATGCAAATTTTGTAACTGGCTTAAACTGTGATTCTTACTGTCAGGCCATTTAGTCATTTTAAGAGGTTTTGATTAGGGTTTTTAACAAAATCTTGAAGGGTTGTTGTTACAACACTACTTGCTTTGGTAAAGAGCTTTTGTAGCTGCACAGATGGTTGTTTTGATTTTTGTGAACCCTATTTAAGTTTTAATACTTTTATGTAAGATTTTAAGCTTTGACTGATAAATAAAAGACTGGGATCTGAGACTCAGTTTGTTCAGTTTCATTTTTATTATTTAAAATATTTCCACAGCTTAATACTGATTTAGCAGTTTCTCTGTTTGGTTTATTTTAACTATTTTTATAGTTATTTACTTTTTCGATGGATGGGATTAACTAGATCGGTAAGATATTTTGTTTCTCAATAAAAGGACTAAGATTTATTAAACTTTGGTTAAGAATTATCTTGCTACCAGTAACTTGATAATACTATAACAAATTTTGTAAATGGGATTGAATACATGATTATATTTATTTTTGTAAATTTCAGAAATATACTGCTAGGTTTTAGTGTTATAAACTTTTACTTTAACCTGTTGTGAAATAATAGATCCTTCTTAAACCCTAATAATCTTAATGGTTTATAGAGCTAGTAAATTGGTTTCAGGAACCCTAGTTTATTTTTTGCATAATTGAACTAGCTGGGTAATTAACTAACCTAAATTATTGTGTTACTAAGTTAAACCTAGTTTAAAATTTTACTATTTCTATATTATTTATTTAGGTCTACTTACTAGATTTATAATATGTACTTTACTAGTTTTGTTGTATAAAATATTATGCTTACTAGTATGTAAATTTCAAATTTGTTCTTCTACCTGTAATTAGTTAATTTAAATACATCCAATAGATAATACAAATATAGATAAAGTTATGCAGTTAAACTACACAAAATCCTGTAGAAGTAATAATTTGCACATGTATTCAAGTTTAATTGAATCTACTTATTTGAAATAAATATACATGTTGTACTAGAGTACTGCCTTGCAAGAGGTGTGGAAAAATATAGTTTAGGTAATTTTTCCTAACTATCAATCAACTTAGAAATTTCTCTATAATTTACCCTAATCTAGCTAACCACTAACTTCCACGGAATAAGTAATTTTTCTATTTATCCATAATAGAAATATAACATAAATATATTTGATTATTAAAAACTCTTACGCTTTTCTGATACAGTAAATAAAATAATAAACGAACTTAAGGAGAACCTGTAATATAGATGAGGTGACAACAAATTAAGGAAGCTCTTCCTCCCAACCAACTCTTGGAGAAGAGCTAGACTGCAATTATCAAGACCCCCGAGCTTGTCTCCTGGTCCTCTTGGTAGAGTACTGGGTGAGAGATGTAGTCTTGAGATCCTCTGCAACTCCACTAAGTGTTCAGCAGTAACTCAAATCTGCTTACATCAGTTTGAACTCAGCTTAGAATAGCTGCACTATTTTAGTCTTCATCACTTATCCCCTCAAACTTACTTCAACTAGTCCCCTCCATCGAATCCACATGTGCACTTCATTCACTCTGAATGATCACAAATCCAGAATGAGCAGCCTCAGCTGTCTTCAATGGGAAGTTTTATTATCATTTATAGGTCTTTTGGGTCAGTTTTTACTTAATGAGCCACGTGCTCCTATTCTACTTTCTTGGGGAATCGTGACCACAAAAATAGGGAAGTTTCCACCAGCAGCAACTAGAAGTAGTTTGAGGATGCTGGCACTTGTCAATCTGCTCTCAACCCAGTCTCCTCCACCAAGTGACCAGTAAACACTCATTTAACAACTTCCCTAAGATGTTGTCTTGTCTTTTATTTATTTATTAATAAAATATTCTACAATGCATTAAATTATGCTTGACCCCACTTGGTCATTAATTACAAACTTTAACATAAAATATAACATAATGTTCCTCAAAAACATAAAATTGTTTTGCAAATTGGGGCATGTGACAGACACACCCTCTTAATTTATAACATCGTCCTCGATATTATTTATTCTTCGTCCTCAGAATTGCCTTGAAATAGAATTAGATATGCATCCTGCATATGACTTTCCAATTCCTAGGTGGCTTCTTATGGACTAAGGTTCTTCCATTGCACCTTCACCTAACCAATGGTACGAGTCCGAAGTGATATCTCCCTCCTTTCAAGGATACAATCCAGTTCCACCAAAAAATCTCCTTCGGGCTCCACCTGCACATCATTCCAATTAATAACATGAGTAACATCATGTGCATATTTTTTTAATACAGAAATATGAAAAATATTGTGAACCTTTAAGTTTAGTGGTAAGGCTAACTGATATGCTACATGTCCTATCCTGGACAGTATTTCAAAAGGTCTGCAATATCAGGGTGCTAACTTAGCACAACTACCTAGCCTCAGAGAACTCTTTTTAGGTATCACCTTAATAAAGACATGTTCACCTACCTGAAACTCCTTTGGAGTTTGTTTAATATCTGCTTGACTTTTCTGTCGATCTTGTGCAACTTTCAAGTTACCTTGTACTTGTTTTACAAATAGCTCCATCTCTTTTAACAATTCAGGTCCTAATACTAGCTTTCCAACTGGATTACTCCATGAGATGGGGGTATTGCACTTCCTGCCATACCAAATTTCAAAAGGACTATATCTTGCTAAGGCTTGATAGTGATTATTGTAAGCAAATTCCACCAGGTGTAAGTAATCTTCCCATTTACTTGGTTGTTCCTTTACATGCATTTTGAGAAGATCCTCAAATACCTGATTTACTCTTTTAGTCTGTCTATCTATTTGAGGATGGTAGAGGTACTGAAGTTTAATGTAGTATTTAATCCTTTAAACAAACAATTCCAAAAGTTACATGTAAACTTAGGATCTCTATCTGAAATGATTACTTTCGGTATTCCATGTAATCAAAAAATTTGTTCTAAGAAAATATTAGCAAAATTTGCAACTTTATAAGTTGTTTTTACAGGTATAAAATGAGCTGCCTTGCTCAATTTATCAACAAATACCATTATTGAGTCATTTAAGTTTTGATTTCTAGGTAGTCCTATGATAAAATCAAGGCTAATTATCTCCCACTTCCATCTAGGAATAGGTAATGGATGAAGTATCCCAGCTGGATGCTGATGTTCAGTCTTTACTTGCTGACATTCAAATCACTTAGCAATGTATTCTGCTAATTCATTTTTCATGTTTGACCAAAAATAATCCTTTCTTAGCATGGTTATAGTTTTCTGATAGCTAGGATGCCTTGAATAAGGAGTTTTATGAATTTCATTTAAAATCAACAACTTAATATTAGGTACATTAGGTACGTATAGTCTATATTTATATAATAATAATCATTTTGTGCTTAAACTATACCCTGTACTTAGACTTTCCTTTGCTTGTAATTTTCGATAATTTTCAGCTTGGCATATTCCTTCTTCTAGTTGTTCTTCTAAATCTATTTTATAGGTGTTGATTGCTACTGTAAAATTCAGTTTTGCATTTCTGCTTAATGCATCAGCAACCTTATTTTCTTCTCCTTTAATATGTTGGATTTCAAAATCGTATTCGCTAAGGAAAGCTAGCCATCTAGCGTTTCTAGCATTTAAGTTAGGTTGATCGAATATATATTTTAACCCTTTATTATCTGTCATTAATATAAACTTCCTTCCAATTAAATGATGACGCCACTTTTTTAAGGCATGTATGACAGCAACCAATTCTAAGTCATAGGTCGCATAATTTTTCTCATGAATCTTCAGCTTCATAGACTCATAGGCAATGACGTGTCCTTCCTGAGTTAAAAATCCACCTAAACCGTCATTGGATGCATTAGTACATACTATAAAATCTTTATTAGGGTCATCAATTCTTAAGATTGGTGTGGTAGTTAATAATGTTTTTAAATTTTTAAAACTGTCTTCACACTTTTGACTCCACTCGAATTTTTTCCCTTTCTTCTGTAAAGAAGTTATGGGATTTGCAATTCTTGAAAACCCTTCGATAAATCTTCGATAATAGCCAGTAATCCCATGAATGATCGTACGTCAGTTACATCTTTTGGGACTGACCATTCTTCGATTGACTTTATCTTTTAGGGGTCAACATAAATTCTTTCTTTAGTCACTACATGACCCAAATACTAAATTTTATCCTTAAAGAAATCACATTTACTAAATTTACCATAGAGTTGATGTTTTTGTAACTCTTGTAAGACATTTTTCAAAATTTCTTTATGTTTTTCTTCAGACTTCAAGTAAATTAAGATGTCATCAATGAATACGACCACAAACTTATCAAGATATTTATGCATTACATTATTCATCAAACACATAAAAAAATTTGGGGCATTAGTAAGCCCAAATGACATGACAACAAACTCGTAATGACCATACCTAGTCCTAAAAGTTGTTTTAAAGATGTCTTCATCTTTGATTCGGCCCCGATGTTAACCAGATCGTAAATCAATTTTCAAGAATACAGTTGCTCCATGCAACTGATAAAATAGATCATCTATGTGGGGCAATGGATATCTGTTTTTGATAGTCATTTTATTTAGATGACGGTAATCTATACATAGTCGTAAAGTTTCATCCTTCTTCTTAACAAAAATAAGAGGTGCTCCCCAGGGAGACACACTGGGTCTAATATAATTCTTATTAATGATTTCTTTTAACTGTGAATTTAGTTCATTTAATTCCAGTATATTCATCTAGTATGGGGATTTTGAGCTGGGCACTGCACCAGGTACTAGCTCAATAGTAAAGTCTAACTCCCGCTTCGGAGGTAGTCTTGGAATTTCTTCCGAAAATACATCCGAATACTCCCTTAAGATCAGAATGTCTTCCAGTTTTAATTTGTCTTTGTTATTAGTATGTTATTCATTAATTACTATTACAGCAAAGGCTTTATAGCCCTTCCGAACAACTCTCTTAAGATGCAAAGAAGAAATATATCTTATGGTTGTTTTCCTAGGGATTCCTTTTACATTTATTGTTTCTCCGTCGTTACTTACACAGTAAAGGTTTTATCGAAACAGTTCAGGACTACCCTATGCTCTTCTAGCCAATCCATTCCAATTAAGATATCATAAGAACCTAATGGTAAAATATTAAGCTTAACAGAGGTTTCAAACTGATCCACTTTTACTGTACAATTCTTAACAAAGCTAATTACCTTTCTCTTTGCACTAGTAGCTAGCTAGACTAACCAAGACTTTGCAAACTTTTCTACTGATAGCTTACACATTTCTACTAAATCAGGAGAAATATAGCTTAAACTAGCCCCTGGATCGATTAAAATAGATATAGGTATTTGATTCATCTTACCTTCCACTTTCACCATGGAAGTTTGATAATCTGCTTGCCTGTTCTCCAATGTTGCATTGATCCCGGGCATTATCCATGCTAGATCACCGATAGTCATCTCCTCATGTATCATGTGTATGTTTCTAACACTCTTCTTCGGATTAGGGCAAACTGATGCATAATGAGGACCATTACATTCCCAGCACTTTATTGGTTCCTTTCGTTCAAAATTCTTGGTATAGTTACTGTGATTATTAATAGATTCTTTATTTCTTTGACCATTTGGATTGCTCTGTGAATTAATTTTGTTCCCTTGGAAATTTTTACTATGAAAATTTCGTGTGTTATTATTCTTAAAATTTCGGTTAGGTACAAGACCTTTCTTCTGCAGTTCAAAATTGTTAGTTCTTTTTTCCTTCTAGTTTGTCATACTTTCCTTTTTGCGATTCTATTCATAACAGAAATTCACCTTTCTCATTGATTCTTCTAAAGTTTTTGGATTGTCATACTCAATTTTGTCTTTTATATGATAGGGTAAACAGCTAAGAAACCGTTGTACCTTATGCTTTTTGTCCACAATATACGGCACATACCTGAGCAGAGTTAGAAATTTACTATTTAGTTCTTTCATATTCATTGTTCCCAATTTTAGTTCGTAAAATTCCTTAGCCTGCTCCTCATAGTACTGTTCAGGAAAAAATTTCTTCTTAAAATATTTCTTAAATGTACTCCAGTTAATGTTTTTCTCCCTAATGCCTTTTACTCTTTTTAGGTCCTGCCACGGAATATATGCTTTCCCGGTGAGGTTATAAATAGCTATTCTTGCTTTCAGTTTATTAGAGTAGTTATAAATTTGAAAATATTTCTTCATCCTAGACTACCATGATTCCGTCTATTCTCCCTTCTCAGTTCACCATTAAAGGTTGGTGGCTTGATTTTCTTGAATTCTCCAGAGATTTCTTCGTAAGGTTTTAACTTTCTCTTTTTGGTATGATGATTATCTTCGCTACTATCACTAGTATAATGATAATTATTTTATGTGGATCGCCATAAACCTCGGAAGATGAGCTACTTTCGATTTTAAACTATTTAGTCTTTTTATCTTTATGTTGGTGAGGCATATCGTCAAACTCTGTTCGTTTATATTTTTCCTCATTCTGAAATATTTCCATTAAAATATGATTTAACTCCTCCTGAGCTCTAATAATTCTCTCATTTTCCTTTTTTACCATTTCCATCTCTGTTCTTAGTTCCTTACCTGTTTGTAATAATTCAGAAGAATTATTAGTTATTTCTTCTTGTATAGGTTCTCTTTGAAAATTATTTCATTCAGTATAGGGGGACCCCTCATCTGCATATTCTTTCAATCTTTCCATACCTGCAGTTAACTCAGAAAAAATTCTCTGTAATATAATTCAACAGAAAAGTAAAAATCAGTAAATAGTTTTTTTTTTTTAAATCTGTTGTTCTATTTATGCAAGTTGAGCCACATTCAGGCCTAGTGTCTGAACCTTGTGTTTTGATACCACATGTAATATCCTAAAAATTCATAAAAAATTAATTTTTTTCATGTAACATAAAATGTTCATGGTTGTCATTGGAAATGAATCAATAACTGTTAGCAGTTACTCAAACAATAATAATTAATAAAGAGCATTATATTTCTTTAGCTCTATATAATTTATTGGTTGTCTTGAAGTACTATGTTAGGGATGTTAAACACAACATATTATGTTTTAGAAAGAAAGAAAGGAAACTGCATCTTAATTTGATACTAAGTCTGTTATTACTTTCTTTTGTCAAGTAGGAAAAAATCTTAGATAAGATCGGGGCTTACTTAGCTTACAACTAACGCAGTAGAATGCTGCTTCTTTTACAGGTTCTAAATAGGTAAGCAATGTTGTTAACAGTAAAAACATCCAGATCGAGAATAATATTCGACTAGCATAAGATAAAATGCTAGTAAAAAATGTTTGTTTATAGCTTGACCCTGTAAAAGGTATTGTTGGTATTTCTAAAGTTATCAAACTGCATAAATGATGGTAACACAATATTGTGAAAGGATGGGTTATGTGGAGTCAAGTTTACCACTATAGTATTTGATCCAAATAACCTCCCTTCTTGTATTTTCAATTTTAAGCTTATATTTCAATTTGGAATGTTATAGATTAAGAACAAATCTACTCGTGCCAAAAGTGTTTAGTGGCCTAAATAATTTCATAAACAAGAAGATAGGTTACACATACTTGCATCCATAGCTTACATATTTGTCGTTTAGAGATTTGAATATGGTACTGTTCATATCTATTTGAGTTCTTTTAAACTTCAAAATACTCTATGTTAGTAATCCTTCTAATTCATGTATTCTTACCTAGTTCTTTAGTATATAAACCTTGTTTTATATGAGCTTTCGATTACAATGGATATATTGTAATTTCCAAATGTATTATTATACTAATCCCAGCTTTAGGATTTTTATGAATAGGTATATTCATGTAACTTTTTTATTTTTCTCGATTTGTATAATATCATTATCACTAGTAGGTGTTAGAGAAAATATTATAAATGCTAAAGCTATAGTTAAACTATGCACAAAACCCTATTGTAAATTAACATCTTCCAAAATCCAAGATTTATGATTAAATACTTTTATGGAAGGTTAATTTATCTCCATTGTTATGGTCTTATTACTATCAAATATAAACATTATTTAATACCAAGATGAACATAGATAAATTATAGTTAATCATAGTCCCTTAGTATTTAATAATAGTTAAATGAATACTTTACTAATAGTAATAATAATAGTCCTTAATTATAGTTAAACATAGATAAATGAATACTTTTCCATAATGCAAAGATTGTGGTTTAAGAACAAGGAATCGAAACAAGGAAAATATTGAAACTATGCAATAACGTTATAAGGTTTTGACTTAAAAATACAAATGATTGTGCAGGTTAACAAACGAGACTTTCCACTATAGCTTGATACCCATAATTTGTAAATTATTTGTTGGACACGTGGTTGGTGATTGGAACTTAGGTTTTTTCGTTAACCTTGAGATGCCATATAACTGGCTTCAAACCCTAAAAACATGCTTGTTTGTCTAGGCTATGGAGTGGTTGAGTTGAGAGCTCGTAGCTGCCATGTTTGATGTTGAACCTCCATTACAATGTACACATGCCTTTGCGATCCTAGATGAGCTAATCTAGAAGGGTGAGTAAGAATACTTTACTACCATCATGCAGAGGTTTAACTGTGTAGAGAGTACTGGGGTTCAGGCTATATTCACCTTTTCTTTTACTGTGCGAGTAGCTTTCTTGTTTTGCTATTGCTTCCTCCATGAGGATTTGGTCTTTAACCCTGCCGAGGCCTATGATTTTACCTTGGAAAATTGAATACTGCACTTTCATGCTGGCAGGGCTCTCAAACAACTCGTAAATCTCACGAGGGAGGCTAGGAAAAAAATTACAACTTCCCCAACTCGCCATTTACTCTGGTAAGATCAATTAAAGGTTTTTATTCATTATTTTACACAAGTTTTTTTTTATGAACATTGAAAACAAGATATCTGTAATGATCATTTGTGTCTCCAAATGTGTTTATGCAGGCCTTTCAACGGTGGCGTGAAGTTTGTTAACTCCATCCACAGAAATTCTATAAGGCTTTGAAACCCATAAGCCTCGGTTTCACCTGGGGTTTTCTCTTACACAATTGTGAGGTGGATTTTATGGCACTACCATGTGTTGGTTGTTGATTCAGTTGGTCTTTAGTTTCTCTATTTGTTCTTTTTTATTTATGTTTTTAAAAACCCTAATGGTTTTTTGTAATGGGTGAACTTGGGCTCTCTCAGCCGAGACTTAAAGAAGTAGTTTCAGGCCTCTTTTAGTCACAATGAACTTATAAATGAAAATTTTGTAACTAGCTTAAGCTGTGATTCTTACTGTCAGGCCATTTGGTCGTTTTAAGAGGTTTTGATTAGGGTTTTTAATGAAAACTAGAAGGGTTGTTCTTATAGCACTACTCACTTTGGTAAAGAGATTTCGTAGCTGGACAAATTGTTGTTTCGATTTTTGTGAACCATGTTTAAGTTTTGATACTTTTATGTAAGCTTTTAAGCTTTGACTAATAAATAAAAGGATATGAGCCGAGACTCAGTTTGTTCAGTTTCATTTTTATTATTTAAAAGATTTCCACAGCTTAATGTTGATTTAGCAGTTCCTCTGTTTGGTTTATTTTAACTATTTTTATAGTTATTTACTTTTTCGATGGATAGGATTAACTAGATCAGTAAGATATTTTGTTTCTTAATAAAAGGACTAAGATTTATTAATCTTTGGTTAAGAATTATCTTGCTAGAAGTAACTTAATAATACTATAATAAATTCTAGAAATGGGATTGAATATATGATTATATTTCTTTCTGTAAATTTCAGGAATATACTGCTAGGTTTTGGTGTTATAAACTTTTACTTTAACCTGTTGTGAAATAACAGATCTTTCTTAAACCCTAATTATCTTAATGGTTTGTAGATCTAGCAAATTGGTTTTAGGAACCCTAGTTTATTTTTTACATAAATGAACTAGCTAGGTAATTAACTAACCTAAATTACTGTGTTACTAAGTTAAACCTAGTTTAAAATTTTACTATTTCTATATTATTTATTTAGGTCTACTTACTAGATTTATAATATGTGCTTTACTAGTTTTGCTATATAAAATATTATGCATACTAGTATTTAAATTTTAAATTTTTTCTTCTACTAGTGATTAGTTAATTTAAATACTTCCAATAGATAATACAAATACAACTAAAGTTTTGCAATTAAATTACACAAAATCTTGTAGAAGTAATCATTTGCATCTGCATTCAAGTTTTATTGAATTTACTTATTTGAAATAAATATACATGTTGTACTAGAGTATTGCCTTGCAAGAGGTGTGGAAAAATACAATTTAGGTAATTTCTCCTAACTATCAATCCACTCAGAAATTTCTCTGAAATTTTCCCTAATCTAGGTAACCACTAACTTCCACAGCATAAGTAATTTTTCTGTTTATCCCTAATAGCAATACAACAGAAATATATTTGATTATTAAAAACTCTTACACTTTTCTGATACAGTAAATAAAATAATAAACGAACTTAACCAAGAAGAACCTGTAATATAGATGAGGTGACAATAGCTTAAGGAAGCTCTTCCTCCCAACCAACTCCTGGAGAAGAGTTAGACTGCAATTCTCATGACCCCCGAGCTTGTCTCCTAGTCCTCCTGGTAGAGTACTAGGTGCGAGATATAGTCTTGAGATCCTCTGCAACTCCACTGAATGTTCAGTAGTAACTCAGCTTTGCTTACAGTAGTTTGAACTCAACATAGAATAGATGCACAAGTTCAGTCTTCATCACTTATCCCCTCAAACTTACTTCAGCTAGTCCCCTCCATCGAATTCACATGTGCACTTCATTCACTCAGAATGATCACAAATCCAGAATGAGAAGCCTCAGTTGTATTCAATGGGAATTTTTATTAGCATTCCTAGGTCTTTTGGGTCAGTTTTTACTTAATGAGCCATGTGCTCCTATTCCACTTTCTTGGGGAATCATGACCACAAAAATATGGAAGTTGCCACCAACAATAGCTAGAAGTAGTTTGTGGATGCGTCCACTTCTCAATCTGCTCTCAACCCAGTCTCCTCCACCAAGTGACCAATAAACACTCATTTAACAGCTTCCCTAAGCTGTTGTCTCATCTTTTATTTATTTATTAATAAAATATTCTGCAATACATTAAATTATCCTTGACCCCACTTGGTAATTAATTACAAACTTTAACATAAAATATAACATAATGTTCCTCAAAAACATAAAATTGTTTTGCAAATTGGGGCATGTGACAAATCTAGCCAAAGCTAATGATAGAGTGGATTAGTTGTTTCTTAGATTACTGCTATAATAGGGCATGAATATTCTGTAGACTGTAAATTGGATCATGGGGTGCCTAGATTTAGTTTCTTTTGCTATGATGATGAATGGCTTCCCATCTATGCTTTTAAATGCATCAATAGACTTAAGAAAAAGGTTCCCATTGTCCCCTTTTAGTTTCCTCTTAGTGGTAGAGGGTTCGAGCATGTTAATTAAGGATGCAAAAAGGAAAGGTGATTTGAAGGGGATAAGAATTTCATAGTCATTTTATATATCCCATCTACTTTTTGTAGATGCCATCAGAGAAAATAAAAAAATGTTGAACATCTATTATAAATCTTCAGCACTATTAATTAACATGAACAAATTTCTATTTCTAGTTAATGAATTGGATAATGATGTGACGAGTCAGGAAAATTTTATTTTTACAATAATAGTGTTAATATGGCTCAAGAGGTAAAGTATTTATTTAGGATTAAACCCAAAGATGATCATTATGATGAATATCTTTGGATCTATAAGAAGCTAGAAGCTAGAATATCGGTTTTGTGTAATAGATGGTTGTCTCATGGTGGGATATTAGTCTTGTTCAAGACAGTGCTGGAGAGCATTCATGTCTGCTGGATGGCCCTTGGAAAAATACCAAAGGACATTTTAACCAAAATAAGATAGAAATGTTTTAATTTTTTGTGAACTGGAAAGAGGATAAAATAAGGAATACTTTAGGTAAAGTGGTTCAGAATAGCCCTGCCTAAGGATTCTTGGCGGATTTAAATTTTTTTACCTCTTTAGCATTGCACTTGGAGCAAAAGGAATTTGGAGAATAGTTTGTGTTGAAAGCTTGTGAATAAGAGTGATGATAACTAAATATTTAAAAGGGTTCTCTATAGAAGATTGGTTTACACTGGAGAGGAAAAATACTCATGGGGCTTCAATAGTTTGGAAAGGGATGGGAAAGGCAATTCCTTTAGTGGGAAATTGGACATCTTGGCAAGTTAGTACTAAACAAATGGTTCAGATAGAAAAAGATCCCTAGATTGGGGATAAAGGTAACTATAAATTATCTGAGGATTTATTGTTAAAGTTGCATGAAGTTGGTATTTTTCCTCTATGGGAGCTTGCATCTCAGGAGAAAAGGAATAATTGGTCATAGTGTTGGTTGTCTGCGGGAACCTTAAATATTCAAGGGATTTTGGCGAGTGGACTTCCTTTGTAAATATTTTGAATCATAGAACTATCGCATTATTCAAAGAAGAATATCAGCTCAAATGGACAGAGAACAGTGGTACTAGGGTTACACTCTCAAGTTAGGTTATGCAGCCAAAATTGAAGAGGGTATCATGGCATATAGAGTTTGGTTGTGGAAAGCCATTGGAATATGGAATTCCTTTTAAAAACTAAAATTTTGGCTATGCTCATTCTATTGTATTTGGACACATAGGTGCTATAAGAAATGACAATTAGAAGATAACCAATTAGCTAATTTTCAGTTATTATCCCTTGACTCTTTTACAAGGAAAGTTGAAGAGAATGAGACAAACCCATTCACCCATAATTTAGCCTCCCTGCTAACATGAACTTCCTCAATCTTCTTGATGGCCTTAAAATTATTTTGAACATTTCTATCATATCTCTCAGGCCCGTTTCTTCATCTCTCAATCTCGAATGTCGTGTCCTGTTTGTTTCAAAGAAACAGTATTAACTGAAAAATTTTGCATGTTTATTAATGTCATCATATTAACTCCATCCACATTCAAAAATGGCCTTAAGCATTTGGTATGGCACAAAAAATGAAATGGTTTTCCTTGCATTCCTCAAAATTCTTAAAAAAGATTTACTATTGTTGCAAAAATTGACTAATTTCGAAGTTTGTTGTCGCAACTATCTAAGTGCAAAGAAATAGAACCAAATAAGTAATCATTTGTGTTGCAAGTTTGGATGAAAATTGTGGCACAACATCTGAAAACATGGGCAAACACTAATACATTTGGGCATATTTTTCCATGAAATACTTCCACATTTTGAACATTCGTGGATTAATACTTCATTTTTTTTATCATGGCATAAAAACTGTGGCAATATCGACGTTTTTAATTTTCAATGAATTTTCATCTCTATATCGACGATAGATGGCTATCTTTGCACACCTGCGAAATCAACCCCAGCTTTCAAAGGATGCTTATGCGCGGATCAAGTTGTAATGGCATTAATAGCTCTTGGTTGTTTACATGTGGGTCAAGTTGTAATGGCATTAATAATTATCCTTGTTGAGTTAGAGCAGGCTTCTCCTTTTGCTGAAGCTTCACAACTCTACTCAGATTTAAAATTTTATTTTGTGTTACAAATCTGTTGGGTCTGGGTGAAGGGTACCCTGTCTAAAAGAAGTGTTTTATTTATAAAAATGATCAACAAGCTGCATTAGCTGCCTCCTAGTCCCTCTCTAACAAGCACACAAAGTGTTTGTGGAGTCTCCAGGCTAAAAACTCAATCCTTCCATAATTGAAAGTGTAATGTGAGAATGTGCATGGTATCGTCCTTCTGTTGTACCGCCTGACTCATGCATTTTCGACACATTTTCTATAGTTGTGAATGATTGAGCACGGATTGAGCCCGGATTTCTTTATCAACCATATCCAAAACTAGAGAGATCAGTCATACTCTGCAACAATCATTTGGCTGTAAATTCATAAAAGGTAAGCATGCATCCTTTTTTGGGGGATAGAAACTAACATTGAGGTTCAAAATAACAGTTGTATTCTTTGGTTCATGTACCTTAAGAACGAATTTAACAAGCCTGCAACTCCCTCCTTTTATTTAAACCATAGTAATTGCAACAAGAGGGTCCAGACAACAATGACTCTAGCCAATTCAATTTTTTTTATAGACCCGATGCTCCACTAAGCTATTGTTAGTTGACACAGTGTTAATTTCTTTCCACAGTAGAAGGACAACTTTCATTTGGACCATTTGGGCCACCTAGTGTTCCAATGCCCAAACTATCAAGGTCTCCTTGTGAGTAAATCAAAGGCCACTACACAACACTTGTTGGCATCAATGAAAACTTTAGTTTGTTAGAGACAATGCTCACTAAGAGGGGGGGCATGAATCAGTGAGCTAAGGCTTCAACTCAATTTCAAATTTTTCTACCAATCTTATATCATTATTTCACAATTGCTTCAACAACTTATTTATCAAATAACAATATCAACTAAGCACATGTCATTCCTCAATTAAAAACATCACTATCAAGACATTGCACAAGGGACACAAGTTATAGTTTTGTAATCTTTATATAAGTGGAGACTTCAATCTCCAATATGGGCTACAACCCATAAGATGGCACCACCCACTAGAATGGTTCAGTCACCTACAACTGACTGGGATGCTACAACATCCAAACAAGCTTCAAGCCATCAAAAGACCAATAGGTATTTCCCCAGCTCCACCCAACCTCCCTATACAAATTTCATATTACAAATTACAATTGATACATCACACTATTCCAAAGTTTTCCATAGTGGCGCACACATCAAAAATACCAATAAACAAGTCTTCATTTTGTACTCAGCAAGTCATTCAACATACAACATACTGCAACCCTGTCTCAACTCTGTCCATACACCATTAGTATCTTGTCTTCAGTACTGTCCACATTGGCATATAAGCTTCCAAACTGTTTAATTCAACACTTAGACAAAAAAAAATTGAACTTGTAAAAACAAATTTTCTTCTACTTTGGTAGATTGATTTCTCCCTCATGTGATCACCATAAGGAAACCTACAAGCATGGCTAGATATCCATTTCAACAATGAACAAGACCATATCACAAGATAAATCTGTTGACACACACACAACCTCTGACAAGCATTTCAAAATAGCTTCTCAACCTCTTTTGAACATCAAAACGTATTTCTTCCAATTTTGGCAGACTTCTATTTCACACGTGTGAACACTCTATGGAGACTTGAAGTCATGAGTAGATGGACAACTTACCAAAGAATGGATCCATGACATTTGATAAATTTACTTGCACAAAGACAACCCTTGGAGGGAATTTCCAGCTGACCTCTCAAACTCCTGTCTTTAACACTTGGTTAAATTTCTTTTTATCTCACTATGCAAAATATTATTTTTCCTATTTTTCGCGAATTGATATTTTGCATATGAGACCATGATAAGACAACCTAAAGGTATGGATGGATATTCAATTCACCAAGGAACATTCCTATGCTACCTGATGAATTTTATCATCAAAATAACCCCTCCTTGCGGGCATTTCAAAATGCCTTTTCAATTTCCTGAATCTAACAAACCAATTTTCTTATGTTCTTAAAATGCAAAATAATATTTTTCTTACTTTTGGAAGATTTATGTATTTGTCATAAAACACTCCATAGGAAAACTGATACCATGGTTAGATGCACCCATTCACAAGATATAGCCTAACACTTTCATATCACTTTTCTCATCATCCTATGAGATCCTAGGGAGGGCATTTCCCTGAGGCCATTGAGGCAGTTTTTCCAGTACTGGAATTGTGCAAAACAGGCTAAAACTCTATTTTGGCAAACCATTATCTTTATCAACAAACATCTTCTTTGATAACTGAGACCATGGTGAGATAGCCTCTTCAGAAATTTGTAGGATGATAGCTTTAGATAATTTTTATCATACACCTACAAGGTACGATGGGCATGTTCCCAAGGTCACATGAGCCAGTTTTTCCAACATAGATAATTTTCTTAGTTTGGTCCAATATGCTTAAAACACTGTTTTTCCAGGTTCATAACTTCTTCCTCGGATACTTCCAAGATAATCTGAAGACATGGTTAGGTAGGCCAAATATCAATCTACAAGACCCCCATATGGTGCGGGCATTTTCTTCAACACACAATTTGTGGCGGGAATTTTCTTAAGGCTACCTAAGCCAGTTTTCCAACACTTAGTCCTTCTCCTGTTTTTCACCAAATTACCATATTTTTCCAAATTATTGTCATTAATGTTGTCATCAATGACAATCCTATTCATCACAGTATTCATGTTTTCTTTATAGAAATTGGTATATAATATACTGCATTTAGAAATATACTTATATCTAATGTATTTGACAAGTTACTATTTGGTATGGTGTAGGTAAGACAATTACTTGTCACTACAAGGATTTTTCACTATGAATGAAAATGCAAGGAAGCCTGCTCAGTTTAGGGCGGAATTAGAGGCGAGGGGAGATGGAAAATGTTATTGCCCTTGCTCTAATTGTGGGGGCTTGCAAAGAAGAAGAATTTTAAGAATGATAGTTGAAAGACATTGCAGGGAGAAGGGGCACGTCGAATGGGGTTATGAATACCGTCCCTTGGTAAGAGGTTATTCAATTTTTAATGTATTCTCTGTAATAGTCATCATGTCATGAATTTCAGTAAAATGTCTTATCATTTTATTATATGTTCTATACACACTAATTTTACTACATTTTTTGTAAATATATAGACAATGCCCCCAAAATGTCCCCTTCCAGAGAGTTATTTTCCAAGTACTGGCAGAAATACTCATTTATAGGGTGACGAACATCTAGATCAGAATATTAAAGTTGATCAAATTCTTAATGATGATATGGATGGAGATAATGTTAGAGATACAAATCAGGTTTATGAGATACATAGATTGATCCCAGACACATTTGCTCCAATGGATGAGGACAACTAGGATGATAGTCATGATGTTGATCCTCTACTCGATAAGGCACGTCAAACTCTTTATGAAGGCTCAAAAACAAATCTTTTATCTGCTATATTGTTGTTAGTGAACTTGAAGGTTTTGAATGGTTTATGAAACACCTGTCTCACACATATACTAAGGAATGCAATTTGTGAATTATTTATGTCTTCATGTTCACATGTACATAAATGGTTGAATTTTTCCCTATATTGCTATTGTTATCTAATTTGTAAAGTACGGATGCGATATTGATGATTAATATTGTTTGCATTAACTTATTCTTTTGAATTTTGTAGATTGTTAGATAAATTTCTATTACCAACTTCAAATATTTGACCACGCACATATCGAGAGATATATGTGATTATGAAAGAATTTGGAATGGAGTATCAAGCTATTGATGCATGTTCTAATGAGCATATCATATAATATGGACAATATGCATTAGAAAATGAATGCTCACAATGTCAAACAAGTAGGTATCGAACCGATAAAGTGACAAAAAAGGTGCCTCACAAAGTTCTTCGTTATATTCTGATACTTCCATGTCTCCAACACTTGTTCAGATGTCAAAGTATGGAACAGTTTATGGATTTCCATGCAAAGAACAGAAGTGAAGATGATGTTCTTCGAATTCCTGTAGATGGATCTGCATTTAGGTGCATCAAAGAAAAGTGGCCAATTTTCAAAGAAGAACCTCGTAATGTTAAACTTTTGTTGGCAGTTGATGGTGTCAATCCATTTGGAGAGCTTCATTCTACCTACTCAGTGTGGCCTGTTTTTGTTAAAAACAATAACCTTCCTCCTTGGATGTCGGTCAAGAGAGAGCACACAATGTTGGCAATGATTGTTCCAGGTATTTAATTAATTTGTATTTTTTTACTGGAAAGTTGATCACTAAATATTTCATTTCTTTGTTTCGTACATGATAATTATGTCTTTTATATATAATGACATATAGCTAAATATAATTAATCGTGTATGTTGGACCAATTAGGTAATTACCAGGTTAAAGATATGAACATATATATTGAGCCTCTTATCGATGAGTTGTTGAAGTTATGGGCTGGCATCACTATGTATGGCATCTCTAGACCAATAGGGAAAAGACGATTTCAATTCCATGGAATACTTGGATGGACAATTCATGATGCTCCCGGGTTAACACATTTTTGTGGTATATGGTTACTTTCTTTTGTTCTTTAATATTATATATATCTATTGAAAATATCATGCATTATTTTAAATGGTAATTCTAATTCACTACACTAATTCATATATCTGGTAGGTATTCAAACAAAGGGTAAATGTTCATGTCTAGCTTGTGGTCCCAGGATAAAATCTCGTCGTTCAAGGAGTTCAACAAAGGAAGTGTTTGATGAGTATAGGCACTTTCTGCCTAAGAACCATAGTTATCGAACTACGGACAAAGCAAAATTCAATGGTAAAGAAGAGAATGGAAAAAAACCATGAAGAATGATACCTCACCTATGGAATTTGGAATATAATAGAAATCATCAAAGTATGCCAAATTATTTATGTATTGTTGGAATATTGGTCAATACTTAGCCAAATTTCTGAATATGCAAAACAATATTTTTTCTACTTTGGCAGATTGATTTCTTGCACATGTGACCATCATAAGAAAAACTAAAATCATGAGTGGATAACCACTTCAACATGGAATAGATCTATGTCACCCTATGAATTTTATTAGCACAAGGAAATTGTTGAGTATGGTTTTCATTGATGTCAAAGGAGGTAATTAATGACAAAAGAAGTGTTGATACGGCATGTGTGATGAGGTTGAAAAACACATGTTGGTGTCCTAATGTCTCATGATTTCATTGTTACATTCTGGTAGTAGTTTCTAACGGTATGATAATTTGGTGATTTTGACTAAGTGTTGAGAAACTACCCTAAAGCAACTGCCTTATGAAAATGAACACCATAATTCATAAGAAGAAGAAAATGGATTCCATGACCTATCATCCCATATTTTGTTGAAATATCTATCTGACCATGGCCCCAGTTCTCAGAAAAACTTCTTGAAGAAGAAGATATAGGTCTCCCAAAAGAAGGATTTTTGGTCAAATTAGTCAGAATTGCTCTAGGGAAATGCCTGCCATAATTTGTGGGTTGAATAAAATGACTGCACCACATGGTCATCCTGTAGATGTATGATTTGTCTACCTAACCATGTTATCAAATTGGTTTGGTAATGCTTGAGGAAGAAGATATGGATTTGACAAAACAGGGTTTCAGGCCGTCTTACACCAAAGTTCAGTAAAATGCCTACCTAAGGCAAATGAAGATGAGGTTGGGAGTGAAAAAAACATAGGCATTCTCAGTAAGCTGTAATACATCATCTAGTAGCATTAGTTTAGGTTTTGGGTGAAATGAAAATTCCACCTTAGGTTTTGGACAAATTGTCTAAGTATGGAATTATTGGTAAAATCTGCCTAGGTGGCCTCATGGAAATGCGCGCCACCTCTCATAGGATGATGAGAAAAATTATCTGAAAGTGATAGGATCTATTATGTTGGTTGGTGCATCCAACCATGGTTTAATATTTCCCAAAGAGACTATGAGGAGGAAGATATCTATCTGCCAAATGTGTCTCTCACCTTCATTTGCACTATTTCAGTAAAATGCCCACCAAGGTTAGATGGTGAGGTTGTAGGAGAGAATATTGGCATGGTGTAGTAAGTATGATGTTCCTCACATTTTGGATGCCTCGCTCTCCAATTTTTATGAAAAAAATAAAATCACCTTGGTGGCTCAGGGTTTGAAGATATTTGTCTAAGTGTCAATAAGCAATTTGGAAGACCACTTTCAAATGCCTGCCAGATGTTGGGTGTATGTCAATAGGTTCATCAATTGGCATGGATTTGTTCTTTGTTGAAATTCCTATCCAGAAATACTTTCAGGCTGACTTACAATGGTCACATGCAAAATATCGATCTTCCAAAAGTAGGAAAAATAGTATTTTGCATATTGAGAAACACAAGAAAATTGCCTAAGTGTTGAAAATAGGATTTTGAGAGGTCGTTTGGAAATGCCTGCAAAGGGTTGTCCTTGTAAAAATAAATTTATCAAATTTCATGGATCAAAGGCCACATGGACCAATTTTCCAACACTTAGCCATGTCCAAGAATTTCTCCAAGGTTTATCCTGAAACCCTATTTTGGCAAACTTATAACTTTCTCCTCAGAAAGGATCAAGGAAAACTAAGACCATGGCTAGATAGCCAGTTCAACAAGCTATAGCTTGATATGGCGGTGTGGCAATTCTATTCAAACCATGAATTATGGCCGGCATTATCTTAGAATAGTTTTGACTACTTTTTCATACTTAGTCAATTTCCAAAGTTTCACGAAGTTGCCATATTTTTCTAGAATGATGTCAGATTACAACACTGACTTCCTGATAGCACCAGAACACCATTATGTGTCTTTCTAGCTTCACCATACATGCCACATCATCATACTTTCCATGTCATTACTTCCTTTGTCATTCCTTTGTCTTTCATTGAGTTTACACTACCATCATGTCTTTGGTTATCCTTTTGTCATTCACTGAACTCCTTTAACATCAATGACAATCACATTCAACTTGTATCATATATTATATAGATATTTTTTTTTAGTGAATTATGTTTAGCACGGTATGTACCTATATTGATTAATTAGTGTTTATTTGATTTTGTTGATGTTTCATGACTGTCGTTAAGGCACGAATGGGCTTCCACGAGGAATGAAAATTTACCCGATGCAATTCAATAGGTTTCCATACTACGAGCACCTACAAATAGTTCATTTGTTTGATACAATGCATATCGGGAAGAACATAACAGAATTGTTATGGTGAATATTAGATGGAAGGAATGACAAAGAAATAATTGGAAATATTTGTAGTGACATCCAAGAAGCTAATCATGCATTGCAAAGTGTGATAATTAATTATAATGGTGATGGTCGTCAACAGAATATTAGTCTTCCTTGGTTCTTGACGGAGCAACAGAGCAATATTGCAAAAGAGTCATCAGAAAAATCAGGTTTCCGACAGGGTTTTCGTCTAACGTAATGAATATATTAACGCAAAAAGGTGATTTTGGTGGGGTTAAAACACATGACTGGCATACATTCATTAAGGTAATTGTGATTTTTTAATATATTTCCTTATTGGTATGCACTATTTTATTAATTTTATTCTCTTATTTGGAAATAAATAATAATTATGTGTTTTTTGATACAGTATGTTCTACCTTTATCTATCCCATATGACTTTGAAAACAACATAAAACAAATTATTTATGTTCTTGGAAAATACACGAGGTAAGTAATTAATGTTTTATATGGAAAATGTACTTGGTCCGTGATTTGTAGTGGAACTTATTGACATATTATGTTTTTCCCGCAAATTTTATATATGGCTTGATATTATTTTATTGCATCATTTGTAGGTGGCTTTCCTCAAAAGAAATCCACAAAGAAGATATAAGGTATTGGAAGAGATAAATTCCCCAACTAATGTGTGAAATGCAACAGTATCTACTTCCAACATTTTTCAATGCACAAGAACACTACCTCATACACCAAGTTGAGGAGATTGAATTATGTGTTCCGATACACACAAGGTCGATGTGGATGGTGGAGAGGCCGTTGAAGTCGTTGAAGGATCTTGTTAGAAAAAGAGCACGTCCTGAGGGATATATGGTATATCAATGCATGGTGTATATTAGTGAATATCTACCTAAATTAGCAGAAAATATGAATGCGCCTCGCATTTGGCATCTCAACTCCTTTAACAAATTTGAAGGGGAGGTCCTATTGGGGAAAGGTACAATGAGGACCGTGAAAGGTAATTATTAGATTTTGTGGAATTAATATATCATGTATTTTTCCAATTTTATTTTATCATATTGATTTGTTATTTTTTTATTAATCCTGCATATTCAACTGTATTAAACTGTGCATTTAATGATATATATTTAATGATAGTGAATTGTTATTTTTTCATATAGTTTCTCAAGTGTGGGATGCTTTACATTTATACATTGCAAACAAACTTGATTGGATGGAGCATTGGATAGAAGATTGTGAAGAATGCTTCGGTAGGTTATCATGGCAAGGGGTCGGTGAGATGATTAAAATAGCTCACCGTCATGGACATCAATTTCCCGATCTTATGTCGCAAAGGGAAGTTGATTTAGCCTATGGTTTAAAATATAAATAGGCAAGTAAATTGTTTACCCACATTTTTCTAGTTACTTCCCATTTTTTCAATGTATTTGGTTTGTTTAAGTTTTCAAATATATTTTCTAAGTCATGTACGATGTTTATTAATTCACAATGTATTTTTTACTTGTTGTCAATGTTGCAGTTGAAACATCACAAGGCTATGTGGTGTAATGGTCATAAATTTCATATCAAAATGTTGGATGGTAAGATGAAAACCTCGAATTGTGGGATAACTGCAGTGTTTAAGGTCACTAATTTTTCCTCTAGAAGTGACAGAAATCTAGAAGAAACTGAGAATAGGTACTATGGGCATTTGGAGGACATAATTGAGTGTGATTTTAATTCCTTTAAAATAGTTTTGTTTGAGGTGAAGTGGTACAGGACATGGATGCATGAACGTGATCTTGAAAGAACTGTTATTGAGCATGATCATGGATTTACCATGGTTAATACAAGGGAATTTGAACCGAGTACAGAGCCTTATGTTCTTCTAAGTCAATGTGAGAAAGTATTTTACTCAGAGGTACCAGGTAAAGCAGGTTGGTCATACATTGTTAGATATGATCCAAGAGGAAGACCAGTAAAGTATAATCATGTAGATGATGAAGATAATCACGAAGAACAAGATGATGATGATGATGATGATTAGGAGTAGGTGGCTACATTCGATGTGTTCGATGAATAAGTTGAAGAGGTTGATCATCCAAATGTAGTAGACTATGATCTCATTGACGATGTAGATGACTATATTAGTGAAGATGCCATTGATGATGATGTTGATGTGAATGAGCCTTTCATGAATATGTATTCTGAACCAGATCCTGAAACAGATGTTGAGTTGGATGAAGAAGAAGATCATGGATGATATTTAATTGTTGAAGAGTAGAGGCACATGTTTATATATTTTATGTCATGATGATCTTTGTATGTTTTTTATTTCCAAATTCCTTTTTTATATGCTTTTATTTCTAAAGTGCATACCCAAGCAAAGCGTTGATTTGTTGCTGAAAACCTCTTCGTAGGCAGAATTTGTGAGCCTGAAAATCAGTCTGGGGTGAGAATTTGTGAGCCTGAAATACATTATGCATGCATCACCTCACCTCCACTTTAAACCTAGATAACCATGGCCGAACTTCAAACAGGGGCGTCCAGCATGACGAGTGTAGCTGAAATGCGGGCATCCTCCTCTGCAACCCCTGTTAAAACACAATCATCCACAGATGATAGGGTAATAGTAAAAAAATTCCAGTAGAAATCTGATACATGGAGAGATGCAAATATGTGGCCACCAGGTATGGAAACTATTCTGAGAAAAGAAAAAGTTTTTGACTTTTTGTGGGGAATGTTTAGTTATGTTGATGAGGAGATAGATGTGGCAATTTCGAAATATGATGCTGGGAATACAGAACTCATAATTTTTGGGAAGCGGGTATACCTCAACCCTAATTTGGTTTCCCAAGCTACAAATATTCCACCCAAGGGGGAGCGATTTTAAGCTCAAGGAAAACCCTTGGACAGGAAAAGAACCAGATGGCCAGTAAAATTTATGGGTGAGAAGTAAATGTTCCGAGGAATGGTTTAAAAATGCAAGATGTCCCTCCCAGAATATACAAACTTTGATTCATATTGTCCTTAGGACAATTCTGAATCATCACAGTGTTAAGATTTTAGGTGAATGTATGCGGGTAGTGATACATTGGGTGGAAGATATACCTATAGATATTCCTTATCTATTGGCTAAGAAACTCCACTCTGCCCTACAATAGAGCCAATTAAGGAAGGTTAAATTTAGTTTCTCGGGCACACTTCAAAAAATTATTGATTTATGTCGACCCCATGCTACTAAAACAGAGATTGGTGATATCAACCAGCATGGAAAAATATCTTTTCCAAAACCACCTATTCATAAAACATACGTTAAGAAATGTAAAAGCAGGGAACATAATGAGGAATGTCCAATACAGTCTCCTCAGCAGAATGAGGAATTAGTACAATATTCTAAGCACCATGAGGAATTACCATTACACCCTGCTAAACAGAATGAGGAATTACCATTACACACTGCTAAACAAAATGAGGAATTGACAGTACACAGTTCTGAGCACCATGGCGAATTACAAGTACAGTATCTTGATTTGGTCACAAATGATGAAATTTGTTCTGCCATAACTTTGAAAGAGTTTAAGGGACATGTTGATAGAGGTCATTGGGAGGAGGTGACAGGCAACAAAATGGAACAAACTATTGCTCACTTTCCATTCCTCAAGACATTTTTGATAGAATTCCTCATAAAAAATTGGCATTTGAGTATGATTGTTCTTCCAAATTAGAATCATGGGTTCCCGCTATGCATTTAGACATTACATCAAATAAGTTTTATAGTAGGTATGTGTTCATTCTATATGCTAAAATGGAGCATTTCAAGGAACAAGCTTCCTATATATGCAATTGGGCAAAAGAGTGCTTGAGAAAAGATGATAATATTTTACAATGCCTGAAACTGTTGGGATGAGGGTAGACCCAGGTTCTTATCCTTTTATCTTCGTTCGCACCAACAAACAGACCCATAGTGTTGGCCCTTTTGGCAACAACCTGCGAACAGGTTTCAGTCTCACCCGAAACAGCTATGGGGTGCCGTAGAATTAGGTTTTTGCAGGAAAAAGAGGGATATTACTGTACCTTTAGCCTTAAAAAAGAATAATTATGCAATACAGAGCTTCGATATTCACTTAAATAGCTTCGCAGTTTAGATAAAAAGACAGTTTCTTGCTTAACCCTTAACTAGGAATTCATAGCGAAGTTAATACTTAACAATTTATCTTAATTTATCATTCATCTACTTATCAAATGCATAAAACATAACAGGAACAAAATAACAAGAACCACCACAACACAAGATATACGTGGTTCACCCCCAATGTAGGGGCTACGTCCATAGAACTGTGTTTATATTCAACACTTTACAAATGACACAGTTCTTATCTGTGCACTCAGCTGCAAATCTTCCCAACAACCCAAAACTGTGCACTTAGCTACAGAACCTTTCTTCCAAAACCCTCTCCGCACTTAGCTGCAGAACCTTTCTTCCAAAACCCTCTGCACACTCAGCTGTAGAGGTCATCCACGCACTCAGCTGGGACTTACCCTTAAACCCAAAAATAGACCTTAGCTTCTTCGCATCAAATTACCATCATAATACAAAATCGTCCCTGACTCCTTTACATAAGTGCCTATTTATACAAGTGCACTATTACAATACCATGGGCTTAAACCATGGGCCTAAACCATGGGCCTAAACCATGGGACATTTACAAAAAGAGGGGCTTTGACCCAACCCTGAAACCCCTAAGACTATTTTGGACCACAACTCCGCTTACAAGCTTCGCACCAAAACCGCGGAGTTGCCAAAATTAAGGACCTTCAAGGTCCAAGCCCCAACAAAAATAGATAGTAGCGTTGCAGAAGACATTTGTGGATAATCATTTCAGAGCAGACAGAATTATAAAAGGGAAAGAAGAAATGGTTAAATTATTATCTGAAGAAGTAGATAAAAACACTGATGTTGCTCAAAAAGCAATTCAGTCCATGATGGTTGCATATGAAGAGGCTTTGGGAAAAGCTAATGCTGAAGCGAGTGAACTCAAAGAAGAGTTGAAAAAAATACCACATGTTCTCAATGTACCACCAGTGAGGATAGAAATGGGTCCTTTACAGGTAATGGAGAAGAAAATTAAATAATATGAACAGGTAGTACAAGAATATCAGTTGAATTTGAAGGAGTGGGAGGGAAGCCATGGAAAAAAAGTTGGAGAATTAGAATCAATAATTTCCAATTTGAGAAAAACCATTTCTAGGCAAGCTGATAAGCCGAAAGGAACAAGGTTAGCAAGGATCTCTGAAACTTTAAAACTTAAAAAACAAAGTAGAGGAAAAATATTTCCAATGAAGAAGGTGGTGAGGGTGAAGGTAAGGGTACAAAAGGAGACGATGGTAAGGGTAAGGGAAAGGGTAGAAGGAAAAATACACCTAGAGGTACAATGTCCTTAGAAGAGAGAGAGAAGTCCTTAGCAAGACGAGAGAAGATGCTACAAAAAATATTCTTAGCGAGCCTTACACTCGGTGATTTGTTTGGCTCACCATCATTACATAAAGAAATGAAAGAGAAGATGGCCGAGAAAGATGCAAAAATAAGGGAGTTGGAATCAAAACTCTTAGAAGGTATAAAAGTTCAGCATTTGGGATTTGATATGGAAATTCAAACCCTTAAATCCACAATTGTTGATTTGGAAAAGGAATTAAAAGGGCCAGCTGCTGCGATGAGTGCAATTCCTGTCCTTCCCAACGAGACAAAGTTGAGGGAAAAAGACCAGAAGAAAGAAATACATAATCTAAAACGTGAATTGATTGAAGTTAAAAAATAGTTGAAACATGCTAGAGACAAATTGGAGGTCAAGGAAGAACAGGAATCAATGAAGTGTTAGAATATAATCCGTTAGGGATTATTGTAAATAAATAAATAAAGAATAGGAAGCTGAACAGTTACGTAGGAATATGGATAGGCTGGTCGGAATCTCAACCACTGCCTGAAATGTATAAATATATGCATTGGCATTGGAATAATATAAATTGGGATTTATTACCTATCAGTGGTATCAGAGCCAAGTTCATAACTTCTGCCTGCATGCCTTCCATTCTGTCTACCTGCTGCGAGTCTGCACATTCATCTGCCCGTTCCTCAGTCTGCTTTGCTTGGAGTTGAACGTTCTGCTGTTGGCGTTACTCCTCCTCCTCCGTGCATGCATTGTATGCGTTATGGTCCCATACCTACGTCTGAGGTATGAATTGGTACCTTTCCTCAATTCGTTGCTCGGTCTTGACTGTTCGTTGGCAAAACGTTTGAATTAGCTTGCTTTCAATAGAGCGATACCTAACCCTAATTTTGCAGCAGCTCCTCCTATCCCGCAAGCTCTGTGAGGTTGCCTCCTCTACCAACGAAACGTTTCTCTCAGAAACCCTAACATTCTTCCCAAGACATATCTACATACTCTCTGCGAGTAGGTGTTACTCTTCACCATTCACTTAGAGATTGCATTCTTTCTCTAGATACCTGAGCTGAGTCGTGCCCACTTTCTCCACAACATAGTTTGTGTGCTCTTGCTTCCACTTGTACAAGTGTGTGTGACAGTCATGATTGTGTGACTGCGCTGTCTCATAAATTCCTTTGGAGAGCGGTGAGGAAACTGTGCATTCTATTGTATTTGTCGTCATGATAGTGTATGCTTGTAGATGTATTTATGTAATATTGTATCTTGAGAGTGAAGTTGCGTTATAGTTTGAGAGCTGCCACATGCTAAGTAAATATCTGAATACTCAAATATGAGATTTTGTTAAAGATCGATGTTGTATTGCTACTACTGCGATCATTTTAAAAAATGAAGACCGCTAATGGAGAGAGACTTCCCTCTTCAACTACGTGAAGTATGGCTACTGAGATGAACCCATGAATATTGTGAACCTGAATCATTGGAAGAATCTGCAAAGGCTAAGAGAAATCACTGGAGACTCACCTCTTACTCAGTCGCATGGAGTGAATTGCTGCGATTTCCTCGAACTGAAGTTGCAAAGTATCCACTCTAAGTTTGAAGGGTGCGTTCTATCTTGTTGACATAGGCTGCGTTGAAGATTGTGTGGAGAACCTGCGTGGAGACCTGTGTGGAGACCTACCTGAAGACTGCGTTGGAGCTGCTTGCAATCATTCAGCTGCTTGGAGACTGTTGCATGAAGGACTGCTTCCTTCGTTGTATTTACAACATTTTCTAGAGTATTGAGACATGAATATGATCAGCAGGTTTGCAAACATATATGTTGCTGTGTGAAAGAGTTGCTATGTGAAAGAGTTTCTTTGTGAAAGAATTTTGGCATCATTCCTTTGCGTGGAGGTAAACGCATAAACCCTATTTTTGCCCTATTTTTCTGCGTGAGTTTGCTGTGGCGCTGAAGTATACCGGGCATGAGCTGAATGGGGCGTCTTTGGCCCAATTTTTAATGTATGAGTTCATATTTTGAAGAGAAAATAATTTAATGTATGAGTTCATGTTTGTTTCCAAGACGAGCACATGAATTATGAATTGTTGAGTATGAGTTTGGGCTTGTGATTGTTATATGGGCCTGTGATTGCGGAGAGTTTTATATATATCTGCGTTGAGATTGAAGAGCTGCCTGCATTGGTGGAAAGTGTTGCCTGAGTGGAGCTGCGTGGAGATGAATGTGTTGATTGAGGCTGCGTGAAGAGAGATATTCACGCCATTACCAATTGCATGAAGCTAGTTCATGCCCTCATTCAGCTTGTGACTTATATATAGTGCTTGCTGCATTGAAGACTGTGTTTTATCCTGAAGAATATCATCTATTTCTAGTGACTGATATATATTTTGATATATTTTGTATTGACTAATATATATACTATAAACTTGCATTGTATTCACCTTGGAAAAGACTGTAGACCTGCAAGGTTATTGTTTTTCTCTTTGTCATATTAAGATCAATATTGTAAATTACACCAATAGTTGTAAAAATGCAATCTATAGCACCTATTGGTGGTGATGTCCTCAATGGCAAGAAAACATATCCAAAATGGTCTAGAAAGATCAAGAAATCAAGCGAGCCTATCGAAGAATCCCTTCACTTTGTTCAAAAAACAAAGAATCAGTTCAAATACCCTTCCAAGGGAGATTCCAGCAAGAGAGACAGAGGGGGCAGAAACAACTCCAGAAAAAGATCAAAGTCCAAGTGTTGTGGAAAGACTGGGCACACATCAGATCATTGTTGGGCTGCATGGGACTCCATCAAAGACAAGCATAACCAGAAGAAATATGACCAAGATGCTAGTAAATCTTCTGATTCTTGTATTGTTGCACATTGTAATCTTGGATTTAATGAAATGACTTCACTTTCATCTTACAAAGATTGTTGGCTGCTTGATACTGGTGCAACATCACACATGACATTTAGAAAAGACTGTTTTGAAGAACTTAATGAAACAATAGATGGCATAGTGTACTTTGCAGATAAGTCAAGTATTAAACCAAAGGGAATGGGCACCATTCGACTGAAGATGCTTGGATTCCTTGATTTCTTGTTGAAGAACGTTCTCTATCTTCTAGAGTTGCAGAGAATCCTGCTGTCCTTGGTGGAGATTCGACAGCAAGGCCATTCCATCCACATGTTTGAAGGAATCGTTGAAATAAGAAAGTCCTCTGACAACCAAGTCATCATGACTGGATAGGAAGATGGAAAGTTGCTGAAGCTCAAGGGTTCATCCGCAAGATTTCAGAACTATGCCTACCTCTCTCAGCATGGAGAAGGTAATTTGTCATCTAGTTCATTGTGGCATGCAAGATGTGGTCATCTAAATTATAACAGTCTTCGTTTGTTGAGAAAGAATGGTGTATTTGGTTTGCCCACCATTCCCAAAGAGAAGAACAAATGTGATGCATGTATATTAGGGAAACATAGTAAGCTGCCATTCCATGAATCTAATTTCAGAGCAAGTAGGAAATTAGAGTTAGTACATTCTGATTTATGTGGCCTAATTCCAACTCCTTCAGCAAATGGGAATAAGTATTTTATGACATTTGTTGATGACTACTCACGAATGTGCTGGATTTACTGTTTAAAGACAAAATCAGAAGCATTTCAAACATTCAAAGACTTTCATGCATTGATTGAAAAACAAGCACAATCAAAAATTGGTACACTTCGTACTAATAATGGGAAAGAATACACTTCAAATTCTTTTGAAGATTATCTTCCCCGACATGGAATTGCACATCAGACTACAGTTCCCTACAATACTCAACAAAATGGTGTAGCAGAAAGAATGAATAGAACCTGTAGAGGCCTGGAAATTCACAGGCGGCAACAGTAAGGGATTCTCCCCAATCAACGTTCCCAACTAGCGCGTTGACTGTTTGAAATAGGGAATCCGCCCGGTATGCGGTCCGACTACCGTAGGTCAAGGAACAAAACTAAGGATTTACCGGTTGCGGCCCAGCCCACCGAGTTTTTGCATTTTTTGACTTAAAGAAATTATATGCAAGTGCCTAACTAAATGCAGGGTGATCAAGCTGCAGGGAGCGGTCACAAAGTGATGCGCAGGTTCTTACCTCTCGTCTTGCGCTCGCGAGCAACCAAACCAGATACAAAAGTAATAAGCTAACTATCTACACTATCCCTAGGGAGCAAGGTTATCATTTTGGGTGAGCAATACATTTTCACATACATAAATAAGAATCACAGGTAGCTGATACTTCTTCTAAAGCACATGAACACTTACAGATATTCAAATAACTAGGTAGCCGATCATTTTATAACAACATCTATTACTCACAGCGAAAAATATCCAAAAACTACTGAAGAACATTTAGCAAGAACATAGGTTCAGAAAATCGAATACTCTTACAGTAAATGAAAAACAGTTGAAAACGAAATAGTTCCTCTTCAACATTATTCATTTAGTTTGCATTGATACATTTCGCTTTTCACTCTCTCCGACAAGGCAAAAATTGCAGTTCCTATGCAAAACGAAGTAGTTCATCTTACAAGTAAACAAATACAAAGTTTTCCAGGGAAAAAGCCCCTCTCTCTGTGCCTCGTCCCTCTCTTTAAACTATAATTACGGAGCGCTTTGTTTGCCAAACGCATGGCCTTTCTGTTTCTCAAACTCTTCACATTCTGATATTTTGTCATCATGTGATCATGACAACTTGGTAACTGATCCGTTACTGGGATCACGTCTTTACAGCTACGGACTTTGCCCTCCATCTGCTTCTTTTCGGCCATACCTCTGCCCAAATTGGTTAGTCTTTCTTCCCGTCGCGGTAGATTAACTGGTTGCCTAGTAAATGCCTGTATTCAAATTAAGAGCATGACTTAAACAACCGATATCATCAATTAACCAATCCACAAGGAAATGGCCGGGCGAACCACATGCGGGCCTGGCAATATTCTATGGTCGCCGGCGGAAAAAAAAAATCGATAGTCAGAGAGAAGCGACTTCGGGAACCCGGGGAAACAGCCAACCGCAAGGTCGGGTGAAGTTCAAGTTGCAGCCAAGTGAAACGCGGGCGGAAGGTGTCATAAGTTAGATGTTGGAAGGTTTTAGCTTCGGAAGCCGAAAGACTTTAGCAGCCACAACGACGGAGGAGGAAAGCTAGAGGACACACGGAATGGACGGGAAACTAAGTCGGACGTCGGAAGAGACTCGGATCGAAAACTGACTATCTCCTCCCGGCCGCAACGGCGGGAAAGCAGAAGCTACGAAACCACGATTTATAGTTAACATACATCAGGCGTCGGATGGTTTAGGAGATCGGACGAAAGAAACGTCTCGGAGCCGCAACAGCGGAAGGGTTGAAACTTCGCAGCCCCCCGATCCAGCAGTAAAAGAGGCTCGCTTATAGGGAAACTCAAGTATTTGAGCAGTGCTAAGGATCGGTCGTAACCAAAGTCGTTTTTCTTCACACAGGATGCGCCGAAGAACAACGAATTTACCTCTCTTAGACCACATACTCACGACTCAAACCAAAGATGAACAAAGCACACATAGACTACTGACATCCACCTTCAGAGAAGTGAAAGAAAACACGCTCAAGGAGCTCAAAAGTTCAACGATCAAGCCATACAAAAATAATAAGGAGGGGCCCAGAAATTTAAGTAAAATAAATTCGGGGAGAACCGTTGCGGTAGCAACAACTGGCGATTACCTGGGGAACCTAGATCTCTGGGTGATTATTGTCTTTGAGTAGTAGACTATTCCGCAACAAATGCATCCATCGGATTCTTCCAGCTATTTATATTTCTCATATCACCTAAGTGTGTACCTTAATCATTGATGCCATTCCTTTGGGGAAAAGGAAACCGAGACCCTCAAGTCCAAATAACTATGCCGAGGTCAGAGTATGAGTTTCATTATTACCTCTGTTTTTAGGTAGCTAATAGTGTGGACACCACAGGGTTGCAGCACATAGCAAACAGCAGTATTCGTTTGTTCCTCATTCCCATGCCCTTTTAACACTTTTGTGCCTTTGGACTTTTGTCCTTTCATCTGAGTCTTTCTATGCGCCTTTCTTACTGAATTTTAATTCAGGATCCTGTATCCCATAGTGCCCTTTTGTGTGAGTGGTGTATTTTAATTCCTAGCTCACGGACGGAGAGGATCTTTTGGTAATTTAGTGTTTATGCTTTAGCACTTGCTTTGATTTATGGTACTTTTCTAGAAGTTTGACTCTTTAGCTGCCTTTTGGAATTTGTTTCTTGGCATGGGATCATGTATATTTAATACACTATTCACCTTGCTTCCTCCCATGGGTCCTTTACTGTCGCTCCTTAGAACATTTAAATGTGACGTGGATGGGGCCCCGACATAGTACTCCAGACTCTCTGAATCCGGTTTAATTCACAGGGGTTAAGCAGGACTTCAATGCACACCATATTTTATTCGAGAAAACCGTTTGGCTGGAAGAATTCTTTAAGCAATACACACGCTGATACTCAACATATTTGCTATTCCCAAAAGACCTTAGTATCCTCCAGGAAACCACAAGTTTGTTCCCTTATTGAAAATCAAGACTAGGAATTAAATTAAAAGAAAGCGTGACTCGAAAACAACTACACAACTTATTTATATACAAGGCAGAAACTATCAAAGAAAAACTTCAAGAAAAGTAAGGCTTGAGAACCAAACCATTTACTGGAAAGTTCTCTTCCCATCCCTGTAAATCTTGCAACTTATAAGTAGCAGGGCCAAGCTTGGCTACAATTTGAAAGGGGCCTACCCATAACTGTTGGAATTTGGTATGCTTTCCTTTTTCATCATGGGGGTGGTCCCACTTGAGGACCAAGTCTCCTACTTCAAAGTCCCTTTTCCCAGCTTTATGTTTGTCAAACCATCTTTTGACTACCTCCTGCTGTTGTCTGAAGCGTTCTCTAGCTTTGGATCTGGCTTCTTCTGCTTTTAGGAGATTATATATTCTTATTTGCAGAACCTCATCATCTAACCCCCTAGACTCTTGAGCTAGTATGGAAGAAGGTAGCAGAATATTGGGAGGCAGGATGGCTTCCTTTCCGTACACGAGGGTATAGGGTGACACTCCTACGGCAGACTTGGGAGTGACTCTGTCAGCCCACAGGGCGTTGGGTAAGGCTGAGTGCCAACTTCACTGGTTTTCTATGACAGTCTTCTTCAGGATTCTAATGAGGTTTTTATTGGAGGATTCAGCCAGGCCATTCCCTTGCGGATAGTAGTTAGCAGACTAATGTAATTTTATCCCTTTCTCATGAGAAAAAGAAGTCAATTTAATGGATGAAAAGTATTTAGCATTATCAAAAACTAACGAAACTGGAACTCCAAACCTGGTCATGATATGATCTTGTAAGAAGCTGATGACTTCATCCTCTTTTATCTTGCGCAATGGGATAGCCTCAACCCAACGAGTGAAATAATCAGTTGCAGTTAGAATATACTTGTGCAGCAGGGAATCATTTGGCTTTATTTCTCCAATGACTTCTATTCCCCATTGTTCGAAAGGCTCTGTAATCATTACTGGCTTTAGAGGTACTGCTGCTCTAGGTTGTCTTCCACCACATCTTTGGCAAGTATCACATTTTCTGACATGTGCGTGTGCATCCCTAAAGAGTGTTGGCCAGTAGTAACCGGCTCTAAGAACCTTGTGGGATATAGTGTCCCCTGAATAATGTCCCCCATCCGGGCCATCGTGCAACTCAGACATCACCTTCTCAGCATCTTCTTTCTCCAAGCATCTCAGGAGGACTCCATCATAGTTTTTTCTGAACAATACGCCCTCTACGATTTGGTAGGAAGCTGATTTCAAACGCAGAGCTCTTCTTTGTTTGGAACTCCAATGTTCTAGTAACACCCCTGACTACAAGTAATGCACAAGATCTCTATACCATGACTCAGGAGCTGTGAATAAAGGGAAAACATCCGTTACATGCAAATCAGCTTCATCTTCCCATGCTTGTTCTTCATTGTTTGTCTTCCTAGTCATCAGTTTGCATAACCCTTGACCTTTTACTATAGTAGCTGGCTTGAATTCAAGGTCGTATTCTTGAAGCGTTGTTACCCAGTTGCCCCTTCTTTCTCTTAATTATTTTTGAATGAGAAGGGATCTTACAGCTGGGTAAGGGACTACTACCTTGGTACAATTTTTTAGTATATAAGGCCTGAATTGCTTTACTGCCTTAAATACTGCGTATGCCTGCTTATCAATGGCTGGGTAGTTTAATTCAGCTCCTTGTAGCCCAGTGCTCATAAAAGAGATTGGGAATTCATCACCCCCTTCTTCATTTTGCGTGAGTACCACTGCTAATGAATCATCGGAAGCAAATGTATACATAATAAAGTCCTTGTCAAAGTCTGGACTTTTAAGAGAGGGTGCATGTGCAACAGCAGTCTTGATTTTACTGAAAGCGTTCTTTTCTGTTTCAGTCCACTTAAATCGTGCGTTTTGCTTGACCATCTGCTGTAATGGTTTAACAGTCTGGGAAAAATCAGGCACAAACCTACGCACGAAGTTTATTGTTCCCATGAAGGATTGCATTCCTTTTTTATTATGAGGCATGGGGATTTGTTCAATGGCCTTGATTATTTCTGGGTCTATAGATATACCTCTCTTTGAAACTATATGCCCCAGTAACTTGCCCTCTGTGACTGCGAATACGCACTTCTTAGGATTGAGTGAGATGCCATACTTCCGACAACACTCAAAAATTTGCTTTAGGTGGAATGCGTGCTCCTCTCTTTTCTTCGAAAATATTGTGATATCATCAAGGTAGACCACCACACTTCATCCAATCAGTCCACGGAAAGCTATGTCCATAGCTCTCTGAAACGTCGCTTCGGCATTAATCAGTCCAAACGACATCCTTCTATATGCGAAAGTTCCCCATTTCATTTTGAATGTTGTCTTCAATCTATCTTCCTCGGCCACTAACACTTGGTTGTAGCCAGAGAATCCATCTAACAATGAAAACAATTCAGAACCAGAAACCATCTGTAGCAATTGCTCCATGGGGGGTACCGGATAGTTGTCTTTGTCTGAGGCGCGGTTTAAGTTTCTGAAGTCCACGCACAGTCTGATTTCTCCCAACTTCTTTCTGACCGGTACCAAATTTGACACCCACTCAGAGTGCCTTACTTTAAAAATAATCCTGGCATCCAACAATTTCTTTACCTCGCTTTGAATTAGTGGCTCCAACTTGGGGTGCATCTTCCTTAACGGCTACTGATATGGCTTGATGCCTGCTTTAATAGGGATGACATGCTTGATAATGTTGGTTTCGTAGGTCTTTAGATCTGCGTACGTCCACGCAAAAACATCTTTTTACTGCTTAAACAAACTGAGGAACTTGTCTCTTTCCGCTGGTGAACAACACTTGCCAAGGTTCACGAACTTAGGCTCTGTTTCAGTCCCTAAATTTATTAGCTCAAATTGTAGAGTTGATCTGTGTGTCTTCACATTAGCGGGTCTTCTAAATTTATCATTCAGGTCAAACATCTTCTCTAACGTCTTGACCCCTTTCGGAATGAAATTGTCATATTTCATTTCATCCTGATGTTCCTCATCGTCGTTAATGGCTCCTTTAAAAACCTCCTCGTTTGTCAAGCATTCAATTATTTGCTGATCATCGTCAAATACTCGCAGGTTGGTGATCATGTCAGGAACTGATGGCCTGAAAAGCAGTTCAATAGAACATTTGTTATTAGTGGGAACCAACCTGGCGGCTGATGTAGCTAGAAGATCAGCGGCTACATTTTTTATTCTTGGGATTGAAATAATGTTAAATGCATGAAAACATTTAATCAACTCCCATACCTCGTTTTGGTAAGCTTTCAAATGAGGGGAAACGCAATGTATTTGATTTCTTATTTGCTTTACAACTATTTCCGAATCCCCAAAAACTTTTAAATTACTAACCTGTAGCTCGATTGCTTTCTTGAGTCCCTGCAGCAGTGCTTCATATTCAACCATATTGTTAGTACATTCGAACTCTAATCTACAGGATAGGAAATGCTTATTTTTTTGTGGATCAATGAGGACGCAGCCAGCCCCTGACCCTTCTAACGTTTTCGAGCCATCAAAAAACAAAGTCCAAAACACATTATCTACTGAAAGAGACTCTACTCCTACTGCTAAATCTACCATTTTACAGTCAAACTCGTCAGCCTGAGAAAAACGAAGGAGATCAAGATGGGTGTCAGATGTGTTGCTGGCCTCTTCCACTTGATAATTCCCTGGTTCCAGCTTGAGAAAGTAGTTTCCCAATACAGGTTCGACTGGTATATCCTTTTCATCCAATTGAGTGACATTGTACTTCATGTGAGGTTATCTCAAAACCTTGATCTGATTAGGACTCCCTTTGTGCGGCAACCAAAGATGTGACCAATCTGTGGCGAAATACCCATTTAATTTGGCTGACCAATCTCTGCTCAGGACCAGGCCGTAAGCATCTGGTATGTCAGCCACTACGATGTTAATAATTTGGCATACTTTATCATTGGATGCCAGACGGATCAGGACGTCTTCCATTTCACCAATTACCTTGACGTCCGTCCTATCCAATTGCACCACCCTCCATGTGGATGGCTTAGGTTGTCCGTTTATTTTCTTACATACTGATATGGGAATGACATTAATTGACGCCCCTGAGTCCACTAGGCAATTGTGCATGTTATGGTTGAAAATTTCAAATGTCAGGAGGAAAGGTGGATGCTTGGTTTTAGACTTACCTCCGATGCTAGCTTCTCCAATCTCTTCTTCGTCCTGAGGATGATTGTCAGCGGGCAGCTTTTCTTCTGACGTTTCAAGTGCCTTCAATAACTTGTCTTTTTGTTGACGTACTTTGCACATTTCAAACAATGGGACGTTTGCCTTTATATTCTTTAGATCTTTGACAATGTCATATTCGATTAGTTGTCTAGTGGCCTGAGATTTATCAGCACTCGCATTCTCATCGTTTGGATTAGGCGGCGTTCTGTTTTGCTTCTGATCCTGGCTGGTAATGGTAAATTCCGGAATCTGATCAGCCAATGATTCGTCTTGAAAATTATTTTTTATATTTCTTTGCAGCCTTTGAATCTTTGGGAGCAGAAGACTGTCATCACTAACCGCCCCTTTGATCCTAGTTGTTACGTTAGCCTCCCTGATAGCTTTGCGTCCCTGGGTATTTTCCTCCTCTGCATCGAGTAAGGAGACAGAATTCCATAATGCCATGGTCTCTTCCTCCTGCCCTTTTGTAGAAGTGGAGGCATCATTTTTGTTCTTTTCATCTTCATCTTCCTCCGTTAATCTTGAATCCAACATCTGATTCATGACCAATGTCATTGAATTTATCCATTGCGGACAATTCTTTTCGGAATGAGGCTGTTGATAAAAAGTACAGAAATTTTCCATCCCTATCTCTGTCAGATTCATGGAGGCAGTTTTTTGAGGAGGTTGGGTCTGATTGCCATCCTCCCTTTTTTTATAATATGGCCTGAAGAACTTTTGTGCTTCTTTTTCCTTTTCTAAGTCTATGATCTTATTGGACAGCTTTTGCATCATTTTAGCCATGCTTTCATAGTCTGGTGTCTTTTCTTCTTTAGGCTTAGTGAACAATAAGGTTTTTCTTCCCGCAACTTTCTCTCTTGATTGTTCTGGATAGTCCTCCACTCTCTCTCTTTCTGCTTCCACCACTTCTGCCTCTTCATAGGTCTCTGTTAAGGTAGGCTTGGCCCTACCTTTTGCAAACATGGCTAAATCAGGACCTAAAGCTGAGGTATAGTATTCGATTAGTACTTTGTCTGAAGGCTTATTTGTTTCAGAGAAATTTTTAAGATATGCTGCAAACCTTTGTGTGAAGTTGTGCACTTTTTCCTTTTTCTCTTTCTTTAATGCACACAGTCCCTTCATGAGGGAAGCATGAGTCTTTTGGACTGCGTACTTACTTCTGAACATTCTCTCGAAGGTATCCCAATCTGGGATAGAGTTAGCGGGCAATCCAAAATACCACGAGGCCGCAGCTCCTTTGAGGGTGTCCGGGAACAATCTACACACTACATTTTCATGTTCTCCAGCCCTCAGACCTTCTATTGCCAAGTAGAAACTATGTAGGTGGTCATCCACTAGGATTTTCTCATTTGGATCAAATTTGGGTAGTAGCTTCTCAAAGGTTTGAGGTAGGTCATGCAAAGGTGGGGTCAGATTTAGAGGTGATCTAGCTTTCCAAGCTGGCGGTGGATTTGGTGGATTAGGTGGATTTGCGTTAACGCCGGCCATGAGTTGAGGTGGAGAGTGAGGGGGTGAACCAACAAGAGAGTGAGGACGTGAACCAACCGGGGTGTGAACAGGAGAATTGTAAGGAGTGTCTGGACCTACTTGGTTCAAAGGCAATTCAACCTCCTATATGGCAGTTTCCATGAGTTCTTCCCAGTCTCCAACCAACACTGAATCTTCAATTAGAGGATGGTGTTTCTTCTTGTACTCTCTTCTCGACAATTCGTGGATAATAGGCAACCCTCCAATCTTCTTTACATAAGCACGGGTATGTCTTATCAGATCATTAACAATGTCGTTGCGAACAGGATATAGATGTTCTCTGTTGTCTTCTTCTGGAATTGGATTACGCGGTCCACTACTTTCAGAACTGTAACCAGCGGAATAATCTCGGGAAGACAGGTTTCCTCGGCCAGCCATGCACTGGCGGCCCTCCTTCTAGTGCCAAAACTGTTGAGGCCTGGAAATTTGCAGGTGGCAACAGTAAGGGATTCTCCCCAATCAACATTCCCAACTAGCCCGTTGACTGTTTGAAATAGGGAATCCGTCCGGTATGCGATCCGGCTACCGTAGGTCAAGGAACAAAACTAAGGCTTTACCGGTTGCGGCCCGGCCCACCGAGTTTTTGTATTTTTTGACTTAAAGAAATGATATGAAAGTGCCTAACTAAATGCAGGGTGATCAAGCTGCAGGGAGCGGTCACAAAGTGATGCGCAGGTTCTTACCTCTCGTCTTGCGCTCGCGAGCAACCAAACCAGATACAAAAGTAATAAGCTAACTATCTACACTATCCCTAGGGAGCAAGGTTATCATTTTGGGTGAGCAATACATTTTCACATACATAAAGAAGAATCACAGGTAGCTGATACTTCTTCTAAATCACATGAACACTTACAGATATTCAAATAACTAGGTAGCCGATCATTTTATAACAACATCTATTACTCACAGCGAAAAATATCCAGAAATTACTGAAGAACATTTAGCAAGAACATAGGTTCAGAAAATCGAATACTCTTACAGTAAATGAAAAACAGTTGAAAACGAAATAGTTCCTCTTCAACATTATTCATTTAGTTTGCATTGATACATTTCGCTTTTCACTCTCTCCGACAAGGAAACAATTGTAGTTCCTATGCAAAACGAAGTAGTTCATCTTACAAGTAAACAAATACAAAGTTTTCCAGGGAAAAAGCCCCTCTCTCTGTGCCTCGTCCCTCTCTTTAAACTATAATTACGGAGTGTTTTGTTTGCCAAACGCATGGCCTTTCCGTTTCTCAAACTCTTCACATTCTGATCTTTTGTCATCATGTGATCATGACAACTTGGTAACTGATCCGTTACTGGGATCACGTCTTTACAGCTACGGACTTTGCCCTCCATCTGCTTCTTTTCGGTCATACCTCTGCCCAAATGGATTAGTCTTTCTTCCCGTCGCGGTAGATTGACCGGTCGCCTGGTAACTGCCTGTATTCAAATTAAGAGCATGACTTAAACAACCGATATCATCAATTAACCAATCCACAAGGAAATGACCGGGCGAACCACATGCGGGCCTGGCAATATTCTATGGTCGCCGGCGGAAACAGCCAGCCACAAGGTCAGGTGAAGTTCAAGTCACAGCCAAGCGAAACGCGGGCGGAGGGTGTCATAAGTCGGATGTCGGAAGGTTTTAGCTTCGAAAGCCGGAAGACTTTAGCAGCCGCAACGACGAAGGAGGAAAGCTAGAGGACACGCGGAATGGACGAGAAACTAAGTCGGAGGTCGAAAGAGACTCGGATCGAAAACTGACTATCTCCTCCCGGCCGCAACGGCGGGCAAGAAGAAGCTACGGAACCGCGATTTATAGTTAACATACATCGGGCGTCGGATGGTTTAGGAGATCGGACGAAAGAAACATCTCATAGCTGCAACGACGGAAGAGTTGAAACTTTGCAGCCCCTCGATCTAGCAGTAAAAGAGGCTCGCTTATAGGGAAACTCAAGTATTTGAGCAGTGATAAGGATCGGTCGTAACCAAAGTTGTTTTTCTTCACACAGGATGCGCTGAAGAACAGGGAAATTACCTCTCTTAGACCACATACTCACGACTCAAACCAAATATGAACAAAGAACACATAGACTACTGACATCCACCTTCAGAGAAGCGAAAGAAAACACGCTCAAGGAGATCAAAAGTTCAACGATCAAGCCATACAAAAATAATAAGGAGGGGTCCAGAAATTTAAGTAAAATAAATTTGGGGAGAACCGTTGCGGTAGCAACAGAACCATAATGAATATGGTTCGCTCAATGATGTTTTTCAAGAATGTAAAACTAATGTTTTGGGGTGATGCATTAAAATGTGCAGCCTATTTGAGAAATAGAAGTCCCTCAAATGCTCTTGATAACAAGACTCCACATGAAATGTGGTTTGGCCATCTCCCTTTAGTCAGGCATCTCATAGTTTTTGGTTCCACCTGTTATGCCTTGATTCCAAAGGAGCAAAGAAACAAGCTTGGTGCTCGAAGCAAAAAATGTATTTTCCTGGGGTACAAAGAATACTCCAAAG
>LPNX010542676.1:12500-21170 GCA_001517045.1 Pseudotsuga menziesii | reverse complement strand
AGGAAGATACTTGAAGATTTGCAAGAAAAACAAGAGAACTCCACTCCATTATTGGTCGACAATACTTCTGCAATCAAGCTGGCTAAGAATCCTAGATTCTATGATCGAACCAAACACATCAACACAAAGTATCATTTGATTCAACATCATGTAGAGGCCAAGACATTCCATCTTCGACATTGTTCCACAAATGATCAAATTGCAGACATCTTCACCAAAGCGCTTGGATGAGAAAAGTTTGAAAGATTCAGAAACATGCTCGGACTTACGAACACCCCTTCGGATTAAGAGGGGGATTGTTAGAATATAATCCGTTAGGGATTATTGTAAATAAATAAATAAATAATAGTGAGATGAACATTTACGTAGGAATATGGATAAGCTGGTCGGAATCTCAACCACCGCCTGAAATGTATAAATATATGCATTGGCATTGGAATAATATAAATCGGGAGTTATTATAAACATGTATAAAGGAAGAACAGGAATCAACGAAGTATAATAAACATGTTGAAATGTTGAACAAACTGATGGCGGAAAAAAATGTTTTGCTTGAAAATTTAAAAAAAAATTCATAGAGAGTTAAAGAGCTTGAAAAGAAATCGTAACCTTGTCCAACTCTAGTACAATTACAGTCTTCTAGAAAAGGCAAGAGAGACAATTCATATTTGTCTTCTGCTCAAGAGGATGGATTGCAGCCATCTCTGAAACATGCTAGACATGTATAAATCAATGTATATATGTATTTATCGACAATTATTGAAAAAAAATATTTGTATGATGGAATTTTGTATTTATCGAAAGTTAATGATTTTTTTTTTTGCATGATGGAGTTTTGTATTTATCGGCATATAAGATAATATTATAGATAATTCATCTCTGAATCCAATGTTTTCAGTGATCAATATGAGACTGCTTGTAGGTTGTGAAAGAAAGCATCAATCTCTTCGAAATAAATTAAATTTTTGTATGTTAATTAAATAATAAAATCTGTTTTGTTTATGTCTCTTATTTATTTCATCTTTTTTTAATTAATTGATTGATAAATATCTATTTAAATCTCTGGCTTGTGCGGGCATCTAAAAAACTTTTTATTATATATATTTACGCTATGTGCGGGCAAACTCATATGCTGTGTGAACATGATTTTTTTTCAACATGGAAGGTTAATTTTTCACTGATGTAACCTCCATAGGGAAAACTGAAACCATGACTGGATAAAGAATTCAACAAGGAACAAATACATTCCATTTGATGAATTAATTGACACACACACATCATCTGGTGGGCATTTGAAAATAGCATTTTAAACTACAGATTTACCACTTGGACAATATTATAAAACCCTAAGTCAACATGAGGGATTTTTATTTTCACCAACTTATGAACCAATGATACCAAATGATGTAGTACATCCCATTCATCACAACCAAACTGATTTCCCCTTCAGACTCATATTCTTCTAAGTCGAGCGGGCATTTTACTGGACTGGAGCAGAACAAGCCAGAGGGCACTTTTGGCATACTGGTAACTTCATCTTCAGAGAGTTTTTGGAAAAAACAATGATTTTGTTAGATGCACCAATCAACACTCTAGAGACCCATACCCTCAAAACAATTTAATCCATTAACTACTGGAAATGGCGGGCATTTTGACTGAGGCCACTTACACATTTTTACCAGAATTATTTATCAAACCCCAGGTCAACATGATGAGATTTTTATTTTCATCCAATTTTAGGTGTGAGACACCCAATCGGTAGAGGCCAACATGTTGATTACATCAATACCACTTTCATCCTCTAAAGCTTCTTTGTCTCTCCTCTACGGGCATTTTCTTCTTCTAATGAATTATTGTGGACATTTTCATAACGCAGCTGCTTTAGGGCAGTTTTTCATCACTTAGTCAAATTCCCAAAATTATCATACTCTTGCAAAACACTATCAGAATGCAACAAATACATCATGAGACATTAGGACACCATCATGTGTCTTTCCAACCTCATCACATCATGAGACTCATATTTTTTTCATCTGTCAATCACTAACCAAACTAAAGGTATGGATGGATAGCCAGTCCACTAGGAAACAAGACCATGTCATGCTTAGAATTTACTGAGACAACCTGAGCCTCTAGCGGCATATCAAAACAGCTTATTAACTTCTTTTGAGCATCAAAAGATATTCCTTCCTATTTTGGAAAACTCTTATTTCACATGTCTGAACACCTTATGGAGACTTGAAGTCATGAGCAGATGGAAAACTTAGCAAAGAATGGATCCATTACATTTGATGAATTTATTTGCACAAAGAAATCCCTTGGCAGTCATTTCCAACTGACCTCTCAAACTCTTGTTCTTAACACTTAGTCAATTTTTCATACTTTTGAATATGTAAAAAAGTTTTTCTTCTATTTTGGCATATTTCTATTTTCCTCATATGGTCACCATAAGAAAACCTAAGAACATGGAAATATATCCACTTCATCAAATAATAACCCCATACCCTCAGATAAATTTATCATCATCAGGACAATATCTGGTGGGCATTTCCGTGAAGCCACTTAGGCAGTTTTGCCAATACTGGAATAGTGCAAATATGGCTCTGAGGCACTTTTGGCAGGTTGACATCTTCCTCCTTGGAGACTCTTTGGTGAGGAAAGTGACATGGATGTATGATCCATACAACACTCTAGAGACTCACAATCTCAATACATCTTTCACATCATCCTATGAGGCATGGCGGGCATTCCCATAAGGCCACTTGGTTAAACTTAACACGAATTCCATACTTAGAAAAATTTCTCAATTTGGTTTAATCTGCCTAAAACACCCCTTTAGCAGGTCCATAACTATTTCTTCATCCACTTACAAGACAATATAAAGACATGGTCAAGTAGGACGAAGACCAATCTACAAGACTCCCGTGTGTTGCAGGCATTTACTCTAACCCATAATTTAGGGTGAGCATCTTTTTGAGGGTACTTATCCATTTTTGCATCCACCAGTGAAAAACCCTATTTTGGCAGGCCTGTATCTTTCTCCTCAAGAAATATTAAAGAAAAATAAAATCATGAATAGGTATCCAAACCGGCTATCCATAGGACGGTACCATGGTGCAGGCATTCTTCTCAAACCATGAATTGTGGCAAGCATTCTCTTAAGGCTGTTGGGACCAATTTTGACTAAGGTTGTTGGGACCAATTCTTCCTTAAAAATATGTTGTAGTTTGGTGAGGCAAATGACATGGTTGTATGCTCCATACAACACTCTAGAGACTCACATTCTCAATAAATTTTTTACATCATCCTATGAGTCATGGCGGACATTTCCATAAGGCCACTTGGGCAGATTTAACACCAATTCCATAGGAAAATTTCTCAATTTGGTTTAATATGCCTAAAACACCCTTTTGGAAAGTCCATAACTGTTTCCTCATCCACTTCCAAGACAATATGAAGACATGGTCAGGTAGTTCGAAGACCAATCTATAAGACCCCCATGTGCTGCGGCCATGTACTCTAACCCATAATTTAGGGCAGGCATCTTTCTGAGGCTACTTAGCAATTTTTTCATCCACTGGTGAAACACCCTATTTTGGCAGGCCTGTATCTTTCTCCTCAAGAAATATTAAAGAAAAATCAAATCATGAATAGGTATCCAAACCATATATCCATAGGATGGTACCATGGTGCAAGCATTCTTTTCAAACCATGAATTATGGCAGGCATTCTCTTAAGGCTACTGGGACCAATTTTGACTAAGGCTATTGGGACCAATTCTTCCTTCAATATATGTTGTAGTTTGGTGAGGCAAGTGACATGGTTGTATGCTCCATACAACACTCTAGAGACTCACATTCTCAATACATTTTTCACATTATCCTATGAGGCATGGCGGGCATTTCCTTAAGGCCACTTGGGAATATTTAACACCAATTCCATACTTAGACAAATTCCTCAATTTGGTCAAATCTTCCTAAAACACCCTTTTGGCAGGTCCATAACTATTTCTTCATCCACTTCCAAGACAATCTAAAGACATGGTGAGGTAGGCCGAAGACCAATCTACAAGACCCCCATGTGTTGCGGGCATTTACTCGAACCCATAATTTAGGGTGGGCATCTTTCTAAGGCTACTTAGCCATTTTTGCATCCACCGGTGAAACACCCTATTTTCGCAGGCCTATATCTTTCTCCTCAAGAAATATTAAAGAAAACTCAAATCATGAATAGGTATCCAAACTAGCTAGCCATAGGAGGATACCATGGTGTGGGAATTCTTCTCAAATTATGAATTATGGTAGGCATTCTCTTAAGGCTGCTGGGACCAATTTTGACTAAGGCTCTTAGGACCAATTCTTCCTTAAATATATGTTGTAGTTTGGTGAGGAAAGTGACATGGTTGTATGCTCCATACAACAGTATAGAGACTCACATTCTCAATACATTTTTCACATCATCCTATGAGGCATGGAAGGCATTTCCTTAAGGCCATTTGGGCAGATTTAACACCAATTTCATACTTAGACAAATTTCTCAAATTTCTCAATTTGGTCTAATCTTCCTAAACCACCCTTTTGGTAGGTTCATAATTGTTTCTGCATCCACTTCCAAGACAATATTAATACATGGTCAGGTATTCCGAAGACAAATCTACAAGACCCCCATGTGCTGCAGGCATTTACTCTAGACCATAATTTAGGGCAGGAATCTCTCTGAGGCTACTTAGCCATTTTTGCATCCACTGGTGAAACACCCTTTTTGGCAGGCCTGTATCTTTCTCCTCAAGAAATATTAAAGAAAAATCAAATCATGAATATGTATCCAAACCATCTAGCCATAGGATGGTACCATGGTGCGGGCATTCTTCTCAAACCATGAATTGTGGTGAGCATTCCCTTAAGGCTGCTGGGACCATTTTTGACTTAGGATGCTGGGACCAATTTTGACCACTTTTCTAAAAAAATTCCTCATGGAAGGGTGGATTTTGTATAGTTGGGTGGTCTCATTTTTTTTTGCATGGCAGCCTTGGTAATTTCGGCATGGAACCTCGAGGTAAACTCTATTGTTGTATTTTTTCTTCAAGATTTTTTTACCTTGGATATTTTAGGGTTTGGTCTAACTTGGGCATTTGCAGGTATGGTTGTTGCTGGAGTGACGGTTCATTCTTTTTCACGAGGTGTTGTCTATGCTATCTTGCTTCCACAACTACAGTTGGCTCAAGTAAGTGATTTTCTTTTCCTTATGACAATTGTAAATTGTAATGTGTAACCCTCATATATTTTCTTTGACTTTTGGCTTTTATGAATTTATCTATGAAAATGAGGTTTTTTTTATGCATCCCCAAGTTCTATTTTTCATCCTTACATCCATGTGATATACAATGAATAATGTTAATTGAATATATACATATCAACAATAGCCACGAGCCTTGAATATCATGATAAATATGAGGGAAACTCAATGTATGAAAATGGAAACCACTTGTAACTCAATAGGCATGCAGTAAGCTAATTGGTGGCTAATTTAGAGAGGGATCTCTCACTATTTACAAAGTTTGAAACCACTTGTTCAAAAATTCTTGAACAATGGGCTGAGAGCATACAAGACAAATTATGGACCATATAAACTAATTCTTACACATGAAAAGCAACTACAAACTGGAATGAAAAGAAGGATATATAAACATTCACGTAAAGAAGTTACTTATTGAAGAAAAAGAAGACACATGAATCTCTGCCATGAAAGGATTATCATTCCTCTGCAATTTTATTCATATTTGGAAATATTGAAACACGTTACAATGGAGAGCCTCTGCTCTTGAAAAATCCCAACCCTTCTCCCCTCTGTGGGGAGAAATTTATACTATCTTTGTCCCCAAGGCTAGTCTTTGAAACAGGACATGAAACTGTTTATAGTCATAATCAACTACTTGGCAACTTACAACGTGGTACTACTGCCACGGTTTACATATATTAAAACATACATTATATATGGAGCTAATGTGCGTGCTTGGTCTGGATGGAAGCATGTCGCTTCTATTTCTGAGCTTCTAGGTCGTGAAAACGACGTTATGGATTCTTCTGATGAATCACTGTTGATTGGGCTTGACCACTCATCTGTCTATCGAATAAGCAATGTGTCATTCCCTGGGTGTGTGTTTCGTGCTCAAAGGCACCTTTCTACATGGTTTCTGGACTGGAAAAGGAGTTTATATGATTTCCATGCTTTGCCTTTTCTAAAACCCCCCTCTGTCATGTAATACTATTGTATGAGGTGACTTGGAGAAGGGAAGATTTGTACTCTCCACCTCCCATGGCGCAGGTTCTCCTACAATTCATATAGTGGGGGGTGTCTTCCACCTCCTCACCACCTCAGATAAAGTTGACAAGTGGATTTCACAAATGAGGCGATGAAGAGTTTGGACACCCACTACCCCAGCACGAGCATTAGCTCTGACTAGTTTCCACTGAACATGGTCACCATGTACTGGGACTTTGGAAGCCGTGACCTCTTCTGCGGTTTCTGGGGAGGCACTCCTGGGACAGGAAAACCTAGGCACTGCGTAGCCAGAGGTACAACTATCCAAAAAAATTCAAAGTGCTTCACATCTAGGTCCCAATGGTTGGCACTTTCCTGGTGTGAAAACCCAGGGAAATAGATGAGCATGGAATCAATCTCACAAACCATCAATACCCCGAGACTAACAAGTTTCTCAAATCATATCACCATTTCAACTCTTTCAGAATTATCAGAATCTCTTAGCAAAATAACACTTCGAGCATTGTCTCTAATTACCGATTCGTCTTATGCATCATAATCGGCTTAGGAAGGTGGTGTTTACATAGGGTGATGAAGATGAAGATGGATACAGAGATGACTAGTCATGATAATGGAAGAACGAGTGGAAACATGGGTAGGGATCTCTATTTTCTATTGAGAATCCAGTCATGCCGCCTCCTTTGATGTTGCATTGCTATCCACATGGATCGTGGTGTTTGGATGTGACATTCTTTGCCTTTTCACTTACGCTGACGATGGTGTTCGGAATGGTTTCGACTAGCCACATCCCTTTGCTTCTTGTAGAGGCCAAGTTGGCCACTTCAAATATTTGAACTTCATGATATCTCATTGTTTTCTATGCAAGACACGTGCCGGATCTCTGGAGTCGAGAAGGCTGGTGAATCGGTGATGCTTTGGACATGATCTTCACCTAAGGCGTGTCACAAATGGTATTGAGGGATGTGATTATTCCTCAGCTCGTAAGTGAGGACATCCTTTCTGTACCAGACCTGACTAGGACACCACCTTTACCAGGTTGAACGGCTCTAGAGTCGCTAGGGATCAAATTTGAAGGGCAGGTCTCATTTTAGTTTGAAGGGCTGTGAGAAATTGAAACCTTCAATGTCTACATTTAAAAATAAATCATTCTTTTAATTTGAAAATTTAAGTGTTAAAAAAATTTCATTATTTATTAAAAACATTCTATAGAAAAAAATGAGAATAAGAAGAAAACCCAAGTGATTCAACATTTACATGGAATTAGTGAGGTAAACCATGTATATATGATTTATCACTTCTAGATTCTTTTTATGGGGATTACTCAAGAGTTAGTATAGAGGATGAGAGACTACAATAAAGGTTTAGAATGAAGAACATGTAACAGTGATGGAAGATGAGATTAGGAAAAAGCCCATTTAGAAAGAGATTGATGCACTTGTTTTGTTAATGTGAACATAGCCATAACCATTAGGAGTATTGGTTTTTTGTATTGTGTGTACTTTGGCCTATTTATCTTTTGAACGGAAATGTTTGTTTCCTATCATGCTAAAGTTATTAGAGTAGTTGAGAACTACTCGCAACCTTATCTGAATGCATAATATGAAATTAGGGGCAAAAGTAGGCTCATGGGGTACTAAAGCTTATTTCTGTCTAGAATTGTTTTGAGAAGAGCTCCACTATTAGAACTGCTATGTTACAAGGCCAAAACAGATCAGGGATCAAATCCCTAACATTAATAACAAAAACTAAAAAGATGATCTTTGTCGAGTGCCAACGTATCCACCTAAAACTAGTGTACTTCTAACATTGTACATACCTGGGAGATTTAAAATTGTTGATCCTTGTTGTGAACACTTGATCATTGCCATAACCAATGGTTTAAATAAACAACATAAAATAAAAAAAAATTAGAAGAATAACTTTTCCATGACATTTTACCTTACCTATTTTGAAATGAACTTTTGTACATGCTATTAAAAGCATTATATTATTATATTTCCAGCCAAATAAGTTTTTTAGGATCCACATTTCCATTAATGGAAAAAAGTTACAAATACCATCACAAAGCTAATTAATATGTTTGTCCATATGGACATAGTTCATGAGTAACTAGCCATTCAATTCAAACTTTACCTAATCCCTAAGCATCGTCTTCACCATAATAAACCTAAGTATTAGAAGAATTGAAAATTTATATTTCAAACTTTTGTCTTGAGTCTACTAACATCTAGATGTCAAATGAGAGGGATTGATAGGGATTCTCATTTCTCTTTTCAAAACTTGGTGCATATAATTATTATTCAAACACATTGAAAAAAGTATCCTTCAAACTTCAATGTGGATCTTACTAGTATTTGGATCTCACACGAGAAGAAGTTTGAGAGGGAT
>LPNX010542676.1:0-7500 GCA_001517045.1 Pseudotsuga menziesii | reverse complement strand
ATTACAGTCGTTTGATTGGATTCTATCATGTATCAAGGAATGGGATTGGCATTTAATAAAGAGCACCAAGCCCTTTATGTAACCTGATGTTGGTGCCATTGATTGTTGAATTTCTCTTTTATGACCTTAGCAAAAATGTACCCTTCACTCAATCCAAAATCCTTTCTTTCGCATGATCTTTTTTCTATGATATTTTAAGTCTTGTATTAAGTACTTTCATCAAAATTGAATGGTTTTAATTGATGGCCCTGGAGGATTGAGGAAGAGCCAAATGCAGAGGGTGATACTAATGGTGAGGATCCCAATATAAGCGATGGTGGAACTTTTCATGACATTTAAATGTTCTTGCTCATTTATTCATAATCCTTTCTTTCAAAGTTCCAATATAATGTGCTATTATAAATGATTGTTCATGTTTCCAGTGTGTTTTAGTTTTGGAAACACATACCTGTTTCCCCGTATCATGTAACTTAGGTCCACAACTATAAATGGAATTGATTTAACTTCATTGCAATTAAATTTGTGGCACTGCTGTGAACTTCCCTTGCCATTGTTTAACTAGAATTCAATAAACCCTTTTTCAAAGCTAATATTAAATATCAAACTAGAAGCAAGGAAATACTCATTGTAAAGGGCAATGTGCAGTAATAGGAAGAAGATAGAGATTACCAACAAAGTATAGACCAAGGAATATTATAGTAAAAAAAACGATGTTGAGAGAGAAACCAACCTTAGTGAGTTCTTCTTGTGAGTGATCAATTGCAGGAGATGTAGATCCAGTAGGGGCAACATGACCATTTACAACATTATTGATAGCTGCATCTGCAAAAGTATCAGGTGTGTTTCCACCATCCTTATTTTTTTCATTTTCCATAAGCTCCACCTCCTCCTCTTTGATCAACTGAACCATAAGAGGTTAGCATACAAAGATATGCCTACAAATTCATACATCTCGAATGCAGTGGCTTACTAATATAAATGCCTTCATAACAACCAACTGAAATATCTAATTGTGGTAAAAAACAAGCAGAAGTTGTGAAGAGAATTCTTATACTATTGTTTAGTAATCTTATTTGATGCTTATGGACGGTTGATTGGATGTCTTTGATACTTGATTCTTGGTCAATGGATATCATCTTCAATTGTCTCTTGATACTAAATTATAATCGGGTAAGACCTTTCTCTATTATATTGGATGCTTTTCATTGAAATGTTTAATAGTGTGCATGTTTCTCAAATTTGGTTGTGTTGCTCTTAACCCTTGTTATGTCACTGTAAGCGGTGATATATATGGATGGGTTATGTCTATTAATCCAACCAACAATACATTGTTTAATTTTTCGTGGATGTAAATTTTTTTAAAGTTTTTAAAATTTATATTAAAATGAATTATTTTAATATTATTTATTTGATCGTTGATTGGGCTACATTTCAGTGACGTAGGTTTTGATATCGGCTCCTTCAGCTTTGGTGACGTATCAGGCATCATAGCTTTCAACTGGATGTACTGTAATTCAATTAAACCTTGAGTACGGTTGTTAGTTTTTATTTGATAATGGCAACTTTTTGGAGTTTGAAGCCCGAATGTTCTATAGCAAACTGTTGTTGTTTGCTCAGAGTGGTTTTGAGGCTATTGAGTGGAGATTTGTAGCAATTGTGGAACGCCAGATCTTGTCTTGAGTTGTACATGCATAATTTCTTTGAGTAATTAGTGAGACATCGACCCCAGCCATAGCATTCTCTGTATAAACTAACGAAATCCCATTGCGTGCATCAATTCTTGCAAATTCTAAGTGTAGGCAAGTGTTGTGATAGAAGAACACAATATTCCCTCTATGGTTTGTCATTTCTCGTGTCCAAGATGGAAGAATATTCTACTAGGAGGAAAAGAATCAGCAATGATGGCTACCTTGGATTGCTTCCTAAGAAGAAACCCAAGCCTAAACCTAAGGAGAACAAATTCATGTTTAGGGTTTTGCTTCTTAATGGTTGGAATTTAAATCTATAGTTGGAGGATGTCGTTGAAAAGATGTCAGTCGCTGAGTTTGTAAGGATTTTTAGGAGAAAAGCTAAGAAATAAATAATAGAAAAGGGGTCAAGAAAGATCCAGTGCGGTCCCTAAGTATATGTGGATGATGCATTGGGAGAACGAATAATGATGGAAATATCATATGCAATGATTCTCACAAGAAGCCCATGCTCGTAGCTCTGTAGGTTCATCGCTAAAATTCCTCCCCCAAAATTTTATATTAAATAGAATTATTTTAATATTATTTATTTGATTGTTGATTGGGCTATATTTCAATGACGTAGGTTTTGATATCGGCTCCTCCATTGTTGGCGGCGTATCAGACGTCATAGGTGTCAGCTGGATGTACTGCAATTCAATTAAACCCTGAGTACAGTTATTAGTTTTTCTTTGATAATGGAAACCTTTTGGAGTTTGAAGCCCAAATGTTCTATAACAAGTTGTTTCTGTTTGCTCAGAGTGGTTTTGAGGCTACTGAGTAGAGATTTGTAGCAATTGTGGAACGCAAGAGCTTGTATTGAGTTGTACATGCATAATTAATTTGATTAATTAGTGAGACATCGACCCTAGCCATAGCATTCTCTATATAAACTAATGAAATCCCATTACATGTATCAATTCTTGCAAATTCTAAGTGTAGGAAAGCGTTGTGATAGAAGAACACAATATTCCCTCTGTGGTTTTCCATTTCTTGTGTCCAAGCTGGAAAATATTTTACCAAGAGGAAAATAAGAAGCAATTAGGGCTACCTTGGAGTGCTTCCTAAGAAGAAACCCAAGCTTGAACCTGAGGAGAACAAATCCATGTTCAAGGTTTTTCTTCTTAATGGTTTGAATTTAACTATGCAGTTGGAGGATTCCGTTGAAAACATGTTGGTCGCCAAGTTTGTAAGGACTATTAGGAGAAAAGATGAGAAATAAATAATAGAAAAGGGGTCAAGAAAGATCCATTGTGGTCCCCAATTCTATGTGGAAGATGCAATGGGAGAACGAATAATGATGGAAACATAATATGCAATGATTCTCACAACAATCCCATGCTAGTAGCTCTACAGGTTCATCCCTGAACTTCCTCCCCTAAAATGTTTCTTTCTTTTTTTTATAAGTAAAAAAAAATGTGTGAATATGTGCGCTACAAAAGCATTCCAAAGTATTTAGTGACATTTTATTCATATAGTAAGACACCATGACTCTTTCCTCTATTTTTTTTGTATATTGTTTGACAGGATGGTGGTATTAACAGTGTCCACACATTTCCAGTAAGAACCCATTTATATGTGTATTTAATATATTTATGTCTTAAACTTTAAAATTTGTGTGTTTTTTTCCGTTTTAATACAATGGTGAACAAAATCTTGTTGAATACAAACACAAGTTTCCACATCAGTGAGGCAACGGTATTGTAATATAGCATTTAAATGTGAGTTGATATTTTGGTGGAAAATGTGTGATGGATAGATTGATTGTTGATTTCCTTAGCAGGACATGTGGAATGTGACTCCAGAACCACATCTCTTGGTGGAATTACCCCAAGAACACACTTTCCAGACAACATTAGCTGATTTAATTGTATGCCCATTTTTTATTTCATAAAGTATTTTGATATTTTCCATGCCTAGCAAAATGACCACTTGTGTATATGTCTAGGAACGGATTATTTATTTAATTTATAAATTTAATTTCCAGCGAACACAGTGGTTTTTCGTCTATTAGGACAACTCTTTCCAAGCGGTATGGACCGATGGACCTAATGAAAGGTGATTGATAAGGTAAGGGTTCTTGCATTGCCTACATTCTCCCTAGGCATTAATATTTTATATGACTTGCTTGTACCTGTTGTATAATATAACTTTTCTATTTTCATTTCAAGCCTCTTCATTATGCTTCCTATCCAATGTTTGTATAGAAACATAAGAATATCAGACTTAACTGTCTATGTTGTGTTCTTGTTGTACCATTCCCTACTTTTATCACTCTTACGTTCTCTCTGTGTGTTTCCCACCTCTATTTTTTAACCACTTTCCCTCTATCATAACTGTTTGTTTTCATCTTTTGGCTCCATTTCTTCATCGTTTCTTTAAATTACTATTCAAAATTGTGTTTTATTTTTCATTTTCTACCAAAATCTTGGAAGTTTTTGTTCCTATTTATTTTCTGCCAAACCAAAATATTGCACGAGAATCCTTGTTTGGGTGGAAATGGAGGTGCTTTTCCTGTTGTCCAAGCTTCTTCCAACCTTCTCATGGGGAAGAGGAGTCTCGAGTTTTAAAACCCAGTAAGAGAAATTATCCTTTATCCTCCATCTCTGAAGCTACCATTTGTAGTTATATTACAAGGGTATTATGATATATTTCTTGGCTTGTCATGGGAAGCTTTGTTGGGGTTGAAACAGAGGTATATTTCCATTCTATAGCATTTGTCTTGTAGTAATATTTTTTAGGAATTGCGGTGACATTTCCACCTCGTGGCTCTTGTTTGACAAATATCTGATGTCTAGCTTAGTATTTTCATTTCCTATTGAAACTTTCTGAAGTGGATCTAGTTATTAAGGAGTAGATTGGTTTGAACCATTCAACCTTATCTACTCTTTAATCAGGAAAGCCTCCATGAGATTCTCAATTGACCCCATCTGCCTAACTTGGATTCGTTAGGCACTAATCACAACTTTTATGCCATTTTAAATATTAATTCATCTTTCATTTTCTGTTTTATAAGATCTGAAAAATTATGTCATTTACATGTATTAAACTCATCCCTAAAATATCAAATCACATGGTAGGTTTGCCCTAGTTTGTGGCTTGAAATTACCTTCTGGAAATATACTCTGTAGCGCTGATTAAATCTGGTCTGAAATAGAATTAAAAGGTCCATGAGACTACACATCAATCACAAGCACTTATTGAAGATCCAAAACCATGGAAAGGAATGTGCCTTCCCATGGTTTTTTAATTTTTTTAAACCTCCAAGTTTCGTCGCAATATAGGAAAACTTTCGTCGGGGTATTACAAAATCGTCAAAACCCTGGGTGGCTTTCCACGAACACCGTCTCTATAGCAACACAGTTTCATGGAAAAACTACCATTCAACTTGTATATTTCGTCGATTGAGATTGGTTTTCCACAATTTTGAGTGGAAAAAATTTCTGTTCAAATTCTAGAATTCACGGATAGAGAAACAAACATTTGTTGAAACTGTTTCACAGTTTTGCATGGAGACAACATATTTTGGCCATATTTTCATCGTTATAGGGATGATACTTTTGTTGATAGAATGACAAAAATTAGAAAATGAATTAAAAAAAATAAATTTCAAGGCCACTGTATAAAAAACACGTGGCGACGAGTTTTTATCTCTACATTGATAGCTTATAAAGTTCATCTTTATAGAGATGAAATAAGTGCCATGAACAATCACGGCCATTATTGTTGCAATTGAGACAACCAAACATGGAAATAGCAACGAAACACCGTCACAAATTTCATCGATAGAGATTGGTTTTCCACGGTTTTGTGTGGAAGAAAGTTTTGTTCAAATTCCAGAATTCGTCGATAGAGAAAGAAACATTCGTCGAAACTATTCCATGGTTTTGCGTGGAAACTAGATTTTGTCTAGCAATTTTTTGCCATATTTGCGTCGTTATAGGGATGAAAACTTTGTCGGTAGAGCAACGAAATGTAGAAAATGAATTCTCAAAAATCAATTTCAAGGCCACCATACAGAAGACACATGGCGGGCAGTTTTTGTCTCTATATCGATGACTTATAAAGTTCATTGTTAGATCCATGAAATAAGTGCCACGAAGCATCGTGACCATTCTTGTTGCTATTGAGACAACAAAATGTGGAAATAACAACAACGAAAAATTGTCGCAATTTTGATATTATGTATTAGTGAAACAAGGGAAAACATGTCAACATGTGTCATGGGCACACAAAAGATACCTTAGTAAGTTCTTTTCCATGTAGCTTTCTGCATGCTTTAGTCCCTTCACCTTTCGAGGGTAACGTTTCATTTTGAAATTCTTATGACATTTGGAATCACAAAACTGAAATACCTGAAAAATGGAAGAAAATCATTCTGTCAGTGTCATCAGCATTAGTACTTGGAGGAGCTATTAGTATTATTGAATCTTTTATTCTTATCTTTGGAGAAGGACCCATATTGAGCACCATGGGTGTAAATTCAATAAGTGCACTAGAAATATTAAGTACTCTTTGCTGGAATATATGCTCAATAGTATGAAATGATTTGAAATTCTGGTATAAATATATTTTCTTACATTTGCAACCTTTTCTGGTTCAAATTCAATCTGTAACTTGGTCAATTATTACAAAAAGAGCCAAAACTCTCTTGTTTTATGGATAGGGTATGCTACAACTATTGACTATGAACAATTGCATTATTGTTAATTAAGACATTAAAAAACAATATTACATATTGAGCAATAAATAAGATTAATACATTGTTTATACTTTATTCAATATTGTCAAGAATAAAAGGGATTCACCTACACAAGGCGATTGCTTCCTCTGGTCAATGTATAACTCTACATTATAAAACAAATGAAATCCATTCTTGGTGTCTAAGGAAAAAAACTTCTATAAGATTCCTGTGCATATCAGTCTACTCTGAATTTTTATCTCCCAAGGGCCTCCTTGATCCCTATACCAATCCTCTGTCTCTGGGGGCTACACATTGCACCATTCTATTGCATTGGTTTTTCTAACCAAGTTACTTTAGTTGTTTATTGTGCTTAAATGTATATGGTTTGTGAAAGTGGAAAAACGAGGACTGAAATCTATTCTATTGCTTCTTGACCATTTTCTCTTGTTTGTATGCCAAGTTCCATCGTTAACTTTTACAGTATTCATGGAACTTAAATCTTGGAAAATAACATGGGGCACAAAGAAGGTCATTGTTGAGTCCAGATTTGGTCCCTTTTTAACCATCTTTAATCACCTTTCTTCCCTTGCTTTACACTGCTTAGCATATCAATCAGACTGACTTTCTTCACTTTATCCCTTAATTTGTCAAGGTAAGACTGATTATTATTTTACCTTAGTTAATGCTTATTCTTGTGACAATTAAGGCTATTTATCTCTTGAAATTGTGCTAATATGTGTGATCTATGAAGACAATGTGAGATGAGCAGAACGCAGGGGACGAAGCTAAACAAGTCTAGGGACAAGGGGTGGTCGTGACACAAAAAGGATCCTTCATCTGTCCCTCATCTATGGAGACACGTGACATTCCAGTCAAGGGCCGGTCAGAGCAGCCGCAACAGAACTAGCTATGATCGAGGGGTCTTCAGGATAGCTGTGCGAATATTATGGCGATCTGAGAAGATCGCTACTTCTGGGCCAGTCAATAATCTTCCTGTATTTTCTATAATTGTATTATGCCACGTCTTGTAACAGACAATGTTATTCAGGGCGCCTGAAGATCAGAGATCTTCATGGCTGCCCTTTGCAA
>LPNX010542673.1:221834-243327 GCA_001517045.1 Pseudotsuga menziesii | reverse complement strand
CTATGACATCCTCACAATGTTGTTTATAATCCCCTTTTTTAGTTTCGATTCGACTAGAAAGTCCCTTGATTGACTATTGGGGGGATGTTGGATCCATTAATCACCAAATTCAAACATCTCAAATATATTATCAACTACTACATCCCACTATAATTGGACTCTAGGCATAGATAGTAGACACATTATCTTAATTCGATTTCTTCGCACTTTCATTGTGTATGTATAATGTTGTACCTAACAACTATCCCAATTTTGACGAATTTATAGTTATTATTTGGTTCGACATCAATACATTTCTTATAATTTATTTTATTTTAATTTAATATTGTGATTTCCTTCCAATCATGCTATATTATAATATGTTATTTAACAATAAAAATATTTAATATGATACTTTGTTCACTTCAAATATAGATAGAGATCTTCTTGTAATAAAACATGCAATTATGTGTGCAACTTAACTTCATTAATCCTACATTTTATATCTTCATGAATATTGTTTCTCACGATTCAACAAATTACAGATTTTCATATACTCCTCCTAATTTATGGCATACCGAACTAGTTATAAATGATACAACATTTCATTTTTTATGATTGTATATTAAAAACACTTGGAGTAAATAAAACTTGTGATCAATAAAAACATTCTTGCTAGGATTAGTTTTTCCAATTTTAATGGAATATTTCTTTAATGCATAATTTTTACAAATTAAATGAAATAAATAAAATGTTTACAAAAAAATTCAATGTCATAGAAGTCCTTGTAATAGAATTTTTCCTAGAGCGACCACTATATGTTCTCCTATAGGTACATAATAAATTAATATATTAAATCATAACTAACACATTTCATTGAGATCATAACATTGAAAAAATGATCACATTATCAACATACAAAAATCAAATTGACTTGAAATTTTAAAACTTTTAAACATCTTATATGGCATTGTAATATAAGAATTTATATATGTACATATTGAAGTTTAAAAATATAATAAAAGACACATTATAAACCAATGCAACAAACACTCACATTACAATCTAGTGTCAAATTATGAACTTAAACAAACAAGCATTGCCAAAAACACTATATCATGCAACTATAAACAATTTTTTATTGCATATTATACAATTTTAACTAAATATACACACACAGACACATACCCAAAATATGAAACATGTAAATTACATGTATGTAAAAAAAATACATGTTAGATATGTAACTTCAGACTCTATGCTCTCCATCATGAGATTCATAACAAGTCCTTCCATCTAGAAGTAGCCCAACTGAACTGGAACTTGGTTTGACGAGTATGATCTTCTCTCCTCACTTTTATTTTTATCAGTCATGTTTGCATGATAATGATTCCATAGGATTATCATCCATACCCTACCCATACCCCCCCTTAAGTACCCCCCCCAAACCTATCCAACCAACTAAAGAGATTCTTATAGATTATTTGATAACCCTTCATACTCACTTAACACTCTTACCTCTCACTCCCAACACACTCAGACCCACTCTCACTCCCCTACCCGGGTATATTCCCTTTCCCTATGCACTAAAACACTTTGAATGATCCCCTTTTTAGACCTTACACAACTTATTTTACCTCATAAGATGAAACCCACATTCCCCCCATTCTACCTGAACCATACCCTTTGTCATCTTGTAACCCATCCCCTACCCTACCGACCACAAGAAATAAACCTAGATACAATATTTCCCCAAGGTATTTTTTCAGACCTCACCCTATCCTCACACCTACGACATCCACTTCAGGATCCTATTCTCTAGATCATGATACACCCAAGAGTCAACTCACAGGGTGACGATCCATTATGGCATATTCCAGGAACCAATATTCCATTGATGTTTGTAGAGGCAGAAAAATCACCATTAAAGGGGGATTAGCATACGAACCCTACTAAGGGGTTCCATTAATGCTTTACATCACCCTAAATATCAGGGGTATGGGTCACCCTTCCAAAAAAGGGCCCTTAAAAGGATTGTACAGACTCACCATCTATATTTTTTACTTATTCATGAAACCCTTGGTATCAAGGATTACATCATACCTGTGATGAAATTTCTCCTGCCAGGTTAGGATTTTATATCACTTAATGCTAATGGTCGCTTAGGAGGCATGCTCACATGTTGGAACAAACAAGTATTTCATGCACTATGGTTGTTGGAGGATAATTTAAGGCTTGGGATCATAATTTCTCTTTTTTAACCTAGTTTTCACATTCACTCAACTCAAATTCTATGGGCCTCACGCCAATCAAACAGTTTTTTGGGACAATATTCCTGTAGTAGGTTTTCCTCTAATGTATAATGTCATACTTGCTTGTTAACTCAAATTCTCATTGGGTGAAGAAGAGATATGGGGAAACATGCTAAAAAATACCCCTCTGTGAATATTTTGTGGACAAACTCATTGATGCGGCCCTTCTTGACATCCCTCTTATTACTATTAAATATATTTAGTGCAACAAATGAGTTGGAGAATGAGGAAATTCCAAGTACCTCGACCATTTTCTTGTCAATGATGGAATTCTTCATATGGATTCAAGTATTAAGCAGTGGGTCATATTTGGCAGAGAATCAGATCATTCTCTTGTTCTCATGGAAATAAAAGGAGAGTATTGCAATCCACCTTCCCCCTTCAAGTTTTGCGATATATGGTTATAGGATTGAAAATTGCATTATATGGTTAGGAACCTTTGGATTCTATTATGAGGCTCATGATCATAGTTCTACAACTTTAAACACTCTCAAAAACCTTAAAAACTGAAATGTTGCACCATTACTTGGGTTGCAGAGATGAAATCACACAGGGAGGAAGCACTCATATGTATAGAGGATCAAATATTTAATCTCAATTCTATCAACCCTACTGGCTTCATATCATGTGAACACAAGTTATAAATTGGTAATATGGAAGCAAATAAAGGAAATATTCTTTAGGATGGAGAGGCATCCCTTAGTCTTAAAATACAAGAGACGTGGTTATAAAAAAGTGACAACTCAAAGTTTTCCACAACTACATTAAGCATAGAGAGCATGTCAATTCCATATGGGAAATAGAGGATCCTGAACAAAATATGGTTCAAGGCTTCCATGACATTGCACAAGTTGGGGCTCAACACTTCTTTGGCTTATAGAAAGAAGAGACTGAAGTATCAGTTGGAACTATGATGCAACTGATTTCCCACCGCCCTTATTCAGTCATCAATGAGAAAAATGAAACCCTTTTGTCTAAAATCACACTTCCTGAACTTGAAGGACTCCATCAAACATCTCCCTTGGGACAAGACCCCAGAGCCCAATGGTTGTCCTTTATTCTATATAATTGGAAAATACCTCCTAGAGGTGTTTTAAGAATCTAGGAAGAAAGGAAAATTATTACGGCCTTTAATTTGACCTTTCTCACACTTATAACTAAGAAAGACAAGATTTTATCCATGGATGACCTTCGACCCATCTCACTATGCAACTGTATTTATAATATTATTACTAAAATTATAGCAAGGAGAATTAGACAAGTTATGTCAGACTTCATATCTCCAAAACAATTTTCTTTTCTTGATGGTAGGAATATTCACGAGGTCATTGGCATAGTGCAAGAGGTATTACACTCGACCAATACCAAACATGTATCGACCGTGATCTTAAAGGTTGATTTGAGAAAATACTATGACAGAGTGAGGTGGACCTATCTCATATTGATACTTTTATTCTAGTTTCAAATAGTCAACTTGATCCCTTCATGTGTCGAGACTACCAGTTCCATTGTACTTATAAATGGTTCTGCCTCATCTTTCTTTAGACATGGTAGAGGCCTTAGTCAGGGTTTCACTATGTCTCCCCTATTATTCGTGTTGATCATGAAAAGCCTCAACAAGTTAATTATCTCAACCAGATCCCATGTGGTATTAAAAGGATTACATTTTGGAGGACATGTGTACATCACACATCTACTATTTGTAGATGATATATTACTCCACTCCAACGTATCTAGAAGGGATATTATGAAACTTAAGGACATAGTTTCCCTCTTATACTATGCCATAGGTATGTTATGTAATTCCTATAAATCCACCATGAATTTTATGAATATGGATGATGAACAGACCTGAATGATCACTAAAGAGTTTGATTTTCAACACTCTGACATATCATTGGGAATCCAATATCTTGGTTTTGTCATTAAACCCAGTGATTACTCCATGAAATATAGGTCATGGCTAGTATCTTGGGTAGAAACAAAAATACATTTCTAGTGCAACCGCTAGCTATACAAAGTTAGAAGGCTTGTTTTATTGAAGTCTGTATTGGTAGGGCTACTAGTGTATTGGATCACCATTGCACATGTTCTGAGCTAGAGTTTGGAAATAATTCTCGAGACATATTTTAAATTCCTTTGGATATCAAAAGATGACGAAAAATATTTCCATTGGATATCCTGGAGAAAAATCTCTCTCCCAAAATCCTTGGTGGATGGGCTCTCAAACACCATGCGCTTTGCCAAAGACCTTGCTACAAAAGGAGTTTGGAGGGTTTTGATAAAAAACTATTTATGGGTAAAATTTGTCAAAAAAAAAGTATATACAGTCACTGACCTCCACATAATGGATACATCTCTCTGTAAAGAACATGCATAACATCTCCAATTCATGGAAATATATCCTCAATGCAACCGACACTATCGATGACTGGTTGTCCTGAGAGATAGGAAACATAAAACATGCCATGATTGGGATTGATCCCTGAATTAAATGCAATAATCAACACATATTGCCTTAACACATGGTGGATGCACTCATTGATAAGGCATACACTCATCTACACAATATAGTTGATCCTCTCAACACCACCATCTACCAACAACACTGGATCTCAGCACACCAATTGGATTTTGAGCATAAAGACTATAATAGATGGGACACTAACACTTGCACTCTCATGGCTTATCATGTTAGGATCGGTCATAGGCTATACTTTCTCAAATGGAATAAAAAATGAAACAAGTGGTCAATATCTCCCAAAAATTGGTTATTAAGTCATCCAAGTCACTGAAGACATCGATCTTATTGAATGGTGGCACCGTGTTATTTGGGATATCCAATGTCCAATCAAATATAATTTTTTTTTTTGCTCTACCTTGCTGATTTTATCCCCACATGGGATAATATTCTCAGGAGATATGATACTATCCCCAACACATGTGCATCATGTTGCATGGATGGTGAATCCACAGATCATGTTTTTATCAAATGTTCATATTTTCTGAATATGTGGTCATATGCCACACAAACCATAGGCATACCTTTTCACTAACATGGCATGGATTTACAAGATGCTCCACATTATTGGATCAACAATCCATTATACACTCCTTTCAGAGCCCTACATACCCTCATGATCTAGGGGGCATGGTTATCTAGAAAGAAGAATACTTTTTGAGATACCTTCATTCCAATGCATGTTTTAGTAGCTGAAATATTGACTTTTTAGAACATTTCCCACAGGAAAAATAGGTTAAACAACAAAGGATCATTGAAGAGGAACATATCAACAAAGATACCCCATGATGTTTCTTTGATGGAGTGACATAGGGAAACCATACCATTCAAGGTGCAAGGGGCGTTTTGTATCTCAATGATAAGAAAAACATCCATATGTCAGCTAGACTCAGCTTGGATACCAACAATATGGATGAAATTTAAGCTATCATGATGCTTGTGAACTGTGCATAATCTATAGGGGAGTCAAACTTACAAATTTTGGGGACTCACAAATCATCATCGACTGCTTCACACACAAGAAACCCCCTAAAAACATTTATTTTAAACCCCTTTTTGAATCCATTCAATGCCTTGTTTAGAGTTTTAAAAGCTACGACTTCAATCACATTTTTTGAGAGAGGAGAACTATAATAGACTCTCTTTGCAAGAAGAGCCTTCATCTTACTACAGGCACATGGAAAATTTGGGAGGAAAAAATCCATTCCATCAAGAAAATTGATCAAGGACCTCTCCCCTTACTTTCTATGGGTTCATCTTGACAAATCACATCGATCAATTTATGTCACTCCCTATCATAGACTAACATTTTTATATTTATTTTTATTTGCAGTGTACATGACAACCTTCATAATGTAACTATTTTATTATATGAGAATCATGCATGGAAGATCCCGATCACACACATTGATATCATATATATACTACTGTAGTTTTTTGTTATGTAAACTTTATTTTTTTCCAATGAACAACATGGTTTGAAGTTTTAATAAAATTTTGGACTGTGATATTTTTTCCGTCGAAAAAAAATCATATATGTAAAAAATACATATGTTATATGTGTAATGTAGAATTTTTTATTTAAAATTGAAATTGACAAAGTCAATAAGTAGTGAAAGTGTATTTTGGTGTAGATGATATTAATAAAAAACAAAATAGAATGTATGAAGGAGGGTTGGACTCATCACCTTTGATACTACCTATCCTATCCTACTAAATCCTTCACTACCCTAACCTAAGCTACCCAAACCTACCCTAACCTACCCTAGACTACCATAGTCTACCCTATCCTATCCTAACCTCAACTAGCCTAGTATTTCCCACTGTACCATAACCTACCTTAGCTTAACCATAACCTAACCTATCCCACCCTATCCTAACCTAGTATAGCATACCCTAAGCTTATCCTTCCATAGATTATCCTATCCTAATATTCCCTAACTAATATTACCCTACCCTACCCTGCCCTACCCTAACCCGACCCACCTTATCCTATCCTAGTCTAACATAGCCCAAGCTCAACATATCTGATCCTACCCTATCCTAGCTTAACCTGCATTACCCTATATTAAATTAATTATCCTATCCTAACCTATCCTTCCCTAGTGTAACCTACCCTAACCCATTTTAGACAATACCACCCTATTGTAAGTTATACTAACCCTAGACTAGCCTAACTTACTCTACCCTAGCCTATTATAACCTACTCTACTTAACCTAGATTTAGCCATTTTAACCTTAAACTAGCGTACCCTATCCTAGCCTCACATAGTATGCCTTGGACCTATCCAACCTAGAAAAACCTACCCTACCCTATCCTACCCTAACATACCCTATCATAGCCTTACCTACCCTATCCTAGCTTACTCTATTGTACCATATCCTAACCTATCTTATCCCAACTATCTTAAACTAACCTAGCCTAGCCTAACTTACCCCTACTAAGCCTACAATCCCCTAGCCTAGCCTAACATGTTTAACCTACCTTAACCTAACCTACAATACCATTTCCTAGCTTAACTTATCCAATCCTAACCTAACGTACCCTATCTTAACCCTAGAATGTCCTAACTTATTAAAGCCTACCATACCCTACCCTACTCTTTCCTATCCTACCTTTTCCTAGCCTATCTTAACATAACCCACCCTTCCTTATCCTATCCTACTTTAACCTATCTAAACCCTAGCTTACTCTAGAATAACTTACCCTTCCCTAACCTAACCTAACCTAGCATGTCCTAGCCTAACTTTCCCTAACTTTTCCTAGCTTAGCCTATCCTACCCTAGTAGAACCTAGCCTAGTTTACCTTCGTTTATCTTATCTTATCTTAGGCTACCCTGGCTTAACCTAGTCTAACTTAAGCTACCCTAAACTCCCTACCATGGAATAACCTACACTACCTAAACCTAACCTACATTAGACTAAGTTAGTCTAGTCTACCATACCTTAGCCTATTCTAGTATAATCTATCCTTTCCTAGCCTACTCTATCTCAACCTAACTTAACATATGCTTCCCTAACCTACCCTATCTTACATTACCCTACCATAATCTATCTCATCCTAATTTAACTTAGCATACCCTATCTTAAGCCCATATTATCTTAGCCTAACTTACTCTACCCTAACTTAGCCTAACCTAACCTATCTTCCCCTAACATTGCCTAACCTAGTTTATCATAGCCTAACATATTCCAGCCTAACCTTAAAGATCCTAGTATATCATAGTCTAGCCCTAACCTAACCTATCCCACCCGACCTTACCTTGGTCTAGTCTAGCCTAGTCTATCCCTAGCCTAACCTAGCCTATCCTGCCCCCATCCCTCTCTACCTTGAGCTAAGCTAGCCTACCATGCCTTGGCATAACTTACTCTATCCTATCCTACATTACACTACCTTAACCTATCCTAGATTAGCCCAACCCACCCTACCTTATCCTACCTTATTGTAGCCTGTCCTACCCTTCCCTAGCATACTTTATCCTACCCTATTTTAGCCAATCCTAACTTAGCATACCCTTCCCTAGCCTACTTTATCCTACCTTATACTATCCAATCTTAGATTATCCTACCCTAGCTTAATATAGGCTATCCTAGCCTACCTTAACCTAGTATAACCAAGTATAACTTAACACAACAAACATAACCTTAACTAACCTAACCTAGCATAGCATGACCTGACATAACCTACAATATACTAACCTAACATAAACTATCATAATTAATCTATCCTAGCCTCACTTTGGCTATCCTATCCTAACATATCCCATCTTATCTAATCATAAACTATATTATCCTATTATAGGGTATCCTAACCTACACTACCTAATCCTTCCTACCATGACATAACCTAGACTACCTTATCCTACCTTATCTTCACCTAACATAGCCTACCCTACCTTCCATCCCTTTTAACCTATAATAACGTAGCCTACCCTTATCTTTTCTACTTTATCCTACCCTCATCCCTTTTACCCTATACTACACTACCTTATCCTACCCTATCTAAACAAGCCTAATAGATCCTATCCTATATTATCCTAGGTTATCCTATCATAACCTATCATATTCTATCCTACCCTAGTCTACATTAGTCTTTCTTAGCCTATCTTATCTTATCCTATCTTATACTATCCTATACTTTCCTAGATTAACCTACAGTAACCTAGCCTACCCTAACCTAACTTACCATGGCTTAACCTACCCTACCCTAACCTATCTTGACCTACCCTATCATACTTTATCCTATGCTTCCTAGCCAATCCTACCTACCTACCATACCCTAGCTTGACCCTATCCTAACCTATCCTACCCTACCCTAGCTTAACATGGCTTAACCCACCCTACCCTAACCTAGCCTAGCATACAATAACATACTTTATCATATGCTTCTTACCCTACATACCCTACCCTACCCTAACTTAACCCTATCATATCCTAGCCTAATTCATCCTACCATACCATATCCTAACCCCACCCCATCCTACATTATCTTAACCTAGCATATCCTAGCCTGACTTAGCCTACCTTGCCCCTAGTCATTTTTATCATATACTGGCTTACCATACCCAACTCATACTAACTTAGAATAAGCTACCCTTGACTACACTAGCCTACCACTATCCTAATCTACCACTAGGATAGAATAGGCTACCATACTATACCCTAACCTAAGCTTCCAAACCTACTCTACCCTACTCTATACAAACCTAACATTCTACTTTAACATATCATAGCTTATTGTACAATTTTTGCCTCACCTATTGTACCCTTAAACTAAAATACCCTTTCCCACTATACCCTACTCTACACTAACCTACCATTCTTCTTTAACATATCCTAGCTTACCCTACACTAGCCTACCACTATCCTAATCTACCACTAGGCTAGAATAACCTACCATACTATACCCTAACCTAACCTTCCAAACCTACTCTACCCTACTCTATACAAACCTAACATTCATTCTACTTTAACATATCCTAGCTCATTGTACAATCTTAGCCTCAACTACTATACCATTAAACTAAAATACCCTTTCCTACTATACACTACTCTATACTAACCTACCATTCATCTTTAACATATCCTAGCTTACCCTACAACCTCAGCCTTAACTATTGTATCCTTAACCTAAAATACCTTGACCTCACCAAGGCTACCCTTTGGAACACCAAATTACAATACTTCAAACTATCCTGGCCTAGCCTATACTAGCCTATCGTGGCCTACCCAACCCTACCCTACATTCAACTAACGAGTATAATATACCATGATTTACCCTAACTTACATTAGCATGCTATGCCTTAGTTTGTCTTCTCTAGCCTACCACCAATCAAAGCTTGAACATAACTTCCTAAAGCCTCAATATTAAGTCTAAATTAGGCTAATGACTTACCCTAACTTACACTAGCATGCCATGCCTTAGCTTGGCCTAAACCTCACTTAGCATTTCCTTATATAAAATTAAAATAACACTTTGACCAAATTTATAATGTAAGAATAAAAAGCATTATGCACATAGTAAAGATAAGAGTCATTTTCTAATACTAAAGAGAGAATCACATATTCATTAACTCATTTGAAATACAGTTTTAACAAAAACATATAATTTTATTAGAAAAAGCATAGCTATACAAGCTAACATACAAAATCACACATACATAATGACCATAGAAATAAATATATACATCAAACACAAGAAGTATTTTTTTGGTTTAGGTGAGAATTGAAACCCTAAATTAGATAAGTAAAAAGAAAGTGTATTTTGGTGTAGGCAACTTTAACAAAATCTAAAAATAAAAGTACGAAGGAGAGAAAGGTAAGCCCCAACCCCTTAAAGCATTTGGAGGGAGTTTAATCCTCTCAAAAAGTAATTAATTTTATTAAAATAAATGTAAGGTACAAAACTTTTTCTTAATTGAGAATTATAACAAGATATAAAGATCAATATATAAGTACATTTATGTATACTTTGAATACTATAAATTATTGAAGATGGATTTTCTATGTAATCATTAAAAGCCTTGTAACACAACAAACAAATATAGAGAATAAAAAACTATAAAAAAGATTAGATAAATCCCATAAATAGATAGACACTACCTTAATATTTATTTATATGACCATTATTGAATTAAAGAAAAATAGAAGGAAAAACAATTCTTTTTCTTCAACATATTTGATATTAAAATTTAAATATAAAGATTAAATCATTATCAATCAATTTTATAAGAAATTTTTTTATATTTATTCTAGATAATTAATATTTTTAAATAAATTTATTTTAATATATGTTTTTTAATTTCTAAAAAGAATAAGAATTATATCATTATCAAAAGTTAAAAAAAAAACCCATACCCATCATATACATATACCAAATGTGTAATAAAATAAAATAAAAAAACTATTAATTTATAAAAAAACCTTTATCATAAAAAAAATTTTAATCATAAAAAAATAAAATAAAAAGCTATTAATTTATAAAAAAATCTTAATCATAAAAAATAAAAACTTTAACCATCAGATACATATGCAATATTTGTGAAAAAATAAAATAGAAAAACCATTAATTTATAAAAAAGACCTTAATCATAAAAACAAAAAATAAAAAAAACTTAACCATCATATACATATGCAATATTTATGAAATAAATCTTTACAAAGGCATAAATATTTAAAAAACCATTTTATACCTTTAAAAATAAATCTTTTAGAAACAAATTTAACCACATTTTATAAAAAAAATGAAACCATAACCCTATGTATACCAAATTTGTGAAAGAAATCTTTAGAAAACCATTTTATACTTTTTATAAAAAATAATAAACCAAACAAGATTTGTGAAATAAATGTTTAGAAATGTCACAAATCTTTAGAAAAACCATTTTATACCTTAAAAAAAATCTTTTTAGAAAAGAATTGAACCACATTTTATTAAAAAAAGAAAACCATAATCATCATATGGATATATGCAAGATTTGTGAAAGAAATCTTTAGAAAACCATTTTATACTTTTATAAAGAAAAAACCAAACAATATTTGTGAAATAAATTTTTATAAAACATTTTATACAAAGTTATGTAATACATCTTACAAAATTTTGAAATTTATGTAATACTGTACAAATTAAGGATGACGACGATTATGTAGCACTGTAGAAATTAACAACGACGATTAGTGAAATCTAAACTCAAAGGTCGAGAAGGCAAGGTAAACTAAAACTATACAAAAGGAATGGAGAAATTTAGTTAAGGCATGGAGAAAAATCGCTCAGATTTCACTAATGACATGGAGAAACTATGCCTCAACACGAATGGAACACAGAGAAACTATCCCTTAACACGAATGGAACACAAACAAAGTAACGATTGGATTGAACAGAAATAAAGTAGACGGAGTAGCAATTGGATTGCTGAATTCGGTTAAGCTAAACTACACTAATGGGGAAGGGGATAACGCCGGCCTGAAACAGAGGAACAAAGGAGAGATAATGCAACCTGTCTTCTGCGCTCGCTGGAAGGGACATTCAGGACATTAGATCCCAGGGCAACTTAAAGTAGACTAAATGGAATGGAGAAACACACAAATGGGTTAAAGTCAATTAAAAGGGACGGAAAAACTACAGAACGGAGCAGAGAAACTAATTTATGGATGCATGGATGATACCCTGTACCTGGTGTTCATGAAGATCTCCGATTGTCGATTCCCTTCCCATAATTGCTGAAAGAAATCTGTAAATGCCGATTCCCTTTCCATAGTTGCTAAAAGAAAGCTGTAAATGCCTATTCCCTTTCCATAATTGCTAAAAGAAAGCTGTAAATGCCGATTCCCTTTCCACCATTGCTAAAAGAAAGCTAAAAATGAATGGAATAGTTGAAGAAATTATCAGAAAATAACTGAAATAAATGGAATTGTTAAAATGAAAAGACAGGATTTGTTTCTGAGAACTTAAATCAACATAAAGAAAGTTGGACATCGGATTTTCTAAAATTAACAGAAAGAAAGCTGGCCATAGATATTCTAAAATGAAAGGACTCGGACTTCTGAAAGGAAATGTACCTTGAATTGAAATCCCATGGTTATGGGGAGAGCATGGATCATTTTTTCCAAATGGAGCTTCCTATCCATAAAAGAATCGAACCAAACTCTAGCATAACTCTGATGAAATGAAATGAAGCTCATGCATGAGATTTGAGATAGAAGGACAAAGATTTAAATTACCAAAACTAATTGAAGAAAAAATAGTAGCTATGGCCTCTGTGAGAGCAGAGGCTAAAGGAATTATTGATAAAAATTTACCTGGAATTAAGAGAATTCATTACTGAGAGAGAACTGATCGTTGAGCAGCTCAGTCGCCCTTCCTTTGAATTGTTTGCTGCAGCAGTGGATGATCCAAATCCAATTGCACACGGAACATGACCGACGAAATGAGCATTAACGCAGGCGCAAGACACAGACAAAGGCCCAGGCACAAACAAGAACATACATAGATTGAAACGCCCAATCACACAGAAATACCGGAATCAGACCAGACATAGGGAGGGTGGAGGCAATAAATATGAAATTTCTGTGACATTTGATAATATATATACTCTCTTTAAACAGATGCATTTGCCGCCCTCTCTTGAACTGTCGTTTAACAGAACAACGGATGAAAATATCAATGCTGGTCCAGCACATACGACCAAAAATACCGGTAAAACGAAAAGTGCTTTCATGCTTTTTGATTTTTCGGTGATGTTTTTTTCAGTTTTTCATGTTTCATTAAATTCATGCTTTTTGCAATGTATCTGTGAGCCTTGCGTTTTGCAATGCATATGTTAGCTTTCTTTTTTGACATTGAAAAAGCGAATGCTTTTTGCAGTGTATCCAATAGCCTGGCTTTTTGAGATTGCAAAAGCGAATTTTATTTTTATGATGATTCATAAATTCTTGAAAATGTAAAAACTATTATAAATAACGGCGTTTTATTTGAAAATTTTGTTTTGATGGATATTCATCATAAAAATGTAATAATATATAACTTATTAACACGTTTTTTATTCTATCTTTCCATAAATTCAAAAGAAAACTTTTACAATGACGGACGAAAACTATACTTTTATCATAAATGAAGATCTCCTTAGGTAAAGAGCTGTGGCTTTCCAATTGTTGTAACGACGTTTTATTTGAAAATTTTGTTTTGATGGATATTCACCTTTTTTAAGTATTGATGGAAAATTTAACAATATATAACTTATTAAAACGTTATTTTATTCTCTCTTTCCATACATTTAGAAGAAAACTTTTACAATGACATACGAAAACCATACTTTTATCATAAATGAAGATATGCTTAGGTAAACAAATGGTGTAGGATTTTTTTTAATTTCTTTTATGACAAATACATTTTTTTTTTCTTCATAAAATAAAGATATTTTTCTGTTATTATATTAATTGTGGAAAAATTTGCATGTGCATATTGTCTTTATAGACTCTTTTCTGCATACAAAAAGTCTCCAGTGCATGGCTAAGTTAGTTAACTAAACTTTATGAAAGGAAAAATCTTAGTCCTATTGCTAAAAAAAAAGACCAATGTCTTTTCTAATCTAAATTACATCAAATCTATAAGATTTGTTTCACCTTCATGGATCAAAGAGCCATCCATAAATTCATGGAACCTTAAAAAGCCAAACTTAAGAGGAATGACAATTTTAGAGAGAGAATCTGCTTTTGCATTATAACATGCCTGAAAGAGATCAAACTGAAAAAGCTTCTAAGATATTGAACTTTCTGAATCGAGTGATTGAGTAATAACAACTGAAGATTTGATAACCCATTCAACCACTCAATCAAAACCTTGGAATCTCCATAAATGTTGATATCTAATATGCCAATAAGAGAAGCAAAAAGAAGGAGACCAAATAAACTTAGTAGCTCAACCCTTGTGTTGGATCCCGAACTTACACCCATGCAGAGATAAAAAAAAGTGATCCTTGTTTAAAACAAGAACCATGCAACGACCAAAATGATTAAGGATAGAGGCACAATCAAAATATCCTTCAGTACCCGAGACAGCTACCATAGGAGGATAAAGATTTTTGAATTTCCTTTTGCAGTTAGTTTTCTCAAATTCCTTGAAAAAAATTATGGTCCTGATTCCACAAATATTATGGACATTGGGAATGATATCCTAAAAAATGATTTATTCCTTGATATCCACAGATACCAAGAGATGAAAATAGGCAGTATCTTGAATGAAGCAGAAGTTTGGAACCAATTGGAGAAAGATATCTCCAAGTTTTCAGCACCCCAATCCATACCAATTCCCAGAGAGTATTTGAAAACTTACTTGACCTGAAAATAGAAAGGACATTCCACAAAAATATGAAAACCAGTTTCTTCATTCTGCCTACAAAGTGGACAGAAGCTTGGACCTTGCCACCCGCTTTTCATGAGATTGTGCTAGATGAGGATCTTATCCTTAAGAGAGAGCCACCAAAAACATTTCAGTTTTTGTGGAATATTCCATTCCCACAGCTTTTCAAACCACCATCTATGCTCATATTTACTACCATTCCTCATTAAAAAATCATAGGCCAGTTTGGTTGTAATGGTCCCATTTTTTTGTTTCCAGGCCAAACTAGAGTGTCATTCCCAGAGTTGAGCTTAATTCCAGCAGTTTTCAACTTTTCAATGTAGGATTCCCACTGAACAACCCAAATGCCAGTGAGTCACATATCTCCGACATTCAGTTAATAACCCCCTTTTAATACAGACCATTTGGGTCTTTTCAATAAGTCCATAGTCTTCATATTAATCCAAGAAAGATGTTTTGTCATTTCTTCAGGAAAAAAAGTACCATCATTGTCTCCTACGAAAGGATCAATGCCAATAAATACACTTTTTCCATTTCCTATATTCCAACAAATCTCTTTTTTTCAGCCAATAAATAACCCTGAGGAGGTTGTTTGAGACCATTGAGGCACCACTTGAATCATAGACCATGTTTCTAATCCAAGTTCCAACTGAAATATTCTTCAAATACTTTTTTTTCATCACTTCTCTCCACAAACCTTGATAAAAAAGACATCTCCATAAAGTTTTTAGACAAAGTGTTGACTCTAAAAATAGACAAATTCTTTATACTCGAGCCTCCCTGACGAGTTGGAGATGCCAGAGTCTCCCAAGAAGCCAAATGAATTTTTCTTTCTGAACCCGAGCCTTCCCATAAAAAGTGAAATATCTTGTTCTTGATAGAATTAATTTATAATGGAGGCAAGAAGCTTGACCAAAGAACACCAATAATCAGGAATGCTTTGCAGAGTGGCTTTAATTAAAGTAAGCCTGCCTCCCAAGGAAAGAAATATAAAAGACCAATTTGAAATCCTCTTTTCAATCTTCTTTATGAATCAGAACCAATCTTTCACTCTATAATTGTTAGGTTTTAAATAAAAACCCAAATATTTGAAGCCATTATCCATCTGATCAACCTTAAACTGAAAAAGGGTCTTCAATTCCATTAAGAAATATGGCTGAACCTTGTGTATAAAGGAGAAGATTCTTCAAAATTGAATTCCATACCTGTAGCATTGCAAAAAAGGTCCAAGAGAGTATGCATAATCTTCCATTCTTTGATATTGTCCAAACCAAATAGAATTACATCATCAACAAAAAGTAAGTGTGTAATAATAATATCATCTGAAAATTTGATACCTGAAAGTAGGCATTCATTACAAGCTTTGGAAATCAATATTCTAAGACCTTCAATCATAAGTAAGAATAATAAAGGGGAGAGGGGAAGCCCTATCTCAGACCTCTAATACTCTTAAAGAAATATGTAGGAGACCCATTGATTAAAACTGCAAAGTTAGCAGAAGAGACACAAGTCATTATCCATTTCATTACATGTTTAGGAAGGCCAATCTGGAGTAGAACCAACATCAAAACACCCCAATTTACTCTATCGTAGGCCTTAGCTAAATCAAGCTTCATAACCACTGAAATTAAATTTTTAGTCTTAGCAGTATGCAAACACTCCTGGGTGGTACCAATGGCATCAAGGATATTTCTATTGGCTAAAAATACAAATTTTTCTTTTGAGATATACTTAGAGAGAATAGGCTTCGGTCTGTCTGCAATAATCTTCATCATCAATTTGTAGACCAAATTACAAAGGGAAATAGGCCTAAAATCAGAGAAAGTCTCAGGATAGTCCTTTTTTGGTATCAAGGTAATGAAAGTAGCATTAAGAGAACCTGACATATAGCACTCCTTTCTGGATAATTCTCCAACATCCATCAAATATTTTCCCATAATGTTGACGAAAGCCAAAAATAGATCAACTTTCCACCCATCAGGCCTAGGGATTTTGTCCTTGGAAAACTTTGATAATACCTTATGAATTTCCTCAATGGAAATTTATTTACCAACCTCAAATCCTTATTCACTAGTAAAAAAAGAAGGGAACAATTCAAGAACTTTTAATTGATTACCAATAAGGGATTTATTTTGATCTTTGAATAAGGATTTAAAATGAGATTATGAAACAACTTTTATCTTGTCATGGAAACTTGTCTTGACACCATTTTCATCACAGATATCCCAAATCGAATTTAAATTCTTGGGAGAAGAAGCATAGTCATGGGAAAATTTTATATTCTTGTCACCAATCTCGAGCCAAATAACTTTGTTGTTGAGCCTTGGTTTCTCTTCATTTTTCTCAAGAATCTCATCTTGTATATGGATCATAAAAAAATATTTTTTCTTTATCTTCAACCGAGAAAGGCCTTGATAAATTTGACAAGAACGGATCATAAATATCAGTTTCAATTTGTTGTAGAGACGCTCTATTTTCTAATGATTTCTTTTTGGTCCAACTAGTAAATTCCTTCTTAAGGGCCTTCAACTTAAACAATAAAAGTTACATAACATTAACATTCCCAGGACAAATAACATTAGACCAAAAATCCCTAATCATCTGGAAAAAATCTTCGTTTTTAAGCCAAGGGTGATCAAATTTAGAATGTCTGAAAGTATCCAAAGGGTCCACATCAAAATCTAAAGCTATAGGAAAATGATAATATATGCTATTATGGACGACCCATGAATTATTAGTAAGGTTAAGGGGCTCGTGGGTCATGTGTGATTCCGTAGACCACCTCAAAGGCCCGATATACTACATAGGTAATATTTAGCCAATGAGTAAGATATGTCATCCATTTTGAGCTTTGGTACACCAAGTATGGCTTTCAGTCCCTAGGCCATGGTTTGATGTGAAAAGTCAAGTTGTTGGGCCAAATTTTTTTCCCTTAGGGCTCATGAACTATGTGTGGGGCCTTAGGCCACCACAAAGCCCTATAAAGGGAATATTGGCATGTGAGAAAGATATAGTACCTCTTTTTATGAATTTTGGTTAACCCTGGATATTTATTGTAACTTAAGCAATGGAAAGGTCAAAAGACACAACCTTAGGCCATAACATTTCCATTTGGACTATAAGAAAGATATGGTCTCTATTTAAATATTTTTAACACTAAAGATGATTTCTATGGCCTGGACCATGGACCAAGGTATGAATTTAGGGTACAAGGCCATATGAATTACCTTGGGGCTCATAGCCCATGAATAGAGGCCTAGATTATAACATAAGGCCTACATGGGGAATCTTAGCCTGCATGCGAGATATATTCACCATTTTGAGGAAGGGAACACCAAGGATGGTTTTCAAGGACCATGTTATGATATAAGGTTAAATAAGGGTCTTAGGTCATAACTTTTTTCTCTAAGCTCATGGTCAATGTTCAAGTCCTCAAACCGCCACACATACCCTCCATAAGGAAGCATTAGCCTACAAATGAGATCTGATAGTAATTTTCCTCTTTATAACACTAGACATGGTTCTCAATGCATATGTCATGGTTCAATACTAAAATCCCTAGAAATACATTTTAACATTCATATATCGGGCTTATGATATATTTGCGGGGTCATAAAACACCACATAGACCTTCCAAATGGAAACTTCATCATGCCAACGAGATATGTTGGTCCTATAATGGGGATGCAACTTCTTGGTGTCCAAGCTAAAGTTGGTACAAAAATACAAGTTATTGCCCATAAAATTTGTCTTTGGATCTCATGGTCCATACAAGGGACCTTGGACTACCAAACAAGTCCTACAAAGGAAATATTTGGCATATAAGTGAGAAGTGGTGTTTATTTCAAGTTTTATCACACCATGGATGGTATTTAGGAATCATAAAATGTTTTAGGGTTGAAATTCAAGGTCTTGAGCCATAACATTTTTTTGTAGATCTCATGCGCCATGTCTGGGCCCACAACAACCACACAGGAAATTAGTAGGAAATCTCATCCCAGAAGTGCATTATCTTGGTGATTTTGAGGTTTTCCACTTTAGAGGTTAGTTTTAGTGCCTAATACATGGTTTGGTTCCAAGATATAGGGGACATGGTTCTAATTAATTTAAAGCTTTGGGATGCTAACTGTGGTTCTCATTACACATTCAATGTTCCAATGCCAAAATAAAAATCCTTACACCAATATTTTCCTCTATGGCTCATGGGAAACGTCTAGGGCCTTAGCTTTCACATGGCCCTACATAGGAAATTTTTAACATGCAAGAGGAATATGGTGGTCATATATTTATTTTTAACACGTCTAAGGATGGTTGTTATGAACCAATATTTAAATTGAGGGTCTAATTATTTACCAATTCCATATAGGGCTCATGATCCATGCACGGTATTCTAGGTCACCACATATAGCTTTTGTAAGGAATATTTAGCATACTTGTCATATATGGTGATCATTTTGAGGATTAACAAACTAGGGATGGTTCTAAAGGCGAATTCCTTAGTATATGTCCATATATATAATCTCACACTAAACATTTTTGTAAGGAGCTCATGGTCCATGTATGGGGCCCAAAGCTAATATGCATTCCCTCCATAAGGAATTTTGGGTTTTGAGTGTGATATTATTAGTATTTTTAGGTTTAAACTACCAATGTTGGTTCTCGATACATGTCCCATGGTTTCATGTGAAAAGAAATGGTCTTAGGCCATAACGTTTTTTTGGGGGGGGGGGCTCATAATCCATCTATTGGGCCATAGGTCACTATTGGGGACAAATATTTGTTGAGGTGGTGTCCTTGCATTAAGGTTAATAAGAAACAAGAGGAATATGAGAAATACTTGGCTATGTTCTACCCTAGGTGCATAAATATACATGCAATAAATGAATATAAATACAACATTAGCAAAATCCGTATCTTCTTTAATTATAATGACGTTAATCACTCAATATATTTTTTATTAACTTATGTCAAATCCACAAGACACATAGATGGGAATTATATACCATGAATAACATAGATGGTTGAAAATAAAATAAAAAAATTACATAGGTATTAGATCAAGTGAAAATTCAATGAAAACTTCATCAATATGAATAAGATGAAGTTGTATATACAAGATCCTTATCACAATGTTACTAAAAAAAATACATATCCAAAACCCTAGCTAACGAAAACCGAGAAAAAATATATCTAAACTAAGGATAATCAACAACAATAATCGGTCAAGATAAAATTCCTTTAAGGTAAATACGCCCCCCCCCTCCCAAAAAAAAAGTCTTTAAAATTGGATTTTTGTGGGAGGTCTTTAAATAACCACCCCCAAAAATCCAATTCTCATGATTTGTTTTTGGGGGGGAAGGGAGGTTTAAAAAAAAATTCAAAAGGACTTTTAGGGGGGGTCTTTCAATCCCCCCACAACCACCCCCCCCCCCCCCCCCCCCCCCCCCCCCCCCCGCCCCCAAAAAAATAAATTTCAAGACAATTGGAATTTTGGGGGTGGATTTAAAATAACCTCCCCCAACAGTCCAACCACATCACCATCAAGAGAACCAAGAGCCATGTCTAGTGTTCTAAATTTTAAAACTAGCACCATATCCCACTTCCAAGCCAAATATTCCCTATGGATGGCCAATATGGTGGTTTGGGACCACACACATGGACCATATCTCCATAGTAAAATGCTACAATGTAAGGTCCTAGATGTTTCATTATACTATGGAATGGTCCTCAAGTTCCATCCCTAATGTATCCCTCCTCAACTTGTTGGCCATATATCACATGTAGGAAAAGGATTCCCTACACATGCCCTATCCAATGATGTGGGTTACTATGCAAAGAACATGAGCCCCATATACAAATGTTCTATCCTAACAACATGGGTTTTGTTATCAAACAAATGATTAGTGACCAAGAAGAATCCATGATGTGACGAATCTCAAAATAGCCACCATATCCCTATCATAGGAAAAAGATGGACTAGGGCCTCATGGATGTTCCATGTAGAACCCAAAACCACATTCTATGGACTAAAACTATGTATATTCACCTTGTAACATGAATTGGGTCATGAGAACAATCATTGGTGTATTAAACCATCAAATGTGATACCACATCTTAATCACATGCCAAATATTTCCTATGCGTGGGATATGTTGTGGGATTTTCAAATGTGATGTAACCATCAGCCCCAAAAGTTAAAATTCTCATGACTTTTAAGGGAGGTGTTTTAAAAATCGCCTTAAAAAGGACCTTTAGGGGGGGTTGAGTCACCCCCCCCAAAAAAAAAAATTCATGACAATTGGACTTTTGAGGGTGGCTTTAT
>LPNX010542673.1:130170-221714 GCA_001517045.1 Pseudotsuga menziesii | reverse complement strand
CAAAAAAAAGTCCCGAGAATTGGAGTTTTGGGGATGGTTTTTTAAACCACCCCCAAAGGCCTAAAAAAACTTTTGGTGGGAGTTTTAGCCAAACCGCCCCCAAAAGGGTATTTTGTTGTAGTGTATCTTTTGGTACTCAAAGATAGGAAATTTTTTACGCTTTTAATGATTGATATGACATCTTTACTGCCATATTGTTTTCTAGTTTTTATATTTTGATGAGTAGGTAAAAGGAAAAGATAGAAAAGTTTCAAATATTTGGTAATATAAGACATCAAGTTTCTCTGTTACTTTAATCAAATCATTAAAAAAAATTGTAATCCTGTTGGATCCTCTTTATAAAGGACCAAAATTATCCCAAAAATATTCTAATTAGATAATAATAAAAAGAGGCAAGTAGTCTACCTAGTGCCCACTCCCACCGCTAAGGGGGATCCAAGTGGTTTTTTGTTTGGCTTGCTTTTCGTGATTGTTTTGCTTTAGTTTTCCATTATATGCTAACAAATAGTTTAAATCACAATCTAACACATTTTCCACTTAATTATTGTAGCTTTCAATAATTTTTTTATCTTTCAAAAGTAATGAACCCCCACACATTCCCGAAGTACAATGTTGTTGAAAGGGCTTCCCAAGTAGGAAAAAATCAGCCCAAAAAGAGATTCACGGCTAGATTAATTAGAAAACATTTTTATTTTTTCAAATTGCATTCAATTCTTGTAAAACTAAGCATACTCTATTCCCTGTATGCTATGGACCTTTGCGACTTGTCTGATTAATTGGTTACATCAGAAAGGGATTAGAGTGTTTGTCTTAATAGGGAAATCCACAAATAATTTATCTTTAAGAACTCGTGAGGTCATGTTGAAAAACACTAAAGAGTCATGGGGATACTCTAAGCAGGTTATTCCTTGCCAAGTTGGACACTTAGTGTAGTTTCAAATAGACCTTAGTTCAAAGCGATAAGTTCTTAGTGGGCCAAACAAGAATGAACCCGCTAACAACCATCATCTAATAATAACTTATCTATCTAAACCCTAACTTACTCTAGCATAAATTACCCTTACCTAACCTAACATAACCTATCCTAGTGTGTCTTATCCTAACTTTCCCTAACTTTTTCTAACTTAGCCTATCCTACCCTAGTAGAACCTAGCCTAGTTTACCTTAGTCTATCCTATATTATCTTAGGATACCTTGGATTAACCTAGCTTAATTTAAGATACCCTAAACTCCATACCATGGAATAAACTAACCTACATTAGACTAAGTTAGTCTAGTCTACCATACCCTATCCTTTTCTAGTATAATCTAGCCTTTCCTAGCCTACTCTATCTTAACCTAACTTAAAATATGCTTCCCTAACCTACCCTATCTTACCTTACCCTACCATAACCTATCTCATCCTAATTTAGCTTAACACACTGTTAGCACCCTATAATTTTCCTATGGTTGCGGTAGGAAGTCACAAGGGTAACCATTTCAAACCAATCTTTAGACTGTAATCTATCCAATATAGTCAGAGAGGTCTCTCTCTTGTCACAAGGTCTTTCAGATACACATATGGCTTTAAACAAGCATGCAGAAGGCTATATTTCTACTGGTAATAGAGTTTGTTTGTAAACAAATATTGAAAGACAGACAGATATTCAAAACCATTGGGCGATGGAGTCACAACCTGAACCATTTAAGGACATTATAGCACGTAATGAACCAAGATTTTCTCTTATGTACTATGAGGCAAAGTAAGTGTAATATTCAACCAAATATATTCAAGTGATGGTAGGAGGAAGGGGGAAATCCTAGTGTAGCAAGGGGCACCTATCTATGGATGAATCCCTTGCAGCACCTTTAGGAGAATGACAAAATGAGGGAGATGAAAGAAATGGAGAATATAATGAGAATGAATTCCATAACCACCATCATAGACACATAACAAATGCTACATCTGATGAAAGGAGTGCTTAATGAAAAAAATTCCTCACATACAACTAGAAAGCATTTTAGCAAGAATTAACACATATGGAAAATGGCATAAACAAAGAAAACAAACTAAATACAGACACCGTGATGAATCTCATAACTTAGAGAATCCTTTTCGTTATTACTCCTAATTTTTTTTGCAGAGCTACAAATTTGGTGCAGAGGCCTCAAAAATATGAAATTCAAATCAACCCCTATCCTCCTTCGAGGATGTTATATTTGTAGTGAAATGGCTCCCAAGACCAACCTCGAAACATAGCCTAATTAGGTTACAAAAATGGGGAATCAATCTCTAATCAACATAGTACATTCTGAAAACTGTGGAGTGGCATATTCGCCATGATCTTTACATAAAACTGATAATAAGGAATATTAATCATGCTTGACAAAATAGTTAATGCGATGACTAGGGATCAGACTCACTTGGCTTGATAGTGATGGCTCGAAGCACTCTCAATGGTTTTGTGCAGACTCAGCTTGGATTGTTTCTCCTCCCGGAGGGGCATGTAGTATGTATCTGATCCTCCCAAACCTCTTGATCGTATTTCACTACTTTGGAGAAGGTATTTCCAGCATGGACATTTCTTTTGCCAACAGGTGTAGCTCGATGTGGTCTTGGTAGGAAAAACTCTATAAGTGTGCACATGCCTTTTTGAAGGAAAAAAATATTTCAAATTCATCAGCCAGTTTGTGTACAATTATCCTTCCAGTCAATGACTGAGTCATATATGCAAAGTTTAGGTGGTCATGTATGTGTGCAATTAATTTTTCATAGTATGCATACTTAGTCAGCATAGCACCCTTCTCTCGCTAGAAGGGGATCCCTTTCTTAAACAGCGAGTCAAAACTTTCACTGAACAGTTCCACTTTGTGGCCCAAAACATAAACCTTTTCCTGGACTATATCTAGGTGGTGATTTTTGTACATAACCTTCCTTTCCCAAGTTATTATGGATATCATATCCTTGACATTGGCCTTCCTTAGATCATCCTCTGACAAAGTATTCAGGAAATTAATAGCATTTTTGGCATATTCAATTGGTTTTTCATTCAGTTTTTCGCTTGACACTATCATAACCTTCCTACGTGAATAAATCATTGTTTCCTTGTTTAAGATATAGGCCAGGTAGGGCCTGGACATTTTTGCTTCTTCAATAATAACATCCCAGATAATGTGCTTTTCCCCTTGAATCTGTGGTTGGCCTGCCACCTGCCTGGTCAACTTGTCATTCTTTGTCTTCAGCTCTTGACATTTGGCCTTCCAGGATTGGGATTTAGCCTCCCAAATTTTCCTTTCTTGTTCCTTTTTCACTCCCAGGTTCTCCAGGACCTTGTTCTGGTTTCTCAAACCAGCCAATTCCACATTCTTTAAACTTACCTAGGACATAGCTTGAACTATGGCCTGTTCACCTGACTGAGCTGCAGGAATCATAATCATGTTTTCAAGCTCCTTTTCCCTTTCCTCTAGTTTCCTCTCTATTTCATCATGTTTTTCTTTCAAGGTCTTCTCACTTTCCACTACCAAAGTCATGTCCTTCTTCCATTTCCTTTATTTATCAACAAATTTTAATAACTTCACTTTGCAATCCAATAGCTCATTCTTCAAATCCTCTTTCTCCTTTTCCATCTCAGCCAGCTACGGTCCTTCTAATAACTGAGTAGTAGGAATATTTAACTTCTTCTTTAGCAATTGAATGTAATTATCCTTTTCTTCCAATAGCTTCTTCATGCCTTCTCCCTTGTCTTGTTGACACCCGGCCGCTAGAAGGTTCGCCTGTAGTTTTTTTATTTGTTCATGACGTGCTCTATTCTCCACCTTTTCTTGTCTTAGCTGGTTCTCAATTTTACTCTTGGTAGCTTCTAGCTTAGATAACTTGAGATTGGTCTTCAACAAGTCTGTGAACAATATGTCTCCAGTTTGTTTGTGAAAATGGATCAAGTATGGGATTGGGATGTCTTTCAGGTTCATTCTTATTTCATCAACATTACTATTTGTTGCTAATGCCAATTTCAATGTGTTGTGGGTTTAGTCCCTCACAACAATGAGTGACACATCCCGACTAGAAATCATCCTCACCTCTACACATAGTTTCAGCATTTCCTCTGCACTCGTATCCTTTGTTTCCCTGTATTTATCCAACAACTCCATATTATCCCTGAATCGGGACACGGAGTCAGTTGGGTGTTAGAAAAGGCATATTCCTTGACTTCAAAGACAGGTCCAATCATCGTCGTCTCCTGCTCCTCTTTGTCCTCTGCAGCATTTCAGACCAGTTTCCCATTTGTTTCAATCCTCTGCCTCTTTGGGGACCTATCAATGTCCTCATCTTCAATGTCCATGGGTTCTAAACCCTCTTGTTTGTTGGATTTATCAGAGTAACTGGGTAGAGGAGAAACATTTGTTTCTATTGAAACCACCTTTGAAATATCATGAATGTTCTAGTTGTGCAGGCCCCTCTATCTATCGCAGCCCTGACATGCCTTTATCTCCCCTGCATCTTTTGATGTGAAAACGAATCTCCACTGCATATATGTCCTGCTTAAGATCGCAACTATTGTAATATAGACATATAACGGATTTTGCATACCTCCATGGATTGATTATCTATACATATTTTCCACTGCGAAATCCTCCCTATCCATCGATCTGCATTAGCTGCCCCTCTGAAGGTTAATCCTACTTATCTTTTAACCTTTCTCCTCCCATGCCAAGATTCCTACGAACCCGCGCATATTTTCTTGGCGAAATCCTTATCAACCATTTATCTTCTTTGCGTTGGATCTGCGCTATTTATTTTTTTCCTAGATAACTGCGAGCAGATTTTTATATTTGAACCAGGATGCAGGGTCATACCTCTAGGACCTTCGATTTTTCTCTCATGCCAGACCGTGGGATAATCCATTTTTCTATTCATATTAAGGAAAATTCTCCCAAGAATCCTCCAAATCACCAGACATGGAAAGTTTTTTCCTATACCCCCTTCAATTTCACTGTTCTAGACCTCAACAGGAGAAATAGTGCAGCTTCCTATGCAATGATTTCCAAAATTTAGCACAAGTGCTAACAATGACTCCAACTCAGGGATGCTATCCTCCCTATGAGATAGAAAAGAACCAAGTAGATCGTGTTCTTGATCCATTGAGTTGGTCCCAATTGTTTCATGAAAGCCCCCCTCAACGTGCTCTGAAACAAAAACTGAACAGATACTGAAAAATAAACTGAAATAATTGCTTATAGGAAATTCTCACCATGCCAATATTATTTATTTCTACTTACCCTAATTACTGAGCATCAATTCCTGGTCAAGTCACTTCTGACTTCCAGTGAATCCAATCAAGCAAATTATTCCATATGCAAATTTTATTCTTAGGCTTGATAAAAAACAACAATGAAGAGCTCAATGGTAAAATGTTATGACAGGGAACTTGATCTTCACTGTAAAACCATAACCAGCCATTATGGATGCAAAAATTCTCCACATATTTAGCCATTGGGTCATGACATCCTCCAAAAAATCCTACCATGCATTTGTCATGACAAGGCTGCTCCATGTACTCAGCCACTAGGTCATAAAATCCAGGGCAGTCTGCAAGCATTTCTGTCATTTGCATGTACCAATACTGCTGCTCAAACTATAAATTCCCTTGCATACTATCCAACTGTTCTTTGAAATGACCATGCAAGGGAAGCTCATGACAACTTGTAAATGAAACATCAGTTGCTTCACTCCAAATTCCAGAACCCAAAAACTGCTTTCTCTCATGCATTTCACAAGGAGTATCTTCAATGAGATAAAGTGAACTAAGCTCTTCTTGATATAAATACTCTATACTGGAACAACAATAAGAGATATCCCACATAGGAACTTCATCCTACAAGCAGTCATCCTCATATTTATCATACAGTGGAGGACCGAAATCTTCTTCAAAACCTTAATGGACGGGACTTGCAACAGGAAGGCTTCTTTCTTCATTAAACAAATTATAATATTCCTCCTGTATGGTCCTAGGATTCTCATCTATGTGCTCATAAAGAGAAAGAATAGAATGAAAAATAGATTCTACTTGATCACCTCCCTCATTATCCATTCCCAAGAATTCCATGACATCATTCTTAACCTCCATTTTCCATGTTTGATTAGAAACCCTTAATATTTGTTTCAGAAAGTGAAATGAGGAAAAGAATAATGGAAAACAATTACCTTCCTCCTGCTGCTTGTATTCTTCATGGAAAGTAGGTTTGGGAGGTAAATGAGACTTTATTTGTTTATCCCCCCCTTCTTCCACTAGTAGAAAAGGCTCTGTATGCTTCTGCAGATATTCAGGTGCAATTTTAGCTTGCTCAACCCACAAGGGTCCTTCTTCGACCACTGGCCCTGAATTTGATCCCTCTTCTAATTCAAAATGATAAAAGAGTTTCAAGGATCACTTGATACCTTAGAGAAGGGGGGGCCTTCTAAATTCCTGGTATCCTTTCCGTTTTCCTTGGTTTTTATGAGAGGGAGGCTATGATCCACAGTGAGTCTTTCCATCAGTATTTTCATAGCTTCCATTATTGAGTCCATCCTGACCTTTAGTGGGGAAGAGGAAGGAGGATGTATAATATTTTCATTATTTCTTCTTTCTCCTTCTTATCTCCCTCTCTCTCTAGCAACAGTTAGTTTTATCTCTACCTCCATGGCATCTTTCATCATGCCATCTAGGGAGACTGATCTTCTTTTGCTCAACCATAAGGTAAATTCTCTATCAAAAGCTTCAACATACTGGAGTTGGGATGCATTGGGAGGAGGTTTGAACTAGGTGGGGATATAATTATATACTTTCATAAATATGTCAGAGAACTCCTAGACATATTCACTCTTCCCCTCTTGATGGAATGGAATTGGACAAAAAATTCCTAGGTTCCTTCTTTTCTTCCCATTGGTTCTTGAAAGCACCTTCAAAATCCTGATAGCTTAGAATGGAGTGGTCTGGAAGGCCAGTGAACCATATTCTCACCTCTCTAGCAAGGCTTTGGGTGAGAAGTCTGACTTTAACATCCTCAAGGTCCACTTCATCCAGGTCAGTCCAAGTTGCAAACCACTCCAAATGCTCTTCAGCTGAGTACCCCTTTTCCCAATTAAATCACTTGAGCTTTTGGGAATATCCCTGGGAGAGGTTATGAAGCACTATAGGGAGAAGTATAGGAGAAAACCTTTTAACTTTCCCTAAGGTTTTTTGTAGGGTTTTTAAGAGGGATTGAAGGTGGTGTGATAGACAGAAACAATCTGCTGTGAGGGACTGTAGAGCCACAATGAACTGCAAAACTGAGTGATGAAGGTTGCTCAAAATCTGAAGTGGTGGGAGATAAGGCGATGGAAGCATGGTTTGGTGGGGCTTCTTCATAGGGAAGTGGAGGAAATTCATGGCCAAAGTCATGTGTATAGGGTGCAAGGATATTTTTGTTCCTTAAATAATCATATACAAGGGTGAACTCACATCCCTGTTCTAAGTGCGATAAACAGTGTAAAACTATCTTGACCAACCTGCAAAAATATAGGAAAAGATTTATCAAAAAGGAAAAAATGTCCTTGAGAAGATTCATAGTGGAGTGCCTCATTTTACACGATGCCTTTCAAAAACCATTGCAGCGGGTTCATTCCCCCAATAGAGTCGCCATAGAGACCTTGAAAAGCTTCGCAGCTTCTGGGTGGTCGGTATTCCCAGTGGAGTCACCTTTCAAGGATTTGAGTGGAGTCGCCAAAGCATATACAACCATCACGTGTCTAGGACTGGATGCTCAACTAGATCATAGATATAAAACAATGTCATTCTCCCAAGGACATAATAGTGTTTATATCCTCGGAAACAATGCCAAGATGTTAGCACCCTACAATTTCCCTATGGTTGCGGTAGGAAGTCACAGGGGTAACCATTTTAAACCAATATTTAGACTGTATTCTAGCCATTACAGTCATACAGGGCTCTCTCTTGTCATGGGGTATTTCACATACACATGTGGCTTTAAACAAACATGCAGAAGGATAGATTCATGCTGGTAACAAAGTTTGTTTGTAAACAAAGATTGAAAGACAGACATATATTCAAAACCATTGGGCGGTGGAGTCACAACCTGAACCATTAAAGGAAATTACAACACATAATGAACCATGATTTTATTTTCTGTATTATGAGGAAAAGTAAGTGTAATATTCAACCAAATATCTTCAAGTGATGGTAGGAGGAAGGGGTAAATCCCACTGCAGCAAGGGGCACCTATATATGGATGAATTCCTTGGAACACCTTTAGTAGCATGACAAAAATGAGGGAAATGAAAGAAATGGAGCATATAATAAAGATGAATTCCATAACCACCATTACAAACACATAAAAAATGCTACATCTGATGAAAGGAGCGCTTAATGAAATGAATTCCTCATATACAACTAGAAAGAATTTTAGCAGGAATTAATACATATGGAAAATGGCATATATAGAGAACACAAACTAAATACAAACACTGTGGTGAATCTCATAACTCAGAGAAGAATTTTCATTTTTAATCCCAAAAATGTTTGTAGAGCTACACCTTCGACACAGAGGCCTCAAAAATATGAAAGTTAAATCAACCCCTATCCTCCTCCGAGGAGGTTATATTTATAGTTCAATGGATTCCAATACCAACCTCGAAACAAAGCCTAATTAGGTTATAAAAATGGGGAATCAATCCCGAATCAACATAGTACATTCTAACAACTACATACGGGTGTATTCACCATGCTATTTACATAAAACCGACAATAAAAAATATCGAGCATACTTGAAAAACAAGTAATGCGACAACTAGGATCAGGCTCGCTTGGCATGATAGTGATGGCTTGAAGCACTCTCAATGGTTTTGTGCTGACTCAGCTTGGCTTGTTTCTCCTCCTAGTGGGGCACGCGGTATGTATGTGGTTCTCTTGAACCTCTCGATCGTCTTCCACTGCTCTGGAGAAGGTAGTTCCAGCGTGTACATTTATTTCGCCAACAGGTGTAGCTCGATGTGGTATTGGTAGGAAAAACTTTGTAAGTGTGCACACACCTCTTTGAAGGAGAAAAATATTTCAAATTCATCATCCAGTTTGTCTACAATTACCCTTCCAGTCAATGACCGAGTCATATATGCAAATTTTAGGGGGTCCTGTATGCGCACAATTAATTTTTCATAGTATGCATCCTTAGTCAGCATAGCACCCTTCTCTTTCTAGAAGAAGGGGATCCCTTTCTTAAATAGTGAGTCAAAACTTTTAATGAACAGTTCCACTTGGTGAGCCAAAACATAAACCTTTTCCTGGACTATATCTAAGTGGTGATGTTTGTTCATAACCTTCCTTGCCTAATTTATGATGGAGATCCTATCCTTGACATTGACCTTCTTTAGATCATCCTCTGACAAACTGTTCAAGAAATTAATAGAATTTTTGGCATATTCATTTTTTTTACTTAGATTTTCCCTTGCCACTGTCATAACCTACCTAGATGAATAAATCACTGTTTCCTTTTCTAATATATAGTCTAGGTAGGGCCTGAACTTATTTTCTTATTCAATAATAACATCCCAGATAATGTGCTTTACCCCTTGAACCTGTGGTTGACATGTCACCTGTTTGGTCAACTTGTCATTCTTTGTCTTCAGCTCCTGAAATTTGGCCTCCCAGGCTTGGGATTTGGCCTCCTAGCTTTTCCTTTCTTATTCCTTTTGGACTCCTAGGTTCTCTAAGACCTTGTTCTGGTTTCTCAAACCAACCAATTCGACATTCTTTAAACTTACCTGGGACATAGCTTGAACTATGGAATGTTCACCTGACTGAGCTATAGCAATCATAATCCTGTCTTCAATATCCTTTTCCCTTTCCTATAGTTTCCTCTCTATTTCATCATGTTTCTCTTTCAAGGCCTTCTCACTTTCCACTACCAAATTCATGTCCTTTTTCCATTTCCTTTCTTTGTCAGCAAATCTTAATAACTTCTATTTCCAATCCAATAGCTCATTCTTTAGATCCTCTTTCTCTTTTTCCATCTCAGCCAGCTCTGGTCCTTCTAATAACTAAGTATCATGAATATTTATCTTCTCCTTTAGCAATTGAATGGAATTCTCCTTTTCTTCCAATAGATTCTTCATGCCTACCCCCTTGTTTGCTTGACCCCCGACTACTAAAAGGTAAGTCTGTAGTTTTTTTATTTGTTCCCGACGTTCTCTATTCTCCACCTTTTCTTGTCTTAGTTGGTTCTCAATTTTACTCTTGGTAGCTTCTAGCTTAGATAAATTTAGAGTGGTCTTCAACAAATCTATGAGCAAGATGTCTCTAGTTTGTTTGTGAAAATGGATCAAGTATGGGATGGGGATGTTTTCTAGGTTCATTCTTATTTAAGCAACATTACTATTTGTTCCTAATGCCAATTTCAATGTGTTGTGGGTTTGGTCCTTGACAGTAATGAGTGACACATCATGAATAGAAATCTTCCTCACCACTGCACACAGTTTCATCATTTCCTCTACAGTTGTATCCTTTGTTCCCATGTATTTATCCAACAACTCCATCTTATCCCTGAATTGGGACATGGATTCGACTGGGGTGTCAACAAAGGCATATTACTTAACTTCAAAGATAGGTCAATTTGTCATCGTCTCCTGTTCCTCTTTGTCCCGTGTAACATTTTGGACTAGTTACCCTTCTGTTTCAATCCTCAGCCTCTTTGGGGACATGGTGGTGTCCTCATATTCAATGTCCATGGGGTTTGAACCCTCTTGTTTGTTGGTTTTATCAGAGTAACTAGCCAGAGGAGAAACATTTGTTGCTGTTGTAACCACCTTTGAAATATCGGGCATTACTGAGGTAATGTCCTTCACAGAAGAGTTGGAATCCTCATCCATATCAACATCTTTGGGATTTTCCTTTAGGTAATCATCCTAATTAGAAACATCTGACAACCCAACCGACGTCTTTGTATTTGAAAGGATTCCTCTTGACAAATTTCCTTCTGTTTGAGATGACGTGATGAGGGTCATACTCGACTAAAGGATATGTGGGAAACTCCATTTCCCTCAACAAGTTCTCAATCATGGGAAAAATAGCTTTGTTCTTAATAGTAAAAGGACCTACTTCCCAAGGGTACTTGATATCAACAGACTTTTTTTATTTCAAGAAATTCTCTGTTTCCACTGTTAGCTTCTGCCAGATAAGCTCCATAGAGAAAAACCCGGGGGCAAGGAAGGAGGGAAACATATATTGGGGGTGAGTGAAACCGTATAATCTGATGACCGTCCCGTTGTTAAATAAGAACCACTTGCCTATCCTGCTGTCTCTAGAGCACTACAGAGAAGCTCTCATTTCAGGTAATACCCTGGGAAACCTTTTCTGGAACATAACATTGAATATTTCTGCGATAAGGAAGTTCATGAACTTTGTGTAGTCCTTTCTCATCTCCTCGGTCAGCACCATCTCAGGTAACTACAAATTTTCTTAATTGTGAGTAAGGAACATCTTCAGCAAGTAGGATTGGAACCTGAAGGTTTTGTTTCTACTGAAATTTATCAACTGAGAATTGATATTTTCAACGAGAAACTCATCGAATTGGAGATATGAAACCTACAAAGTCTGACCTGGCTCACCTGACTCAATTGGGCATGTGCTTAGGACAAAAAAAAAACTTATGAGAGGCTCGATGATATATTTATCGATGTCTACTAGGAACTAGATTAACAGTGTAATAGTGTACTGGGTTTCCTCATTGAATAGGTTGGAATCTAGGGGAAACGGTTGGTTTGATAGATTTATGTCGGGCTTGAAGCATTTCCTGAAGAATTATTGTTTCCTTTTTGTTGGGGACTCTTTGAAGAATTGCAGTATGGACTCTTCTATGAAATCTTGGGCCTTTAGGGAAAACTTGTGAAGGACTGACAAGGGTTTTCTCATATCTAACGAACTGACCGAGCATAGGACTATAGAGCTGGTAATGTCCATAATTAATCCCTCAGAAATAGAGTATTTATCGACGCACCAGGCAATAAATTATGGGAAACTTGGGGTTTGTTCAGTTGTGAAAAGATGGAAAAAGGACTGGTGCAGGTTATGGATATCGATGCCTTGTTCCCTGAGTAGTATGCGATTCTCTTTAACATCACTAATGGGTCCTTTTAGCAGTAGGGTGTTGAACACCTCGACATATCTATCTTCGAAGGATTCTTCTATCTTCAGACATTCCAGGTTTTGATCAATACTTTCATATTGAGCCATTTTTTAATGTGGCAGATGGAGCAAAGGCTTACCTGGTAATATTTGACAAGTGGTCAAAGGTCATTGTATGTGTTGGCTGCTCCTACATAGTTTTGACTATCGCTTTTCGATGATATGGAGGATAAAATAATGTTGTGAATTCACATGTTTGGTGCTCTTTATACTCTTTTACATTCTTACCCTCCTCGCATCTTTGTTTTGTGCAATGATTTCCGGCCATAGCTCTAAACCCTTACCAATATGAGTTGTCAAAGGATACGCCCTTCCTAGCCATTGATATGTTCGAGATGTGATATACGTTGTCGATGTTATATTCCTTGGTCTCCATTTCATAGACCCCTTTCTTTACTTCCCTTAGCATATTATAACCGCGAGACAAATCACAACCGCAGATCTTTCCCATTAGAGATCTAGATGGTCTAAGGATGTGACTTATACCCTATTTCGCAATCCATCAAATCGCTAAACCTTGCGTACCTTCTTATCGTGAAACATATCAAGGATGTCGATCAATTTTCCTCCCAGATCTTCGCCGTCGAAGGGGTAGGACCCTAGAATATTTTGCATCGCCCCACCCTCTTAACCATCATGTATTTTCTTGTTTCAAAATTAGCCAGGGTCATTGATCAGAACCCTGTTATACCATCACCATTCAAAAGTGTGGGGCCCTTCAAGACTTCGCAGTCCCAAACCTTATTATCTATCGTACAAGTTTGAGTGGTGAAATGATTCTCCTTCATAGATTTTCCCCTTCTAGGATCCTGATCATTGAGATGTGTAGGACCTTCTGGCTATCGCATCCCCGACATGCCTTTATCTCCCCTGCGTCTTTCATTACAAAAATGCATCTCCACCATAGATCTGGCCTGCTTAATATTGTGACCATTGTAATACATACGTATAACGGATTTTTCATACCTCCATGGCTTGATTCTCTACACATATTTTCGACTGGAAAATACTCCATATCCGTCGATATGCATTACCTTCCCCTCCAACGATTGATCCTGCTCATTGTTTAACCTTGCTTTGCCCATTCCAATATTCGTGCAAACTCGCGCATCTTCCCTCAATGAAATCCTTATAAACCATTGATATTCGTTTCCCTAGATCTGCGTTGTTCATAGATAATTACGAGCAGATTTTTATATTTGAACTAGGATGCAGGGTTGTATCTCTAGGACCTTTGATTTTTCTCTCATGCTAGACCATGGGATAATATGTTTTTCTACTCAGGTTAAGTACAAGTCTCTCAAGAAACCTCCAAATTACCAGACATGGAAAGTTTTTTCCTATACTGCCTTCAATTTCACTGTTTTAGACCTCAACAAGAAGAATAATGCAGCTTCCTATGCTGTGATTTCCAAAATTTAGCACAAGTACTAACAAATAACCTATCTTAAGCCCATATTATCTTAGCCTAACCTACTCTACCCTAACTTATCCTAACCTAACCTATCTTCCCCTAACATTGCCTAACCTAGTTTATCATAGGCTAACATATCCTAACCGAACCTTATAGATCCTAGTATATCCTACTCTATCCCTAACTTAACCTAGCCTACCCTACCTTACCTTGGTCTAGTATAGCCTAGTCTATCCCTAGCCTAGCCTAATGTATTCTACTCCCATCCCTCTCTACCTTGAGCTAACCTATCCTACCATGCCTTGGCATAACTTACTCCACCCTATCCTACCTTACACTACCTTAACCTATCCTATATTAGCCCAACCCACCCTACCTTCGCCTACTTTACTCTAGCCTATCCTACCCTTCCCTACACTACTTTGTCCTAGCCTATTTTAGCCAAGCATAACTTATCCTACCCTTCCCTAGCCTACTTTATCCTACCTTATACTATCCAAGCTTAGCTTAGCCTACCCTACTTTAGTATAGGCTAGCCTGGCCTACCTTAACCTAGTATAACTAAGTATAACTTAACACAACAAACATAGCCTTAACTAACCTAACCTAGCATAGCATGACCTCACCTGATCTACCATATCCTAACCTAACATAAACTATCATAATTAAGCCTATCTTATCTTAACCATGGGCCTACCTTATTGTAAACTTCCCTAGTCTAACCTAGCATATCCCCTTCATTAGCCTAGTCTAACTTACCCTTCCATATCCTATCCTAACCTTAGTTGGTCATAACCTAACTTACCTTAGTCTATCCTATCCTAGTCTTTATCCCATCCTAACCTAACCTATCTTAGCATAGCCTAAATTACCCTTCCTTGGTCTAGTGTACTCTTTCCCAAGACTATCCTAACCTAACATGAAATTTTATAACTTACCATCCCTTACCCTACCCTATCCTAGCCTCACTTGGCCTATCCTATCCTAACATATCCTATATTATCTTATCATAAACGATATTTTCCTATTCTAGGGTATCCTAACCTGCACTACCTAAGCCTTCCTACCATGACCTAACCTAGACTACCTTATCCTACCTTATCCTCACTTAACATATCCTACCCTACCTTCCATCCTTTTTAACCTAGAACAACCTAACCTACCCTCATATTTTCTACTTTATCCTACGCTCATCCCTTTTACCCTAAACTACACTACCTTATCCTACCCTATCAAAACAAGCCTAATAGATCTTATCCTATATTATCCTAGGTTATCCTAGCATAACCTATCATATTATATCCTACCTTAGCTTAGCCTACCCTAGTATACATTAGGCTATCTTAGCCTATCTTATCTTATCCTATCATATATTATCATATACTTTCCTAGCTTAGCCTACACTAACCTAGCCTACCATGACCTAGCCTACCCTGACCTCGCTAACCATGGCTTAACCTACCCTACCCTAACCTATCCTGACCTACCTATCATACTTTATCCTATGCTTCATAGCCTATCCTACCTACCTATCATACCCTAGCTTAACCCTATCCTAACCTATCCTACCCTACCCTAGCTTAACCCTATCCTAACCTATCCTACGCTACCCTATCTTACCATGCCTTAACCCACCCTAGCCTAACATACCATAACATACTTTATCATATTCTTCTTACCCTACCTACCCTAACTTAACCTAACTTAACCCTATCATATACTAGCCTAATTCATCCTACCATACCATATCCTAACCCCACCCCATCCTACGTCATCTTAACCTAGCGTATCCTAGCCTGACCTAGCCTACCTTACCCCTAGTCATTTCTATCGTATAATAGCTTACCATACCCAACTCATACTAACTTAGAATAATCTACCCTTGAATACACTAGCCTACCAATATCCTAATCTACCGCTAAGATAGAATAAACTACCATACTATACCCTAACCTAACCTTCCAAACCTAGTATGCGCTACTCTATACAAACCTAACATTCTACTTTAACATATCATAGATTATTGTACAATTTTAGCCTCACCTATTGTACCCTTAAACTAAAATACCCTTTCCCACTATACCCTATTCTACACCAACCTACTATTCTTCTTTAACATATCCTAGCTTACCCTACACTAGCCTACCGCTATCCTAATCTACCACTAGGCTAGAATAACCTACCATACTATACCCTAACCTAAGCTTCCAAACCTACTCTACCCTACTCTATACAAACCTAACATTCATCCTACTTTAACATATCCTAGCTTATTATACAATCTTAGCATCAACTACTGTACCCTTAAACTAAAATAACCTTTCCTACTATACCCTACTATATACCAACCTACCTTTCATCTTTAACATATCCTAGCTTACCCTACAACCTCAGCCTTAACTATTGTATCCTTAACCTAAAATACCTTGACCTCGCCTAGGCTACCCTTTGCAACACCAAATTACAATACTTCAAACTATCCTATCCTCCTCTAACCTATCCTAGCCTATACTAGCCTATCGTGGGCTACCCAACCCTACCCTACATTCAACTAACAAGTATAATATACCATACCCAAACTTACACTAGCATGCCATGCTTTAGCTTGTCTACTCTAGACTACCACTAATCAAAGCTTAAACCTAAATTCCTAAGCCTTAATATTAAGTCCAAATTAGGCTAATGGGTTACTATAGTCGAAGTCTCACTTAGCATTTCCTTATATAAAATGAAAATAACACTTTGACCAAATTTACAATGTAATAATAAAATCATTATGCACATAGTAATGATAAGAGTCATTTTCTAATATTAAAGACAGAATCACATATTCATTAATTCATTTGAAATACAAATTTAACAAAAACATATATAATTTTATTAGAAAAAACATAGCTAACATACAAAATCACACATACGAAATAAATATATACATCAAACACAAGAAGTGTTTTTTGGTTTAGGTGAGAATTGAAACCATAAATTAGATAAGTAAAAAGAAAGCGTATTTTGGTGTAGGCTACTTTAACAAAATGTAAAAATAAAAGTACAAAGGAGAGAAGGGTAGGCCCCAACCCCTTAAAGCATTTGGAGAGAGTTTGATCCTCTCAAAAAGTAATTAATTTTATTAAAATAATTTTAAGATACACAACTTTTTCTTAATCGATAATTTCAAGAAACTATGAAAATAAATATATAAATACATTTATGTATACTTTGAATACTATAAATTATTGAAGATAAATTTCCTATGTAATTATTAATATCCTTGTAACACGACAAACAAATATAAAAATATAAAAAATATTAGATAAATCCTATAAATACTTTAATATTTATTTATATAATCATTATTGAATTAAAGAAAAATAAAAGAAAAAAACAATTATTTTTCTTCAACATATTTTATATTAAAATTTAAATATAAGAATTAAATCATTATCACAAAGATATTTATATTTATTTTAGATAACTATAATCTTTAATATATATCTTTTAATTTCTAAAAAGAATAAAAATTATATCATTATTAAAACCTCATTTTAAAAATAAAATAAAATAAAACCGTAACCATCATATACATATAATCTTTAATATATATTTTCTAATTTCTAAAAAGAATAAAAATTATATCATTATCAAAACCTCAAGTTAAAAATAAAATAAAATTAAACCATAACCATTATATACATATACCGGATTTGTAAAATAAATCTTTAAACAATGATTTTATAAAAAGAAAATCTTAATCATAAAAAAATAAAATAAAAAAATATTAATTTATAAGAAAAACCTTAATCTTTAAATTAAAAACTTAACCATCATATACATATCATATACCTATACAATTGTAAAATAAATTTTTAGAAAAACATTTTATACTTTCGAAAATAAATATTTTAGAAATTTTTTTAACCACATTTAAAAAAAAGAAAAACCATAACCACCTTATGGATATATGCAAATTTTGTGAAAGAAATCTTTAGAAAACCATTTTATACCTTTTATAAGAAAAAATAACCAAACAAGATTTGTGAAATAAATTTTTGGAAAAAACATTTTATACAAAGTTATGTAATACTGTACAAATTAAGGATAACGACGATTATGTAGCACTGTACAAATTAACAACGACGATTAAATCTAAACTCAAAGGTAGAGAAGGCATGGTGAACTAAAACTGTACAAAAGGAATGGAGAAATTTAGCTCAGGCATGGAGAAAAATCGCTCAGATTTCACTAATGACTTGGAGAAACTATGCCTCAACACGAATGGAACACAGAGAAACTATCCCTCAGCACGAATGGAACACAGACAGAGTAACGATTGGATTGAACAGAAAGAAAGTAGAGGGAGTAGCAATTGGATTGCTGAATTCGGTTAAGCTAAACTACACTAATGGGGAAGGGGATAACGCCGCCCTGAAACAGAGGAACAAAGGAGAGATAATGCAACCTGTCTTCTGCGCTCGCCGGTAGGGACTTTCAGGACAATAGATACCCAGGGAAACTTAAAGTAGACTAAATGGAATGGAGAAACACACCAACAGGTTAAATACAATTAAAAGGGACGGACAAACCACAGAACGGAGCAGAGAAACTAATTTATGGATGCATGGATGATACCCTGTACCTGGTGTTCATGAAGATCCCCGATTGTCGATTCCCTTCCCATAATTGCTAAAAGAAATCTGTAAATGCCGATTCCCTTTCCATAATCGCTAAAAGAAAGCTGTAAATGCTCGGATTCCCTTTCCACCATTGCTCAAAGAAAGCTGAAAATGAATGGAATAGTTGAATAAATTAACAGAAAATAACTGAAATGAATGGAATTGTTAAAATGAAAAGACGAGATTTGTTTCTGAGAACTGAAACCAACATAAAGAAAGTTGGACATTGGATTGCTAAAATTAACAGAATGGAAATAGATACGCTAAAATGAAAGGACTCGGACTTCTGAAAGAAAATGTGCCTTGAATTGAAAGCCCATGGTTATGGAGACAGCATGGATCATTCTTTCCAACTGGAGCTTCCTACCCCTAAAAGAATCGAACCAAACTCAACCAAACTCTAGAATAATTCTGATAGAATGAAATGAAGCTCATGCATGAGATTTGAGATAGAAGGACAAAGATTTAAATTACCATAACTAATTGAAGAAATAATGTAGCTATGGCCTCTGTGAGAGCAGAGGCTAAAGGAATTATTGATAAAAATGTATCTGGAATTAAGAGAATCCATTACTGAGAGAGCACTAATCGTTGAACAGCTCAGTTGCCCGCCCTTAGAATTTTTTGCTGCAGCAGTGGATGATCCAAATCCAATTGCACACGGAACATGACCAACTTTAAAGGATAGAAATGAGCATCAACGTAGGCGCAAGACACAGACACAGGCCCAGGTACATACGAGAACACAGATTGAAACGCCCAATCACACAGAGATACCGGATCAGACAAGAGATAGGGAAGGTGGAGGCAATAAATATGAAAATTTCTGTGACATTTGATAATATTATATACTCTCTTTAAGCAGATACATTGGCCGCCCTCTCTTGAACTATTGTTTAACAAGACCAAAAAAGCTGGTAAAACGAAAAGTGCTTTCATGCTTTTTGCATTTTCGGTGATGTATTTTTAGTGTTTTAAGTTTCTTTAAATTCATGCTTTTTGCAATGTATCTGTGAGCCTTGCGTTTTGACATTGAAAAAACGAATTTTATTTTATGATGATTCATAATTTCTTGAAAATGTAAAAACTATTGTAAGTAACGGCGTTTTATTTGAATATTTTGTTTTGATGGATATTTATCTTTTTAAGTATTGATGAAAAATTTAACAATATATAATTAATTAAAACGTTTTTAAGATAACCACCAGCAAATATAAAAGAATAATTATACATTCATTTTAAATTCATGGAAAAACTTTTTTTTTTTCACTTAGAAAAATGACAACTTTAGATTATATAAAATTGTGTCTTAGAATACAACATAAGGTCTTACAAAATGATCAGAATTTACGGCAGTGTCAAAAAAGACAATTCATTCTCATCTAGTACAATTCATCCTCTTCTAGTTCTAATTGCCATTTCTACCACTAAAATAATCCAATCTTTCACCCTGGTTACTTCTTCAAAAAGTAAAAATGCAATCACAAAATTTACCAAAGTCAAACAAACAAGGTTCACTCCGATGAGTGTCAAAAAGAGTAACATTTATGAGCACACGATGAGAAAACTCCTCCGAGGTGATCGAGCCAACCCCATTTCCAATTGCCCGCTTTGATAGATCATCAACCTGAGCGTTAAACTCCATGTAGATGTGTTGGAGGGACAAGTGGGGAAAGAATCCCATCATCCTTCTGACATGCCCAAGCCAATGGAGGAGAGTGACAGAATGAATGGCATGCATGTCCAAAGCCCAATCCACAATAGATTTACAATCCCCCAAGACAAGAGACAAAGAGATCTCATGAGATCTAGCAAAGTAGAGAATCCCCCACAAGGCCAGTAGCTCGGCTCTAATATTTGTGCCCTTCCCCGCATCCATACGCAACAGAAATGAGGGATTCTCCTCCAGCTTAAGAACCATTCTAGCCCCGCAAGATCCATCCTTCTCTGCCCCGTCAAAGAAACCAATCCTGGAGCCACACATAATAGAAGAAGAACAAATATTCCCGACCCTTATACAAGGCCCATAATCTGTTGAACAAGCAAAGAAGGATAGAATCTTATGCACAATAAAACTGACATCTATAGGAGTCAGTTGGAAGATGTGATAGTTTCGAGCTCGCCAGGCTTCCCAAATAAAGATCAACAAAAACGCTAGGGAGATCTGTGGATGTTTTGCATCCTGCAACAGAAATTCAGCATAGAACCATCCTCCTAGATCCACAAACAATTTAAATCAATGCAGATAAACAACCACATATTACGAAAGAACGTATAATCCACAAACATATGTTTGACCATCACTAGCGCACTGAGACAAAAAATACATCTTCTAGGTCTGGAAAAACCTCGCAATCATAAAGAATCCCAAGTGAGTATTTTATGTCTGAGGGTAAGCCAGATGAAACACTTACTTCCAGAAGGGATTTTGAATTTCCAAAAAACCGAGGACCACCATTCAGGCATAAAATCCCAACGTTGCTTAATGAGTGAAAGATCTGCCAAATTTGCAGTAAATTTACCATTCTGAATATTTCCAGTCCATACCAGCTTATCAGAGGAATCATTAAGAACAATACTCGTATCTCGTAAGCAAGAAGTATACTCCTCCCATTCCTTAGCCACTTCACTGGTCAATCCTAAGTCAACTGAAGAAATCCACCCTGGTTTAGAGTCTACCCCAAATACATAAGCCTTCTTAAGAACGACCATGTTCATGAGATGCAAATGAGACAAAAGAGTGCAAGAAAGAAACCAATGTTCAATACCCACAACATGATCCAAACCAATAAATATGTTGTTTCCTCTCCCCACCTACCAACAAAGATCCTGGAGTATTATAGGGATAGTCGACAACAGACTTTTCCAGATAGCCGAGGAAACATTACACTTAAAATTAGCATCCCGAATCCTTCTCATATACTTCGAGTTCAAAATGCTACCTCGAATCCCTGGAACCATATGTCCTCTCCACAGACTCTTTGCACAAAGGGATATATTAAAAAACCAAATATGTTTGATCCCCTAGCCTCCCCAAGATTTAGGCATGGATAAAGATTCCCAACTAGCCAAATGCAATTTAGATAATTCTTGAGTACCATCTCATAAGAAATGAAAGATCAATATGCGAATAGACAATAAAATTCCTGGAGGAACATGAAAGAGCGCAAACGAGTATTCCGGTAAAGATTGCAGCACCGAGGTCACCGGAGTTTTCCTGCCACCGAGTGAGAGCCACCTCGATGTCCAATGATTCATACGCCGATGGAATTACTTTAAGATCCAAGGCCAACCCGCTCGCTTATAATTATTTGGCTTAAGAAATAATCCCAAATATGTCAACCCATTATCAAGGTGACTCACTGGAAAGGGAAAGAGCAGTTTTATATCATCCATCACCTTCTATTCAATGCCAAAGTGTCTAAAGCAAGACTTATGGGTACTAAAGGACATACTCGAATCCCTGCAAAAACCTTTAGTCAAGCCCTTTATATGAAACCATTCAAAAAAATCATCCATACCAAAAATGAATACATCATTGACAAAGAGAGTATGTGTCAAGAAAATGGAACCAAAGACTTTAAAGCCTTTAATCAATTTTTCTTCCTTCTCTTGAAGAATTAACCTGCTAAGTCCCTCAGTCATCAAGAAAAAGAGATAGGATGAAAGTGGGCATCCTTGTCTAATACCACGGGACCCCTTAAAGTAAGACGAAGGTGAACCATTTTTAACAAAACAAAACTAACAGTATCCACACAGGACATAATCCACTGTGTAATACAAAATGGAAGGCCCACCTGTAATAAAATCAACCAAAGGAGGGACCTGTCAACCTTGTCATATGCTTTCTCTAAATCCAGTTTAAGGATTAAAGTAGAAATATTCTTATGTTTGACCGAGTGAAGAGCTTCTAGTACAATCCCAACTGCATCCAGAATTTGGCGGTTTGGGAGAAACCCAAACTGTTTGGCTAATATATCCCTACCCAAAGTAGGTTTCAAATGCTCCGCAATAATCTTAGTGATAAGCTTGTAAAAAACATTACATAAGGAAATTAGTCTGTAGTCACCAAAAGATCCAGGCCTATCAATCTTCGAAACCAAAATGAGATATGTTGTATTTAGTTTATCTGGAATACACCCCGATCTTTTAGAATCCTCAATGGCCTCCACCAGATCCTTACCCAGTAAATCAAAGAAATGACAGTAAAACTCCATCGTCCACCCATTGGGCCCCAGGCTCTTTTCTTTTGCAAACCCCTTCAAAGACTTCTCAACCTCCTCCAAACCAATGGCCCCACCAATAGTTGCACAATCATTGGAATAAAAAAAGGATGGAAAGTGCTTTAGTATCTCCAACTAATCAATAATATTGTTGGGCCTGCGATCTTTATACAAAGTAGAAAAATAGGAGATATCCCCTGCCTTGATAGAATCTTGATCACAAACCAAATTGTCCTGTCCATCCCTAGCTTCCAAAATTGAATTTGTAAGCCTTCTTCGGTTTGAAAATTTATGGAAATACCGAGTGTTATCATCCCCTTCCTTCAACCATATAGCACGGCTCTTCTGTCTGATAGTATCTTCCTTATGAGAAAGAATTTGTTACTTATGTATGTGGAGTTACTTGAGGGAAGAGGAGCAATCTTCACTAAAAAAACCAATCCCCAAATCATCCTCAGACAATTGAATAGTAGCTTCAATCTCCCACAAGGTTTTATCAGCATTTCGTTTAGTCCGTCTTTCCAAATCCAAAACCAAAGGGTGCAAATTATTCAATTTGAACAATAAAGACTGCATAGGGGAGAGATGATTAGGAACAACCTTAGACAGGCCGCCCCATTGAGAAATGACCAGAGAATTGAAGTCCTCATCCAATAACCAAGTCGGGTTGAATTTAAAGAGATAATGTACCTTACCTCTATCAAAGTCTAGTTGCAAGATGATGGCTTTATGGTCAGACGTTCCCGTAGAAAGATTCCAGGATCGGTATTTCCCCATCAAAACACACAGAGATTCAACCATAAAAATTCCATCCAACCATTTTGCAATACTGGCCAGAACACACCTACCATTCGACCAAGTAGGAGAAATAACAACCGGAACAATATCGACAAGATGAGCATCATCAAAGAGAGTAGAGAAGTACTCCCATAACTAATCTAGTGATCATCTGGACCCCCAAACCTCATCAACATACTAGGTGAAATTAAGATCCCTTGCAAGGATAATATGAGGTAGAGAAAGAAGTACATAGGCCTTAACACGATCCCATATGCATTTTCGGTTAGAATAAGGCCCATCGATATTAAGCAAATGAACGGTAAAGTCAAGGCCTTTCAGTTTCCCAATAAGTAACAGACCTGCACAAGTTTTAAACTCCTTGAAATCATCCAATAGTGGGTTCCAGGCCACCAAAGTCCCACCCGAGTGGCCACAATCATCAAGAGAATTGACAAACCAACCAAGACGTAGATTAAGGAAGAAATCACAAGCAAAGTCCCCAGAGGACATAGTATCCTGTAGAATCACTACAAGTAGACAAACATTATCAAGTAATCGTTTTAGTGTGGCATGTTTAGGGCCTCCTCCAATCCCACACACATTAAAGGATAAACAATTCATCGGTTAACCAAAGAGGGGGCCACAATGTCTCTAAGAGCCCAAGAAGAAGGAGAAGAACAAACAACATGATAGTCGACCAACCCTCTAGAAGATAAGGGAGAAACCTTCGGGTTGACAAAGGCTTGCTCTCGAATGGATTCTTTAACCCCCATCATACTACCTTTGTTGGACTTCTTGGATTTTCGAACATACACATTCGTCGATCTAAGGGAAGGAATCGAACGGATATTAGGACAAGTGGTCTCAAACATAGAAAATGTAGGATTGGGGGTAAAGAGAGAAGGGGAGGGAGAGACCACAGAGTCCCTGTTCACTAGCAGAGAGTCAGCAGACCCACAAAGAATCAAATAAGGAGAAACCTACACTATAGATTCATCCACAATCGGTGAAGGAGAAAGAGCTATATTAAGACAGTCCAAAGTAGAAGTTGGAAGCGGAGGAAAATCTACAGGATTAAAGAGAGGATCCTCAACCACACTCGAAAAGGAAGGGTAAGGGTTATCCACAGATAGGGAAGGACCATTTGGCCCCAAAACGACATCGTCCCTCCCAATCGATAAAGGAGAAGAAACCCTAGGTGTCCCCTCCCCAACATAAGGCATCAAAATATCTGACGGCCCATACCCATCCAACACAATAAGAAAGCTCAAAATATTGACAGCATTAAAAAATTTTAACAGTAAAGACACACTCGAAGAAAACTTACCAACAAAGGAGAGAACTGATTCCTTGTCGAGAGGAAACGGAAAAGAAATGTATCTATCCAAGTGAGTTGACACACACTCAACATTCAGTTCTTCCAATAGAGTATTCCAAGTCGAAGACCACATCAAAGGACAAAGGTATTCAGAATGACCTGTCGAGCGACAAAGATGAAAATGAAACGCAACCTTCCATTAATCCAACCTTTGAACAAATTTCCCACCATCCCATATAACCTCCAAATCAGTCGAAAGACCCTTTGAAATATCCAAATCCACAAGCATTCGAGGAGTAGAAAGTTCGAATCCCAAGAAATGTTCATATTCCATCATAATTAATTTACCAATGGAGTTAGCGATGCCCATAAAACCTTGGAAGTTCCAGCATTGAATTAGAAAGTCTGGAAGAAATACCCAGAGATGCCATCGAACCAAACGCTGCAAGCGAGGGTCAAAGCCGACATGCCAATGACCAAGAACCAAGGAACATTGACCTATCATCTAATACTGAACCTCAATCATCTCTCTATCTTCTTTGAACAAAAACTAGAACAAAACCCAACTGTTAACCGGATTAAGAACCTTTGGGATCGATTTCAGAAGGGGCTTCCAAAATTCACAGACCCATGATAGGATGGTCGCCTGAGATAGGTTGATATATTCAAAACAAACTATAAGGTTCCTCTAGGTAAGAGATGATACCATATCGATAATCACGTCTCTTCCTAGAACACAAACATGACAACCCGACTTAACCCTTTCAAAAACCAATTTACGCGGTCGAGAGTGCACCACAGATGAAGAAGGTATGATAGAAGAAGCAAGAAATCCTTCCAAATCCACCAGCGGTCACATGCATGCTGACACCAAGGACTCCCCATGACATGTTTTTTCAGGACATGTGGAAGAAACGAAACCAATAAAATCGGGGTTATTAGAATTTGAACCACTTGGAGAAATGCACTCACACCCGTGTATTAGAATGGACACCCAGAGAGTGTAACGAGAGTGGGGCCGTAAGAGGAAAACCCCCAGGGTTTCCCGATAAACCCTTTCCATCAGACAACATCAAAACCAAAAAGAAGACCACCACAAACCACAAAGTCTAGAAACCCAGAGCAGAAACCAGAGATAATAAAAATAACACAAGTATCAAAACATAACCGAGTAATGACCCAAAAAACCCCTGTCGGTAAAGTAGGAGGAGACAACAGTAAGTAAAAAACCGGTTCCCACTTTTTGGACTAGTTGCTACTAGGTCTGTTAAGAGAATAGACTGAACTCTAGTATAAAAGGTCAAACACAAAGTGACAAGACTCTACCCTCCACCAGACAGAGGACTGTGAAACACCCACAAAGAACAGACAAACGGTGAGAAAAAGTAGCATACCTGCCTCAGAACCATGGATACTATACTACCAAGACCAAAATTAACACAAACACCAAGAAAACGAGAGTATCCAACAGTTCTTTGGCAGAGAAACCATAATGCATGGCTAGGGTTTCCTGCCGCCATCGTTCCTTTCCATAGATTCAAAAGAAAACTTTTACAATGACCGACGAAAACTATACCTTAGGTAAAAAATTGCGGCTTTCCAATTGTTGTAGGATTTTTTTAATGACAAATAGATTTTTTTTCACAAAATAAAGACATTTTCCTACTATTATATTAATCGACGAAAAATTTGCATCTACATATCGTCCTTATAGACTGTTTTCTTCATACAAAAAGTCTTTAGTGCATGGATAAGCTAGTTAAGTAAACCTTATAAAAGGAAAATATGTAGTTCGACTGCTTAAAAAAATACCATTGTCCCTTCTAGTCTAAATTACATCAAATCTATAATATTTGCTTCACCTTCATGGATCAAAGAGCCATCCATAAATTCATGGAACCTTAAAAATCCAAACTGAAGAGGAATGGAAATTTTAGAGAGAGCATTCGCTTTTTCATTATAACACCTAGAAATATGTTGGAAAGAGATCAGACTGAAAAGGATTCTAAGATATTGAACTTTTCGAATCCAGTGATTGAGTAATAACACCTAAATATTTAATAATCCATTCAACCACTCAATTAAAACCTTGGAATATCCATAAATGTTGATATATGGCACGCCAATAAGAGAAGCAAAAAGAAGGAGACCAAATAAACTTAGTAGCCCATCCCTTGTGTTGGATCCCAAACTTTCACCCATTCATAGATACAAAAAGTGATCCTTGTTTAAAACAAGAATCACGCCACAACCACAATGATTAAGGTTAGAGGAACCATCAAAATATCCTTCAGTACCTGAGACAACTACCACAGGAGGATAAAGATTTTTGACAATTTCCTTTTGTTGTTAGTTTTCTCAAATTCCTTGAAAACATTTATGCCCCTGATTCCATAAATATGGACATTGGAAATGATATCCTAAAAAACTTCTTTATTCCTTGATATCCACAGAGACCAAGAGATGAAAATAGGCAGTAGCTTGAATGAAGCAGAAGTTTGGAACCAATTGGAGAAAGAGATCTCCAAGTTTTCAGCACCCCATTCCATACGAATTCCTAGAGAGTCTTTGAAAACTGACCAGACTTGAAAACAAAAAAGGACAATCCACAAAAATATGAAAACAGTTTCTTCATTCTACTTACAAAGTGGACATAAGCTTGGACCTTTCCACCCCCTTTTCATGAGATCCCGCCAGGTGAGGATCTTATCCTTAAGAGAGAGCCACCAAAAACATTTCATTTTTTATGGAATATTCCATTCCCTTAGCATTTTAAACCACCATCTATGCTCACATTTACTACCATTATTGATTAAAAAATCATAGGCCAGTTTGGCTGTAATTGTCCCATTTTTTTTCCAGGCCAAACTAGAGTGGCATTCCTAGAGTTGAGCTTAAATCCAACAGTTTTCAATGTAGGATTCAACCCAAATTCCAGTGAGTCCCAGATATTTGGCATTCATCCAATAGCCTCCTTTTAATACAGACCATTTGGGTATTTTCAATAAGTCCAGAGTCTTTATATTAATCCAACACAGTGTTTTGTAATTTCTTCACGAAAAATGGATCATCAGTGTCTTCTACAAAAGGATCAATACCAGTAAATACACTTTTTCCATTTCCTATATTCCAACAAATCCCTTTTTTTAGCCAATGAATAACCTTGAGGAGGCTTTTCCAAACCACTGAGGCACCATTTGAATCATAGACCGTGTTTCTAATCCAAGTTCCAACTGAAATATTCTTCAAATAAATTGTTTTCATCACTTCACTCCACAAATCCTGATAAAAAATACATCTCTATAAAGGTTTTAGACAAAGATTGGAGTTAAAAATAGACAGATTCTTGATACCCCAACCTCCCTGATGAGTTGGAGATGCTAGATTCTCCCAAAAATCCAAATGATTTTATTTTATTTTTTTTCTGAACCTGAGCCTGCCCATAAAAAGTGAAATATCTTGTTCATGATAGAATTGATAATGGAGGCAGGAAGCTTGACCAAAGAACACCAATAAACAAGAATGTTAAAAAAAGTGGCTATAGTTAACATAAGTTTGTCTCCCAAGGAAATAAATCTAAAAGACCAGTTTGAAATCCTCTTTTCAATCTTCTTTATGAACCATAACCAATCTTTCACTCTATAACTGTTAGGTTTTAAATACAATCCCAAATATCTGAACCCATTCTCCATCTGATCAACCTTAAACTGAAAAAAGGGTCTTCAATTCTAATAAAAAATATGGCCGGTCCTTGTGTATAAACGAGCAATATTTTTCAAAGTTTACTTCCATACCTGTATCATTGCAAAAAATGTCCAAGAGAGTTTGCATAATATTCAATTATTTTATATTGTCCAAACCAAATAGAATTACATCATAAAAAAAAGTAAGTGTGTAGTAATAATATCATCTGAAAATTTGATACCTAAAAGCAGGCCTTCATTACGAGCTTTGGAAATCAATCTGCTAAGACCTTCAATCATAAGTAATAATAATAAAGGAGAGAGGGGGAAGCCTTGTCTCAGACCTCTAATACTCTTAAAGAAAGATGTAGGAGACCCATTAATTAAAACTGCAAAGTTAGTAGAAGAGACACATGCCATTATCCATTTCATAACATGTTTAGGAAGGTCAATCTGGGGCAGAACGAACATCAGAAAATACCAATTGACTTTATCATAGGCCTTAGCTAAATTAAGCTTCATAACCACCAAAATTATATTTTTAGTCTTGGAAGTATGTAAACACTCTTGGGTGGTACCAATGGAATCAAGGATCTGTCTATTGGATAAAAATCGAAATTGTTCTTTTGAGATATAGTTAGAGAGCACAGGATTCAGTTTGTTTACAATAATATTTGTCACCAATTTGTACACCAAAGTACAAAGGAAAATAGGCCTAAAATCAGAGAAAGTCTCAGGATAGTCCTTTTTTGGTATCAAGGTAATGAAAGTAGCATTAAGAGAACTTGACATATAACACTCCTTTTTGGAGAATTATGCAACATCCAACAAATATTTTCCCATAATTTCGAAGAAATCCAAAGTATCTCAATTGTCCACCCATCAAGCCTAGGGATTTTTTCCTTGGCAAACTTTGATAATACCTTCTGAATTTCCTCAATGGAAATTTATTTACCAACCTCCAATCCTTCTTTACTAGTAAAAAATGAAGGGAATAGTTCAAGAAATTTTAATTGATTACCAATAAGGGATTTCTTCTAATATTTGAATAAGGATTTAAAACTAGATTCTGCAACAAGTTTTATCTTGTCCCAAGAACTAGTCTTGACACCATTTTCATCACAGATCTCTCAAATCCAATTTAAATTCCTATGAAAATAAGCATAGCTATGGAAAAATTTTGTATTCTTGTTACCAGCCTCGAGCTAAATAGATCTACTTTTGAGCCTTAGTTTCTCTTCATTTTTCTCAAGAATATCATCCTGTATACGAGTTAGAAAAGATATTTTTTCTTTATCTTCAGCCGATAAAGACCCTGATAAATTTGAAAAGAACAGATCAGAAATATCAGTTTCAATTTGTTGTAGAGAAGCTCTATTTTGTAATGATTTCTTTTTGGTCTAGCTAGTAACTTCCTTCTTAAGGGCCTTCAACTTAAACAATAAAAGTTCTTTAACATTAATATTCCTAGGAAAAATAACATTAGACCAAAAATCCCTAATCATCTGGCAAAAATCTTCGTTTTTAAGCCAAGAGTGATCAAATTTAAAAGGTCTGAAAGTATCCAAAGGGTCCACATCAAAATGTAAAGCTATAGGAAAATAATAAGATATGTTATTATGAAGGACACAAGATTTATAACTTGAACTATAATCCACCAGAGATTCCTTCAAAAGAAAACGATCAAGCCTTTTTCTCACTCCTCCCCCCTCTTTCTTGCTTCTCAAAGTATGATTGATTTTGGGAGGAACAATATCAACTAACTGATATTTTTTGAAAATATCTAAGAACTATTCTGCCTAAGGATCATAAGAATGGATAGTTCCCCAATTTTCAAAAGAGTGTAATGTCAGATTTAGATCACCCGCTAAGACCAGATTTTCAAGACTTAACAAACCACTTTTATCAATTCTACCCCAGAACTTCCTTCTCTCCTTATAGGGAGCATACACATTTAATAAGTGCAACTATTTCTCGATACCCCACACTTTCCCTTCCAACAGAATCCCAACACAAGTTCTAAAAGGTTTGAAAGAAAAGGTAGAAGGGTTCCAAACGACAACCAATCCTCCCAAAATCCCTATTGCATCAATATCACAACACTCCCAATATTTTTAAAATTATTAGGATTAATTCACAGGCTTTAGTTCTCAAAGACATAGTTTCTTGTATAAAAACATTTTCTATGTTATTTAAGAGGAAATTTTTGAGGGATTGAAATTTTGGGCCACCCACGAAAAGGAGATACATATCATTAAGGAACCTCCATAGAGGGATTCTGTGCTCTAATCACCCTATCATAAACCTCCACATTGATACAATCTTCCTCATCCAAACGAATTATTTACGACATCGGGATATATCCTGCTTCCAGTAGCAACTCTTTATCCCCTTTATCAACAATTTTTTCATTGAGAACCTTCTTCTTATTGTTTCTACAAATCGTTAAATTTTGACATCTAATGGAATTAATCGAGAAACTATCCAGATTATCCCTATACTTGTTAGCATAGACAGTAATAGGAGATATTATCATTTCAGAAAACGGTAACCCAACTGAAGAAGCCTCTTGTTTATCCCCTATTAAAAATTTAGCAGAAGGAGTAAAAGTCAAATCTTTGATAGAACGGTTATCAGACAAAGAGGTAGGGTTTGGATCAACATAGCGAGAAGAAAGTAATGAGGCATCAATACCCAACCTGAAGGCTCATTAGAGGCTATCTGAACAGAAACTGTGGCCAAAACCAGGGCAGTTGTATCAGAAGACAACTTAGGGGAGTTAGGGTTTGACAAAAAAATAGAGCTAGGGTTCAGAAAATTACTCAATATTCTATCATAGTCTTTTTCAACTAATTTGATGAACTGAAGCTCTTTTGATGACATATCTTCATAAGGAACATGAGAGGAGAAATCGAATACACCTTTTGTGCATAGAGCCTCCTCCTTCAAAGTAGGAACACATAAAGACTCCAGACAATCAACAACCGGGGTAGACCTCCTTTGAGGATTTCCACGTGATTAAGAAAGCACAAAATGACACTCGCTCTTTACATGATTGGTATTATGGAAAATAAACAGTGAAAGGAGATTCCCTTGTAGTCCAGTCTCTCATCAAAATAAATATTTCCCCAATTTGTCAAAAAAGAGTTCAACAAACATTTCTAAGTGTCGAGCTCGACCATCACCTGCACCATCCTTCTATATCCCGACCATAAAGCCACTTTGTCAACAGTAATAAACCTCCCCAGATAGTTTTCTATTTTAACCAACAATTCCTTCGACCAAAATTGAATTGGTAATCCAAGAAACAGAACCTAGAGGTGTCTTTTAAAAATATTTTGGGTTGCTGGGTGAAACTCCATAGACCAGTTCCACAGAACTAGAGAGACTTCTCTAATAACACAAAAGGTATTTAGTACCCTCTGGACATGATCCTTGACCAACAAGTTGAAACAAAACCAACCCTATGGAATCCATAAAACCCGTGGGACATAGTCGAAATTGGGTTTCCAATTGGCAGAGACCCATTCAATCATCTAAAGGCGATTCATTTTGACATACTCTAGCCGACCCACTACCGCATGTTAACTTAAAATTTCCACCTTTTGCAGAGTGAAGTATCTATTGATGTATAATCTCTCACTATACTTTTTAACTTTAACTACTTTAGAATTTATCCTTTCTCGAGCCAAAGAACCAATAACCTTGCTGAAAGGGGAAACTTCTCAAACTCAACACTAGAGGTATCACCTGCAGAACCGAGATGATTCTCCTATAACTTCTATCAAGTGCAATAATATGCAAAGTGGAGTGGTTTTGTCTAAGATCAAATGATGACAACAAGGGGCCTTACAAATCCAAACCTCCTCCAACCAAATCAAGAAACTCCGAGCTCACACCAGACCGTTCAAACCTCCAAGACCTATCCTGTACAACGCGATTGGGAGAAAATGAGATTGTTTGAGCATTGTTATGTTTTACAACTGTAGCCTTTACCTCGTCTTCCTCGTACACATGTGTGTTAAGGGCATTAAACCCTTCCTCCGGTGTAATATTCCGATTTTGACCCCATTGCATTATTATTACACATGATTTAAATATTGTTATTAAATCATGGTGAGGAGCTCAAGGCCAAGGCCCCACCATGAATTTAGCATTTCATGTATCGACAGTTAAAATTGATACCTATGGTTCTCGTGCTAACCATGCACATTATAAAATGAGACATCGTGTAAATTATATGCAATTTAATAAAAATACCCACAACTAGCTATGCCAATGCAACAAGAGATGGGGGCATGATTTCACAAGGAATACAGAGGGAAAATATTCAAACCCTTGAGCCAATAAGGTTGAGCCAAATTTCAATGGGAGAACCCATAAATCTATCAACTACCCTTTTTGTCTTATTCACCCAATCATTTATTTCTTCTAGAAGTTGGTTGAGGTTGTTAATGACTGGGGAATAGAAGAGTATGGTAGTCAAATTCGTATTGGTAAAAGCCATAATTTTTGGAAAATGAATTTTTTCTTATGGGGCAAGTTATCACCCAGAAATTGCTTCCCATTCCATTATTCACCCATGCGCTTCTCTTCCTCACGCAGCTGGAGATAGCTGGGGCATTCTCATCCTATTTTTCTGCAATTTCCTTCATTTTCCATGGCTGGGAAACCCGTTTTTGTATTGCTCAGTGGCTGGGAAGACAGATCCCTGGATTGGGGTTTTGTAGAGGTCGTTTTTGCCTCTGTGAAGCCATTAAACATTTTCTGAAATGGTATTGCTCAACCAGGGTTGTTTTCCCCATCTTCATTTTCGTTTTGGCTTCCAAAGCGTTTTCCTTCATGCCCAACATTTGTATTTTGTTGTTATGAGCATCCCTATTTTGGTCTAAAAGACTTAGGAGTGGAAGAGGCTCAGAATTGGCTTGATAAACCTAGTGAAGAGAGGAACCTCACAGAAAGATCAAGAGGAGCTGGATATTCTTCTATGCACACCCTGAAGAGCACTGGAAGGGAAGGTATGGCTCGAGGGACTGTGTAGCAGTGAAGGGGATTGTGTTGGGTGTGTAGATATTATGGAGGCCAACCTAGATCTTGTGCAGGTGTCCATAGCTCTGTGGTTGAGCTCACTAGCTTAGCAATTCTTCCTTTCCACTGCCTTAGCAACCTGATAAACCCAACTGTAGATTGGCTTGGCTAAACCTTGGTGTTTTTGGCTATGTGTGAGCCTGTTGTTGTTTCCTAGTTCCTTGTGGAAATCATGCCAAGCTCAAGGGTGGCAGTCACGTGGCAGTGGTGCTAAGAGATTGATGAGCACACTGACCTATGGTTGGGTGGAACATTGCAGCGACATAGCTAGTTGCGGGACAACTCATTTACAAGATAAGTACGCTCTTGTATTTTCTGAATTTAATTCCAGCAATGTATTTGATTTAATGAATTATTATGGACATATTGAATGTGTTGAAATGTATTTTCTTTCGCTGTATATTATTGCATTATGAATATGCATATGTATTTTGTTTCAATGCATTTATGTTTATGTTCATGGGGCTAGATGCCTAGTTAGATAGACAAAGCAGTGTAGTCGTATCCTCTCTCTCGGCGAGTAGAGGGGAGGGGACGTTACATTCGGACCGCCGTCAAAGGGGGTCTTGAAACTCCCACCCCCTGTCTTATTAACATCAAAACCTACGTACAATTCCTTTCGAGCCAAATGTCTGCCTCTGTGCAGAGTCCATATATGACCTTGTGCAGAGTTGTCCACCTGTTCATCCAAAGGCAACGTGGAGTCCACATGCAGATCCAAGGGTGGATCCACCACAATAGCACTAGAAATGGGTGCTTTGAAACCTAATGTCTTTGTGTAGGGAATAAAAGTCTATTTTTTTCCCTAGACATAACTCCTCTAGAATAACAGGCAAAAACAAGAAAACATCCCAAACTTCTTACTTTTTTTTTGTCTTGGTTGGTACTAGGCCTTATTGGTTTGACTCTAAGAAGAAAACCTCATTAGGGTTTTTAGAAAACTCCAACGTCTCCATCAATCGAAATATTTCCAGCTTTTCCTCATTCTTGTCTCTAATGACAAATATATTTTATTAAGTATTTACTTGAAATTATATATTTATATATTTAAATATTTATAAATTATTTATATAAAATTATAAATACTTTTATATATAATAATCAATTTAGAAAGTTTAAACTCTCTCGGATGTAGATATCCTCTGGATCACATCACATAGATCACAGTGCAAATCCAGACTCTATGCCCAACATTTCGTAGAGGCATTCTATGGAGGCCATTGTTATGGAAATTGGAGCATTGATAATTTTCCAAATCACACTTAAACCTTGGAGGTAAATTTAAATTTAAAGGTTCATTGGTACTACGGACAGTGTGCCAAAATATTTTTTATTTTATATAAGCCATGTATTCCTATTCATTAGTTCATTATTAGGTCGGATAAGTCAAATCTCTATGGAATTCTTTATTTATTTAAAAGAGCAGAAGGCAGCCTTCAGCTCTTCTTACCTAATAATGAACTAATAAATAATAATACATGTGAAAGGAAAAACAGAAAAATGAAATTAGAATGAAGAGTACCGGTGAAACGAAGAGTAGTTTCGGAATTTAAAATATCATTTGAATGCATTACCACACGTGGTGACGCACGCAGAAAAAACGGTTGGCCAAACTATTTTGTTTTACCATTTGAATATTCGTCCAGGTTAATAATCAAATATTAGTTGTGGTTTAGACTTAGTTTTCTTCAACAATTTAAAATTAGTTGTGAACCGGCAATATTTATAAATATAAATATGTTTTTTTGGTTAATAATCAAATATTAGTTGTGGTGTAGGCTTCGTTTTTTTCAACAACTTAAAATTCGTTGTGAACCGGCAATATTTATAAATATAGATGTTTTTTTATTTATAAATATTAAATTTATTATCAATATAATTTTTTGATTTATAAATATTAAGAAGAGGAGGAGGCCATCTGCGCCAAAGAGGATGCACTTACTTTGATTATTAATTTTTTTTTGGGACAAGAACACCCCTTGATTTTTTGGCCGGAGTCGGGGACTTATATTTTGATCACTCCTGAAAAAGAATCTGAGGACTCCTCTGTGAGAATCGAACCTGGGCCAATGATGAAAACTCCCACCGATTTAACTGCTAGACCACAGCTCAGCCGAGTCACTTTGATTATTACTGGACATTACTAGCATTTGGTCTGGGAAAAGTGTTGTCGTCACTTGCCTCGAATAATTGTTGCAATGAAAACAATGAGGTATTTCTACATGGAGGTTACTTTTCAATTTGAAAGTTCTGTGATCCCAGGATGAATTGCTCCTTCCGACACTACAAAATTTGCAAGCGAGGCTCTAACTTACGCACATAAATGACTCTTGCTTGGTTTGATGGCTTCAGAATACAACGGTCTGATTAGATATTTTTATTTTTTGGGAAGGAAACGAGGATGGGAAATTAGCCGTTGGTTTGTTGATTGTGCTTAACCATAACAAGAAGGAAATAAGAAATGTTATTGAAGATACAGGTGCTCTGCCATTCGAGGCAGAAATTTCTCATGAAGTATCTCAAACATCTTAGACTAGCTTTTATCGACCTGACATTGATGTTACTCAGGTTGTTCTTGTGTCGCAAAGGACTGCAGGCGATAAGAGAAGATTGAGACAGTAGGTCCTTGGAAAGCTAATATATTCGATATGCATTATGTAATTGTTAGTATAAGGTCTCAGGAATTTCCAGGTGCCATGAGTGATGAAGAGCTAGCTCTTTGCAACTGAAAGTGATAGATTTGAAGAAGTTCAAGGAGCATATGAGGAGATCGTAACTGCAGAGGAGAAACTGAAGTTGGAAAATGTACTCGGTGCAACACAGGCCCGGTACAACTGATGATTTTGAAGATGACGAATCTATGTCTCTTAGATGAAATAACAGCTTTAGACATGAGAATGATTATGCACTTTCATTTAAAAGAGTGAGACTGTTGTACTTATTGACTCTGTTAAAGAAGAGAAAAGAGGTTGGTTTAGTTGGGGGCAAAAAGTCACTAAAGACTGACAGAATTAAAAGGACAAGATTAGTGACATATAATATGAAAATTGAAGATGGAAATGAAAAAGGAAACAATGGTTATTGAGGATGAAAATGCAAAAGGAAACAATGGTTATTGAGGATGAAAATGCAGAAGGAAACAATGGTTATGTTCCCGATGATTCTAATTACCTAATGAACAAGTTTACAAATACAAATTCCACTGGTACTGATAAATTAGTTGAGCACAACCAATTTTCAAACTGATGATTCTATTTCTACGAAGAATGGAAAAGAGAAATCCGGTAAAAAGGGTAAGAAAGAGGAAGATAAAACCAAGAAGGCTAGCACAAGCAATGATTCTCAACAGAAAGGTGAATACAAGAAAGGGGTGAAGTCGGTGCTATGGCTAACACCTGACTTTCCTATCAAAATTGAAGAATCGTTGCCTTTTCCTTCGCTTAGCATTTTGGAAAACAATGTTAAAGCTGTTAGGCGATTGAGGGACCTATTCACAATGAAACTGCCTCCTATAACTTTTCCTGTCAAGGTAGACCACACAAACCATTTTTGAACTCTAGGATTGAATGTTTACACGGACATACAAATCTAATGCCATTTGGGTAGCACAAACATTCAAACACTAGAAGATGTAAACTAAAAGAGAAGCGTTAGGTATCAAATAAAGCTCATAACAAGTTGATGCAATGTCGAGGACATTGCCACCTCGTGGATCTTGTTTTTTAAGAATGTGCACACACTTTTGTTTAAATAACTTTATCCTTTGTTGAACTTCCATGCAAGGAAGCAAAATATCCATGCAATTTTTTTAATAAAAGGAATTCGCATATGTGTTTAAAAAACTGTAGAGCCCCTAGTTTTTCATTTTGAAGACAACATGGTTGCAACAATGAGAAGGATAGATGGGCACAAGGCCAACAAATGAAATATGTACTATAGTTGTGCCACATGAAACAAATACCATTAGGAGCACCAAAGAGAATTGGCATTGAGAAATGGAGAAGTAGATAGTATCCCACATGATTAATGATGAGGTGGAAAAAGAAGGAAAATCATTAGCCAAACTAGAAGAAGATAACTACAAGTTCATTAAGATAGGACTAAAATAGAGGCAACAACTTTGTCGAGTTTTGAATGTACCTTCCTGCCCTTAGGAGCAATTATATATATTATAAAGGCACAAGCCTAAAGAGGTTATTGTTGTTGTAGTAAGTCAGTTGGTAGTTGATAGATATTTAGTTTCTATTATATTCATTTGCTTTATGTAATGGATTTTACGTTGGTGATGAATACAATTTCTGTAATGGGTTTGTATGGGTATAGATCTATATAGTGTATAAGGATGTACTAGGTCATAGTATATATCAATGGAATGAGCCCCCGTTAAATATTTTATCATCGTCCTTGCGTATGATGATGATGTGCTTTACTATTGTTCCTTAACTATGTTTATGAATGAATACCATTTGATCTAATGTGTTGCACACTTAAATAGGCGATAGCATTGATTATGATAGTTTATTGGTCATTGTGTGTTGATGGGAGTTGCACTAAGATGGGTAAACCACTAGGACGATAGTTAGCGAAAGATATGCATATGGAGTTCAATGTAAGTTGAAAAGTCCATGCTACACAAGCCCTGTACAACCGTTAGTCTCGGAATAATGCTTTGTGTGAAACCTTCCCTTTCTCGAGGATTGAATATTTCAATTCTTATAATAAAATAAACTTCCTCTATTGAACACCTATGTAGACCTTGGTCTAAGATTAAGCCAACAATTGGTTTTTTGGTTAGGGCCCTTCATAATGTGTTTGGTGTTCTATTTGCATCATTGGTGAGATGACCCAAAACTACATAGAGGGTTGGTGGTTAAAGTAGATTGATTTTAGTGGTACTGTTTAAGTGGCTGAAAATACTAGGAAAGAACTTGCAACTGGCCTAGAAAAGGATAAGAGATATGCAATGGAACTTCGAGAACCTAGTTGGACTATAGATTTTGATCGTGAGGTTGCAAGGGCCATCAATGTTTAGGTGAAGAAAACTATAAAATGATAAATTATTGAGTTCAAAATAGACTTGAACGAATCATTTCCAAAGAAAAAAGAGAATCTTAAGAAGGGATCTTGCAGAAGACTAGAGATGGAGATTACGACTTGGTTGAAAATGTTCCTAGTAGATTGTTATGACATAATGGAGACATGTATGGGATCATATCATATACATTTAACCCCTTATGTACCTCTTTGGTTCATAACATAGAGAAAGATCATATTCCATTCCATGTTATGACTATGGCATCATAAATATGTATACATGGGGGTGACCTAGAATGTGATTGGTGGAAGTAAGTAAGTAGAAGGAAACAATAGAAAGGAGGAAATGTAGGCTTAAAAGAGATAACAAAGAGTGTTGAAAAGGGATTCAATAGTTGAGAAGTTGTGGATAAACAAAATAAAGCAGGTTCACCTTTAGATCACCAAAGAGAGGAGGTGGTGAAGGAAGAAATGAATAGGGAAGGGAACATGGAAGTGCCCATGAAGGAATTAGAGGGTTTTATAAGTGAGTATAAAATTCTAATTGGTAGTTAAAAGAGTGTTAGAGTAAAGACTGGTTATGAATTTAACAGATGTTGAAAGAGTAAAGATGCCATAACAATGGAGAAATTGATCGAAAATGAATATAGTGAAATGATTAGGATTAGTTATATAATATCATTAATATATAACATAACTATATTTACTATATAATATCTATATATTAATCAAACTTATAAATATATAATATAAATATATTAATAGATTAAAAAGGTAATGCAAGTAGGAAAACTGAATAATAGGTAAAACAATATAATAAGAAGGTAAGATGCAATCTTATGATTGAAAGAAAAAAGGTATAAGATTGATTGATAAAAGGATTTTAAGAAAAGTAAATCAATGTAATAAGGTAAGAAATTGAAGCAAAGGGGAAAAGGAATGATAGATGAAATCATTGATGTGCTATAGAATAAATCATCAATGTGCCTTAGATAAATATTAAGGAGAAGGGGAAGAATGAAAGTAAGTATAATAATACATAGATGAGTAAGTTCCTTAGTAGGTAAAATAAAAAGGAACTTAGAGAGGAAAATGAGTTAGGAGAAAGAAAATTAAAAGAGATGAATGAAAAAGTACGATTAAAATATGAAAAAGACTTAAGAGTTGTATTTTTCAAGAGTTGTATGACATGATTCCAAGTTTATTTTAGTTTAAAACCATCATCACGGTTGATATTATTTATGATTTTTTCAAATTCTAATGCTTCCCTTATTTTCCTTTTATATTAATGAGGGATGGTTGCAAGCAATTCAGAGCAACATTATTCCCAAGTGGACTAAGCTCAAGGGAAAAAAGGGTCACTACCATAGAAACCAAATAAGTAGAGTTATAAACCACATTGATTGGAAGGAGATCTATAATGCTATATAAAATTCATGTCCAAATTAATCCTATTTGTAAACCTAAAACTATGGATGAATTGAAATTTGGTTTTTTGGTTGAATTTGAAATTTGTTTTTTTGGTTGAATTTAGGTTGAAATTGGAGAAACATAATTGCATTGAGCTAAAGGAAATAAAGAAATGGATTGGTGAGAGTGTATAGGAGTATGAACACCACTTCCAAAAACTAATTGGTTGAATTTTATACCCAATCCATGAGACATAACATAAAAAATTTTCATTCAAGGACTACTACCCCTAACTAGAACTATTGATGCAGTAGATATAGAACGCCCACCAAGATTCCTTAGCATAAATGGTGAATATTGATTTGACAAATGTCCTAATGAGAGTAAGAATTGAAACAAATCCCTCCACTAAGGCAATGGTATAGCTAACTCAGTTCTACTTGCAACTATCAATACTAACAAAACATATTCAAGGGATCATCCACACCAATATGATAAGGGAGTAGGTTTGGTGCATTGTGTTATAAAAAAAATGCCAGGTGGAAAATGATTATTTGTCACTATGAGGAAGAGTGATTTCCATTAATATGATGTCGTCCCCAAGGACAATGTTCCTAGGCAATGTGACAAACAAATACCATGAGATTTGCAAGACATAAGACCACCCCCACATCTCTACTTGATGTTGCAGAAGTATACTTATGCACCATACATTGTGTTATGTGATATTTTAAGGTGATTACTTACAACCATGGAGAACTATTTATTCTTGTGGGAATTGGTAGAGAGGCTTGAAAGGATCTATTTTTAGGTAGAGGAGACAAATTGTGGAGAAATTTGGGGGGGAGGAGGGGGCGAGGAGGTTACAGAGGAGACTATGGAGGAGGGTACAAAGGTGGTTGAAATAACCCCATTATATTCTAGAATTGTGATTATATTAGGCACATATCTTGAGATTGTTCAAAGAAGAGAAGGGTGAGATACAACAATATCAAAGAATTGGTTATACAACTCACAAATACCTAGACTTAAATATAACTAAATGGTAAATATGAGCAAGGAAAAGGGATACAATATTAGTGTATTTGGATCCCCAAAACATATATACATTAGGGATATACAAATCATTGTTGTGGATTAAGGTGGTGTGGACCCAAGAGCCAATGATTCCCAACAAATTCCCCTCATATAAGGAAGGAGGTCTCGATGAAACTAGTATTGAATGAAGCAAAGTAGACCACTTACTACAAAGAGAATTTAAAATACACAAGAGAAGTAACTCCATAGTATACCTTGGTTCCCATATCAATTTTACCACCTGGAACCCTCTTGGGAAGGAGAATAACCAAGGGTCCTAACAAAATAAAAGGGAGAAGTTTTCCTAATGAAATGGGTTCACGAATTTTTCCAAACGTCTTTTAAGATCCTAGATGACAAGAAATATAGTTTAAGGATGAGATAAACTCTTAATAAGTTGATTGAAGTGGGGGGAAATAGGATATCTACATCACCTTATGAAAAATGAATATTTAACAGATTGGTTGTAAGAAGAATTTGCAGATCGACTTATAATTTAATATGGATGTCCAAATACATGGATATGAAGTATGGGATGTTATGTTATATATGATATTCAACATGAATATCCTCCCAAATAAGTCGTGGGAAATTATGAGGAGACTAAAATTAGTGTATTCACCTATCTAGTTGTGGCAGTTGAATCAATCAAACATATATCTTTTTTTTCCTAAATGACATTGCGGTGAATTTGGGAAGTGGAAGACAATAGTATATTTTGAGGACATCAAAATTGTTGATGAGAAATACACATATCCTCCTCTATTTGGTTTTGTGTGGGCCAATGACATTGAAGAAATCATCAATTTGTAAAGGGTAGGATGTTGTTTAGAGAAAATGGAACCAGGGTAATTCAACCCATTTCTCATATGAAGGGGGAAAGGTATACAAAACTCATAGATGATGTGATATATGGTGTTGTATTACAACAACGATATAATTTGACTAGATGCATGAAGGAAAATTACATTAACCCGATTACTTATGGATTAGTGAGTTAAAGGAGCATCTATTCATATAAATAAGGAAGCTAGAAGGAATTTCAAGGCTAGAAAGAGTGCAACCAAAGAATTTAATCTTGTCATTGTACCATCATCAAATATTTCCAATGGATAGAAATTGAGTTGCGCACCCCCGCATCTTTGATGTGATAGGGGACATTCAATAATTCATAGAATATTTGAGCCTAGATTTACCAAAGGAGAAATTGACACTAGCTTTGAATTTAACATTGCAGTGCAAACTACTATCTAGGTGGTGGGATACTGACAAATAATACCTTGGCATATTAAATAAAACACAACTATCTTTGCACCAATTTTATCCACCACCCAACTAATAAGTGATCGATATTATTTGGTGCACAAGACGACCCAATCAAATTCCGAAAACATATGAAGGGAGCATATTCCCTGTCGTACATGTGAATGGGTGTATTCATAAATGGACCAACAAATGACTTTGGTTCCATATATTTGTTCACACCTTGGGGCACATACCCAAGGCTTGGTACCAACATGAGAAGGTCCAAATACAAACCTTTACATAAGGATTTGGTATAATTTACATATGAAATATATAAATGAACACACAATATATCACAAATAACTTTTATTAATATTCAAAATTTATCCTTTATGGAAGGATCCACTCTTGTTCATTTCCCTCTTCGAGGGGGGAACCTCCTATAAGATAATCTCCAATTACACTATTATTACACACCTCACTCAATGGGGATTCCATCCCGATTTATAGTTCAAAATACAATTCTAACCATAACAACCTACTAACTACCCAGTGGTACTTATTTAATGAGGACCCATCACATTTATTCATTAATAACTACGATAGTGAGCGTTATTTAATAATAACAAACATAGTGGACCTAGTCCACTTTACATTGAAGTTTAAGCCACTATTACTCTAATGGGCCCTTCATCCTTCCATTACACTCCTAGGGAGTGTAATAACACTTTACTTTCCTTTTGCCCCTTTGACTCCATCGACCCAAAATGATCTCCAGTATATTAATGGAGGCGAGCATCTATGTGAAATATCACTATCGGAAGGTTTCATTATCTATTTGTATAAAGTTTTCTACCATGCCCAAGAGGATAGATGAAACATATGTTACTAATATTCATATGGCAAACAAAATGATAGAGAATACATTTTTTATAATCTATGATAAATGATATCTAAAATTGATCAACTAGTTAAATTCACCTATATATAATATCTAAATTTCACAAAAAATCAAATTCAATTCCCATTCAAGGTTCTACAAAGAAAGGATCTTTGGAGGAGGACGTTTCTTTTCAAGAAACCTTGAAAGAAACAAAATGACAATGTTAGTTTTAGGAAGATACTTTTTTTATCTATAGCACTTTTCATCTCCACTACAAGGCACCATGCATCCATATCACAAGAGGACATATCAATAACACCAACAACTAATGTAGAAAATATCACATGATCATGAGGTGGCATCACAACTTTTCAGTCTCTAAGGAAGGAAATTTTTTTTTCTTTTCTTTCAAATATTACTTTTGTTATCCATTAAAAGGGGCATGTACATAACATTTATCAACTAAAGCAGAGAAAATCATACAACAATAAAACCCACAAATGATATGGTAGTAAGAACTATTTAACATGTAGGGAATATCTCTATTGTCTATTGTAATGAGTAGTGTTATCCATAAGAAATATGTGATTAAACAATAATTAAGGTTTTGTAGGACGATGATAAAAATATTTTTAACCTGAATTTGGACATTTGTACCATGAATCCAAATCCACTTACATATAATATCTAAAGTTCATAAAACATCAAATTTAATTCATATTTTTCTCTTATAATTCCAAGAGATTAGATGAGAAAAATATCTAGTTATATTTATATAATGAACAAAACAATAGAGCAGAGGTTATTAGACATTTACAATAAACAATACCTTAAATTGATAATCTAGTGGACAAATTCACTTGTATACAATATATAAAGTTCACAAAACATCAAAATTAATTCCTAATAAGGATTCTACAAAGAATTAGATCTTTGAAAGATGAAGTTGCCTTTCTAATCACCTTAGAAACAAATGAAAATGAAAATACAAATTATCTTATTATAATGTAAATTTTGTCTCTCATACAATAGTACATTTGGTCTCCACTACAAATCACAATGCATATATCTACCAAGAGCACAAAGAAATAACCCCCATTAATTAATCTAGCGAAGATAATTATTTAGAATATCTCATAAGATATACTTATAGAGTTTTCTACTATTCCATATAACCTAAATTAAAAAATAATATACTTATATTCATACAACAAATAAACCATCGAATAGAGGATTTTAGACATCCAAAATAAACATTGTCTAAAATTAACCAACTAGTCGAATCCACATACAATGTTTAAATTGCAGAGAACATCAAATTTTGTTTCCATTAAATATTGTACAATAAATTAATATTTATACAATTTGATGAGAAATTTATACTCACAACGAGAACTCTAGCCCCAAAAAGTCCATTTTTTTTTGCGTAAAAAGCACCTAAATCAACCTTCAAATCGAAAAGTGATGCTTCTAGTAGCACTCTTTTTTATTTCAAGGTTAAAATTACAACCATTTCCTTACAAACCCATACTCTTGTTAACAACAACCTTAAAATCAACCTTTGAAAAGAAAACTAATGCTACTGTTGGCACATTGGTTTTTTAACACCATTTTCTTGATTTATCTCCATATTTTTTGGAAAATCCTCTTCGAGGTTCATAAAACTCGAACCTAAATCCTTTTAGTTGGATTGAACCTAATCCCCTTGCTTCTTAGTATGAAATTAAAATCAACCTTTAATGATAAAATTCCTTCTTTATGCATTACAAATCAAATAATTTCTCACATAAAGTCCGCCCTTTTGGAAAAGGTCCATATATTTTGGTGATTGAAATAGTGAATGCCATTTCATTAGAGGCAAGTTATATACAAAGGTTGGAATGTAGGAGTCTTGAAGAGTGCATAGAGATATAAATTCTAGCTTATGATCAAACCATTAGACTTACCTTTAGAGTCAACCATATGAAAAGTCTAATATCTAAGGAAGGAAGATTAAATTTTACAACCTTATTCGCCTCCACTAAAGTCTCTTGAGTCCTAAACAACCTAAATAGGGTTTATTTTTGTGTGGAGCCCCATAAATGTTGGATGTTGTAATAAATACACTTTATTTTTTTAACCTAGGCTGTTTCTAGCCCTACTAAGGAACCCAACAATTATTTTTGCTTCCCTTGATAATTTTCTATTTCGCTTTTCCTTGGGAAATTGAGAGTGGGGATGACTTACATACAGGTCAAGGGTCAACCCATCCATTATGGTATATACCAATTCCACCATAATTATTGACCCCTCACATTCACTCGAGGAAGGACTTGAAGACCTTAAACGGTAATGTTTATGGAAAGGACTAGTCTCGACTTTGAGAGAGAGAGAGAGAGAGGGAGGGATTATTTGAAGGCTTAGACTTTTGTTTTGATAAATTTTGTTTTGTTCCCAAACATAATAAAAATAGTTGAACTCAAGTTTTCCAGAACATTGGAAAACACATTGACGAGGTTCATTGATATCACTTCCTAAATTATTTCATTCCCTTTTTCATTGGATTTAATTCAAGATGACAGTGGATCCCATGATATCCAAAAGCAGGTTAGGATCAAAATTATTGTGCTTGCGTTGTAAGAAAATATACTTAGTTGAATTTAAATATCCTATGACAATGTTCACTATTATCTCAATGAGCTCTTTAATCCTTACTTCAGTTCTTACTCCATTATTTTGAAGGTTTTTTGGGTATGCCAGTGAGTTAATCCTTTCCAAAAGAGCCAAGGATCAACCATAGTTAGGATCACTTTTTTCTATAGTTGAAGTATGTGGATTGAGTGTATTATTTTAATTGGATCCGATTAGCTTGTTTTGTTTGCTGGAGTAGGGATTTGAATTTAATATCCCACACAAAAATCTGACATCTTATACTCTATTTTTTAGATTTTTATATAAGTGAAAATGAGAACAACAAAAATGAACTTGGACGCAATCCAAACTTTGCATATAACACCATTTTATCGCTTTAATCTCCATATTTTTTTGGTAATTTTCTTTGAGGTTCATGCTTTCAATGATTGGAGGATCTCATCTTTGTTGGAGAAAATGTAATCTTCTTCCATATCATCAAATTTATCTCTTCTTCAAACACCCCTAGAACACATCTTCTCTATTGAAAAATTGAATTCCTTCATATATATCTTTTAAAATTTACATGATTAATGTTTTTTATGGGTCCCCATGTGCACACACACATACATAAGTGAAAAATAAGGATTGTTAATACATAGACAACAATATAAAATAGTATTTCTAAAGGTTACATCAACAATATTCAATATTATCCATAGCCTCATTCAGCTAATATAGGTTTAATGGTGTCTTTTTTTCTAGGTAAATTGCCTTGGGGAAAGCCCCCAGGAATTTCCTCCCCCTCATTTTGAGGAAGGTACCTATGGTAAAAATTATATTATTTAGTGCATAAGGGAAAGTTAACAACAGGGGTTGAAGCCATTACAGCTATATTACTCATTATAAGCTCAACATGTCACTTAGGAGAATAGAACTTGGGTGGGGAGGATCGCACTCCATCCCACAACCACTTGAGCTAGACGCAATTGTACCTTGCCAACACGACACAATAGTTTCATTGAAGACTGACTATGTAACGATATTTAATATAATTAAATAACAACAATAGAAAAACTCAATGTATGGGAAGAGTATGCCCAATAAGATTTGAACTTGGATCATTGTTACAATAGTTGTTACAATATGCCACTACACCACCATACCCAACAAGGTTAAATGACTAATGTATTATCTACCTTTGCTTACACTACATTTTTCTCTTTCTGATCAAAATATGTTTATGCTTTTTTTTATAATTTTTTTTTAATTTAATGATGAAATATTTATGTATGTAATATTGTGTAAAATGGTAATTAATTCTACATTCTTTTCTTTAAATTTAATTTCAAGTTTTTGAAAATTTAAAAATAATATTTTTAGAATATAATGAGCCTCTATGTCTTGCAAAAGTAATTAAGTAATGTGATTTGGCGTCCCATTAAGTAGACTTACGATCTATAGAAAAAAGAGAAGGAAATTAGACTATGTGAAGTTGTGAGTTCAAAGCTAGAAGTAGCTCCTTTAGGTTCCATGAGTGCCACTAGGGGGAGTGTTGTTTCATTTTAGACTAATTTAGACAAGTCTTGGGTTGGTTGAAGGCACAAAGATAAATATATCCTAAGTGGTAGTTTATTGCTTAATTATGATTGTAAGCGGACTAGACCAAAGCAATTGTGGAGGTCAATTCGTTGATGGGAAAAAATAGAAAAAAGAAATGAGTAGGTATGCACATCATGAATCATTAAAAAATAATCAATTTGATACATATATACTTTATTTAATTTAATTTAAGTATTAATGTTTAGTAAAGTTAAAATATATACATGGAACAAAATGAATACAATAGAGAAAATATGACAAGGGGGAGGCAAAAAAAACACCCCCATAGAATGCATAAAAGAGAGAATAAGAACCTAAAAAAATGAAAGTGTTTAAAGCACTAGAAAACACCAATCCATTGAGACGAGGAGTAATGAATAAGCTCAAAAAGGAGCCCTTGGGTTTGGACTTGTTCCTTTGGAGAACCTAGAGTAAGGAAAAGGAAAATAACTTTGTAAATCACTAACACAATAGAATGGGGAACAATTAAGAAGTTTAAGGAGGAGGGTTTTGGGTTATGACTCGTTGCTTTGTAGAAACACTTTTAACATTAAACCACAAATAAATGTGTGATTGGTGTGAATCCATGGGTATATGAAACCTCATGAGTGTATCATGTAAACTTGGAAGTTAGCCATGGGGTCTATTCCCACTAGGGTTGGAATTAAGATACAATCAATCTAGTGCATGTCGGATTAGAAAAATTGCCTTTAATAATTCATCTATGAAAGTTGTACATCCATTGGATGAAGAGGGATAAGCATCTCTGGTCGTTATAAGCCACGAGAGTTTGGAAAGAACCAACTGAGTTTTTAACGAGGTAAAGTAATTGTCTTTCAATATCATAGTAGGAAGAGAATTTTAGCACAAAATGGTCCTTGATCTCGAGCTGTTAGCAAGATATTTGGAAAATGTGGTACTATAGAGAAATATGATGATCCATCTTAATGAAAAATCCATGAAAGGAAGAGACAGCCACAACATATGTAAAAAAATCTATAAATCATTTTCCAATGATTTCATTTTTTATTAATATTATTTATTAAATATATATATTTAATACACTTACTATAACATTTTTAAATGGTCATGGAAAGTATAGGTCTATTGTAATTTCCCTAAGATCCATAAAAAAAATAAAATTGTAAGGTCAATAAAACTACTAAATATCAGAGGGACATCTATCATTTATCTTCAACATTGTAAAAACTTATAAGAACAATACTTGTGTTCATGTTCTAATTTTCTTGCATAGGTTAATTCCTAATATTCTAATTGTGATGATGCTTATTGTTGTTCATTTGTGTACTTATGTTCTTGTATATTTATCTTAATGATGTTTCTGGTACCGCTTGTTTATAATGGATGCTTATTACACAACCTAGTCTTATTTACTAAAATAGCATGGCTAACTTACCTATGCTTCTAAAGAGGGAAGAGTGGGTGGATTTACCTAACGAATCAATCAGAAAGGTAAGGAAGACTCTATTAATCTATCATAGTAATCTAGGGACTAAACACAAGTCTCATCAAATATTAATAAAAATAAGTCATGAAAATGGTGTAATAGGGCTATAGAATGAGTAGCCGCTCTGTATATTCACACAAAGAATGAGTAATGAAATAAAAGATCATGCTGCAAGCATGAATGACAAAGCAATTCAAATTCCCAAGGAGGTCATTCGAATTGAATGAGTGAGTCTAGCTTAACTGAATGTGAGCCATAGTCAACACTCCAGTTAACCATTGATCAAAACCCTAATTGACTCAACTGAGCCCTAACTAAAGTTGGAGTGCAATAAATGACTGATTCTAACTGAAAGTAGGTCAGACACATGTCACAACAAGCCAACCAACAAGTGGTAGTGCATCGATGACTCCAATGAACCCCGATGAGGTTAACTGAAGTGTAACTGACCATCAGAAGTGGTTGGAGGTGCCCCTGTTGACTCCAGTTCATTAAATAATCATTAAATAATCAATTTAATGAAGGGAGGTTCCTTCACTACCCTATTTAAATGATTGTAACCATCAGTTAGCAATAAAGTGCATTTATGACACTCAGATCACCCCCGGAGTGCTCCAGTTAGCCTCCCTGAATGTAGGAGAAGGCTAAGTTAGCCTCCTTGATTGAAGGTAGGCGTGGGGTGTGCTCATGCTGATGTCATACAGTGCTCCTCTAATGCCAATTAAGTCAATAAAACTTAGGATAGTGGTTTAACTAGGCCAAATTGACCAAAATGAGTGTGTATGGTGGTAAATGTCTCCAACACCCCCCCTTAAGCTATACTCAGGAGGAGTAGAAAACAAAAAGTGCATAAGAATTCTAGGGCCTTGACAACAAAGGCCATAGGTCACCATGTACAATAAATTAACTGCTTAATATAACCAATGAAACAGGGAAAACCTCATGGGAAAAATACCCCCCCTCAAACTAAGCAATGAATCAAGAATTGGTTCTTCTATGTAGCAGCATCTTGAGACTATGCATGTGAAAATATGAATCCAAAACAAATGAATATTTCTGGAGGAATCTTCCTCTTTGGAATAATAATAATGTTCTCAAATGAATCAGGAACATAGACAGCTGCAGGATGAAAATTAGACCCATGTAGAGCAACTGAAATCAACTGATAAGAGAGAAAACGTGCTTGAGGATTCGAACCATTTGTGGAACACTCAAGAAAATGATATGTTGCAGCCTTTAAAAGTAAAACATGAGTCGTAAAATCATCCCCAAATCTTAGGAGCAAGTGCCCAAGCGGATGCAGAATGTCTTCCTCTTTACTAGTTCTATGAGGAGATGAGCATGTGACCAAAGGTAGAGAAGCCCTGGGACTGTGGAGAGCGAATGATTGAGATCCATAATATGATATATCTTCTGAAATATCTAATGAATCACATAATAAAATATCATCAACCTTATAAGAGGAAACTAACACCAAATCCCCAACAACAGTTTTGAAAAGAAAGTGCGGTACTTGATTTTTCACACCGGAATTGGTGAGAGCAGCTACAAGCATGACTGAAAGCTCTTGGATTTTAAAATATGAACCAAATAATATCATATAATAAAGTAAATCATATCTAAATAAGTTCACAACATATCCAAAACTATGAAATGAAATCAAATCCCCAGCAGCAGTTTTGTAGGAGACTTGCGGTACTTGTTTCTTCACACCGTTGATGAGAACAGCTACAAGCAGTACTGAAAGATTATGAATTTAATATATTAAACCAAGAAATATCATATCATATCCAATAATTTTAATATCATATTCAAATAAATGGTTAACCGAGACGGTGGATGCACAACTTTCTTCTTCTTCAAAATTCTGAATTTTGGTGCATGCAATCCTGCAGGAATTTACTGGAAGATATAGATCATGGGGAGTGAATGGATCACTCTAGTAATATGATATTTATTCCAAAATATCTAAGTTATCACATATTTACACACCAGTGGCAACATTAGAGGAAGAAAAATCAAATTTCTCTTCACTTTCGGAAGCAATTATTGGTCAATTTTGCACAGAATTCAAAGGAAAATCACTGGTGAATGTTTGCATGGAAGTGTAGCAGTATTTTTATTCAATATCAGATATTTGAATGTCTTCTTCCATTTCAGAAATATTAGGAGATGAGATATCAGAGATCTCATGAACTTTTGGAGCATTAGGAGAAGGAGTCACTGCATGGAGACTTTCTTCAATTCGAATTGACTGTGTAGAAGATTCTGCTTCATCTTCATCTTGAACAACTTCATCAAAGAGAGTAGAGGCCGAGAATTTTGAGTAAAGAAATCTTGTGGTGCTGGATGTAATCCCCAAAGTGATATTATGATCCTCATTGTGCTTGCCAAAGGTTTTGTCCAATTTTGTCCAGAGATCCTTTGGGTATTCAACAGAACCAATAAGGTAGTGCAAGCTAAGAGAAAGGGCCAGACATATTGCTCCAAAAGATCTATCACCGTCATTTAACCAGTCATTCTCATTCTCATAAGACTCTTTTCCAAGTCCAATAGACACCTCATAGAGACCTCATCTCTTCAGAGATGCAATCATCTTCAACTTCCATTCTGAATAGCTTGTGAATGGGGTGAGAAGAGGGACTGATGAGTCCATTTGAAGTTGTACTTGTTAAAACCTACAAATCACAACAAAAGGGGCAATGTAAGGTTAGATAGCCTGCACATTTTAGGCTTTCATCACACCCAGCATAGTCAATCAAGCAAGCTTGATCAACAAGTTCTTTACGTGGGGTATTAAGTGGTAAGCCTTGGCTTCTGGTGTAGTGCTGGATTTTTGAGCTATTGCTCAATTTTCATGCAAGATTTGTCAAAAACCTTGTTTTTGAGAGATCTAAGCTTCATCCCGCTGTGAGCTCTGATACCATATTAATCTGTCACAGTAATATAGGGACTAAACAAAAAGTCTAATCAAATATTAATAACAATAAGTCATGAAAATGGTGTAATATGGATACAGAATGAGTAGCCGCTCTATATATTCACATAGAAAACGAGTAATGCAAAACGAGATCATGCTGCAAGCATGAATGACAAGGCAATTTGAATTCCCAAGGAGGTCATTCAAATTAAATGAGTGAGTCTATCTTAACTGAATGTAAGCCATATGGCAACACTCCAGTTAACCATTGATCAAAAACCTAATTGACTCAACTGAGCCCTAACTGAAGTTGGAGTGCAGTAAATGACTGAGTCTAATTGAAATTAGGTCAGACACATGTCACAGCAAGCCAACCAACAAGTGGTAGCCCATCAATGACTCCAATGATCCCTAATGAGGTTAACTAAAGTGTAACTGACCATCATAAGTGGTTGGAGGCGCCCCTGTTGACTCTAGTTCATTAAATAATCATTAAATAATCAATTTAATGAAGGGAGGCACCTTCATTACCCTGTTTAACTAACTGTAACCATCAGTTAGCAATAAAGTGCATTTATGACACTCAGATCATCTCCGGAGTGCTCTAGTTAGCCTCTCCGAATGTAGGAGAAGGCTAAGTTAGCCTCCTTGACTGAAGGTAGGTGTGGGTGTGCTCATGCTGATGTCATATAGTGCTCCTATGATGTCAATTAAGTCAATAAAACTTAGGATAGTGGTTTAACTAGGCCAAATTGACCAAAATGAGTGTGTATGGTGGTAAATGTCTCCAACAGACTCCTATGGATTGGGAATACATATTTCTTATGAAATAATGCATGATGTATCTTTGGTTTTGCAGGTGTTATTTTGTTGAGCCTATGATGCGAATGTGTAATAAAGAAGGGACAATACCTAGAACACAAAAGGTTCTAAACCCTAATCACTAAGGGTTTAAGTGCTTGGTTTTAAAACCTAATTAATAATCAAAAGGGAAAGAGACTATAGGGAAAAGATAAAAATATAAAACTTAGTGGGAGTTTGGTTGTTTCATTTATTAGGGCCATATGATGGAATAATGGCTGCTCCCTCCATGCTAGCACAAGATTAAAAAAAATTATAGGGTTTTGAAACCTTCATTTTCATGTTTAGAATAGGTGGGGGAGTGAGATCCCTAGTTGGGGTTTCACTGGCAGAGTGTGGAATTACAGGGTTGTCTAAAATATTGCCAAGGTATGCGTTGTTCCTCCTGCAGTTTGCAATATTTACGTGTATATTATTTTTTTGAGGCAACTCTAACGTTTGAATAGTTTTTCGTGGCAGGTTCAGTGTTTGGAGCAGCTTGCGACTATGGGAAAGGATAGACTGTCAAGCCACCATTTCGTAAGTCCATCTGCAAGGTCCATTAGCCTCTGATTGGTCATTATATGGTTTGAAAGGTTATGGGGATTCTCTGTTTGTTATTTTTAATGGATTCCCATTCAAAAATTCCAGGGTTTGGGAATGAGGCGAAGCTCAGACTATTTGTGGGGTTTGGGTTTATTATGTGATTATGGCCTCTTCAGGCGTTTCTAATGTGATAATGACTGTGGGTGAAATGCTACGTCAAATACATCCCTAATTGGGAATTTCTATAGTTGTATTGTTACTCCGTGTTATGCACTCTGTATTTGATTTAATTAATGAAAGTCATGTTTTGTTTTAAAGTTCGTGCAAGCTTTTAATGATGAGAAATGGATAGCCTATAATTGGTTTTAAAATTTGCGTTTCAATTTGTATCTCTGTGTATTTAAGATCATGTCAGGCATAATGTAGTTTTATTACTTAACTTTAAATGGGTAAATTTTGGATGATGAGGACAAAATTATGTTTTGATGGAGGTGTTCAGCGTTAGCTGTGCCATTGTTGACAATGGAACGATGGTAATTGTTTTACTGTTTGTTCTATTTGGGTGAAAGATGATATAAATTATGGGTTTGACATCTCTACATTTTCTATTTGAGTGATGCAATACAATATGTATAATTCTACAGTTAGCGCTACAGGGGTGAATGTTTTGGGTCTACGCTCACTCTATAGGTTTTATGAAATGTGAATGTGATTTCGTTCGTAACGTAGAATCTTGAATGTTAATTTATAATTGTTGTTTCAAAATATATTATTTTTCTTCTGCACCAAAGAAAAGGGAAAATCCCTAGTTCTGTTCTTTATTTAAATTCTTAATGTGGATTGAAAATAGTTATAAAGCCAACGCTGACAACGAGCCCTTCCTTTTACAGGGTGGCTGGAAAATACGACCATATGGGTTTCAATGGTGGGATGAAGGGTGTCATTATACCCTGGATGATTTTAATTAATGATTGAAGTAATAGTGTAAATCTCTTTAGAGTTTTACACAGGATTGCAACCGATGCCTATGAAATTCGATGGTTAATGGTTTCTCGTTATTTTATCTTATGACTTACATACGCTCCAACCAATGCTTAAGAGATTCGATGGTTGGTTGGTATCGTGGGACCTTAATCCAATTATCTGGATGATTGTGTATTTGTGTTTAATTAATTTAATGTTTTTAAGAATGATTTCAACCAATGATTGCATTTTGTTTTATAGTTGGCCTGTCAATTCGTTATTTAATTTGATAATTTATTTATTTGGTTACATTGGTGAATATTTGTGGCTCTTTTAAATGTTTAAATGCGACTCCCAAGCAATGTTATCTGTAGTGTTTTAGGAAACATATTTGAATTATAGATACGCTGGTAGCATTGACTTGGAATCCCCAATGGGATTGGTTCTGTCTATGCTTATTTACTTACGCTCTATCGTTTGACATGTAGATGTTTATTTTTAAAGGTTATTTTATAAAATAACTACGTTTGTATCTCTTCGTGGATGCTCTATAAGAAAATGCAAAGGGTTTTATTTTTAGGTTTAAACCTTGCGTGTTGATTTGTTTAAGTGTTGTATCTATAAAATTAGGTTTTAATACCAGAGCTCCAGCACTAGCTTTGCTTGGCTGGAGCGAATACTTGCGTGGGAAAAAATCTATCCTATCTCGATATAATTCTTAAATAGCTATTTGATATTGTTGCTAGGTTCTAGGATTCTATGTGTGGATTCAATGTTGTTTACGATGTTTTAGGAAAAGGATGATCATAAACTTTATAAGGCTCAATGTTTAAAATATAGTCTAAACCCTAAGACATTATATAATATTTAAAACTAATTCATCACAATCCTTATAATAAGTGTAACTTATATTCTATATTAAACTAATAAAACATTCAAATACATTTATTCATAATGATGATGGGTGATTTACAGCTTCCAATACAAAACCTAATGGCTATAATCCCAACCTGTAAACATAATTATAAATAGAGATAAAAGATGAAATATATGAAATATCTTACCTGTATTTATGTAGCTTGAATGGATTTATCACCCCACACACTTCCACACACAAAAAGTAATTAGACATACTCTATTTCCGACATTAGGAATGATAACGAGATGACCTTAGAACTGTAACACACCTAAAAATTGTACATAATTTTTATTAACATGTGTTAGTTTTACATTTACTTTAGCAGCATTCTATTTTTATATTATTGTCATCTCTAATGTCTACTATTCCTCTACTTATGACAGGGTTGTTGATCTTTAAGATGGCCAGTTCCTTCCAAAACTTTCATCCATACACCTTTGGGTGATGTAATTTGATTAATTGTTTTGGCATTTTATTATCTTACTGTAAGGGTTTAACCTTGGCATAGTTACACTCTTGAAATATAACACATGCCTCTATGCATGAAAGGCTTAGGGTTTGTAAAGTCTGGTTTATCTACATGGTTATCTCTTACCATGAATAAAAAGAGGGTTTATCACAATTTGTACAGGGCGTGGAACTACATGGTTTTGACTTTACGACCTATTTGGAAGATCTTACAAGTTGATTTTAAATGAATCTCTTTAATTATCTTATGTTATTGAATGGTTACTATTTTTATCATGGTTTTCGATGAGTATTCCTCACAAGGCTATTGGAGTGGTTATGTTTTTATTATTAAAATCTAACTAAAACTACCCAATACCTTAGCCTCACCCATGACTAAGGTATCGGCTACGGTGATAACATGTTTTATGACCTTCATTAGAGAAGTATGGGGCTTTCCATGTCCGACTATGGAATTCGACCCTAGCCAAAAGTATTGTAAAGGTTTTAAAGATAAAGATGATAGTTATAGAATGTGGTTTTCCAATGCGATGGTTGACTTGCAAAGATAATGTAATATCCCCAATTTTGACCTTAACTATATTGGGAATGATCCCCATTGCATATGAGCTACTTTGATGTTTATATTTATATATTGGGTGTATTCCCCACTGCACATGTGTTATGTTGATTGGTTACCTATATTGGGCATAATCTAATGCACATGTTTTATTTTCTTGTATATGATTATATATGTTGGGCGTAGACCCTGATGGACAAGGAATATTGTCGTGGTACGATGTAATGTATTTATTATTATGTGATTAGCCCTAATACATATACTGAGGTGATTATTGTGATGTATTGTGCAGAAGACTAAAGTCTGAATGCATGATTGAGTGAACTATAATGTGTTGGGTGTAAGCCTTGAAGCACATGAGTTATGATATTTTGTGTTGAGCATAAGCTCTGTAGCACATGAGTTATGATATTTTGTTTTGAGAATAAGCTTTGGAGCACATTAGTTACAATATTTTGTGTTGAACGTAAGCTCTAGAACACATGAGTTATAAGATTGGAAGTGTTGGGCATACGTTCTGGAGAATTCCAAATTTATGTTGAGCATAAGATCTAGAGCATCGGATATTTGGCCATTGTATCCCTAGGTGTATTATACAAGTACATCCTAGTATTAGTGTTGAGAGAGAGGCTCTGGAATTTCCCTATTGTAATTCCCAAATTAATAGTGTTGAGCTTAGGATCTGAATAACACTAGGGTTTGTTGAGTGAGAATGAATCTGAATAACACTGACCCTTATCATACTTATTTTAATTAAATTAAATTTCAAATCTACTTCTCATCAGGGACTGGAAGAACTACCACGATATACGAGGTAACCCAACATGCAATGAGTATCTAGACCTACCTAACCTAGTTGACCGACCAAACCCTACCAAAGGCATTGATAAAAGAAATAATGTAAACTAAGGGAAGAATCAAAATAAATAAATTATGATATATGATGCATGAATAAATATTAAGGATAATATGTTAGGTTCATATAATGTGTATATAGGAATGTATTTATATAATATATATATATAAATAAGAAAAAAAGATAATCAAAATAATAAGTGAGAGTGTATGTAGTTATTATAAAATAAAATAATTAAATAAATATTATATCCTAAAGTTTAAGTAAGAACTAGTAAAAGAAAGTTCATAGTTAAACAAAATAACTATTAATTCCATATAAATCAATTAAAGATTATTTTCAAGAAAGTAATGAATTCTTGATTTAACTGAAGTTTAAACCAACTTCCCTTTCCTAAATGATTTTTTATAAACCCCAAGACAAGAGAAGGCTTAGGAATCTAATCATATTATTCTTGAATGAATTGAAAGATAATTTCTCCTAAAATAAGCATTCTTATATAGAGCCTGATTTTCCAAACAACAGCAACCCACCTTTAAGAGTTCTAGATCACTTGCATGTTGGAGCCAGCTCAGGGGGATCTAGATTAGAACCAGGAACAGTTTTAGGTCATGGTTGGGAGGAATGTGGTAGTTCCAAAGTTATCCAATTATCATTTCTAAGGTCATATATAGCTAGGGATTTATTAATTCTGGGTGTTTACGTGTATAGTTTTCTTTAGCCATTAACAAGCTGCATAGTTGTAGGTATGGGTCTTCTACATTTCCAAGTTATTGTAATTATGTTTACAAGTTTTAATTATAGCTATTCGGATTTGGATTAAGATCTGTAATTTTTACTCTCCACCAATTTGAATAAATGTTTCAGGTTTGTTTTATTAGATAAAATTAGAATCTTAGATTTTAATTCTTATTTAGATTCTAGGGTAGAATCCCTATCAGAGTTGTATTAAACTAGTTTCACAAGTTTATATTGCATGTTAGGGTTTAGTATAGATACAACCTTTAGTTTTCTAAGTGAATTTAATAACAAGACCTCTGTCAAACCATAGTGAAACTAAACCCTACATCACAACATCACTCTCATTTAAAAAATAGAGTAAAAACAAATAAAATCCTTAAGTATAGAATTTCAGAAAATTCACAAAGGTCTACGACCTTATTAAAATACTAAAACCTCATCAAATTTATCATGATCCAATGAAATATACTAAATCAAATGAATAAAAAACTTATAGATATCCATGCTATCTTTTAAACTACTCATTAAACCAAACCATAAACAGATTAAACAAATATTCATAAACGCGAACCAGGGATTGAATCCCTTAAATAACTAAATTACATAAGCTAACTCAGCGCTGACATATTACATTTTCCAACAATGATTATACAAACACATATAAAATATCCACGCTACAGTAAGTGAAATAAATCACCCACAAAATGATCATCATTCCTCATACAAAGGCTGAGAGCTTGTCAACACTTCTTGAGGAATAATTTACATTATTAAAATCTAAAAATAAACACAATCAAATTTATAAACAAAATGCTTTAATCCAATATCGAATCATGTTAAGGATTGGCCAGGCCACCTCTATTATTTCCAACTTAAACTATCTATGCAACTATAGTAAAAATTACATTACAAATAGAACCATCACTCAACTATAGAACCCCACATTGAATATCATAATCTCTAGTTGAGAGCGTTAAACAATATTAAAAAAAACCAATATAAACTATATCTCATCTATCTAAAATCCATATCAAATCTCCTAATATCTGGATGAGTCTTTCTACATAATATTAAATAAATAATAATCATAAAATAGTCCATCAACTATCACGACCCAAGGTTGAATCCCATGAATTCCGGTTGGGAACATTGGAGTTATTGACAAGGGCTGATAGATAAATGCCAAACCACTTATCGAATCCATTAAACAAATTACCACAATTCTATACATACAGGGAATAATTTATAAAATCAACACACACACAAGATGCGCCATATATGGAAGCTTGGTCCACGCCATTACAATCGCCATTAAAACCATAATAAAAAAAAAAACAATGATTACATTATCACCAACACTAAGTATTATGAATAAACAATACAAACATATAAACATGTCTAGGGTTTCCCTCGGCAACATACATAACGTCTCACAATAAACATTACAACGAATTCATAAACACACATACATGAATCCAGTACGAAATCCAATCAAGCACGAAACTAGGGGTTTTCGCTTGTATTTATTAACAAAGGTAAACCCTTTAAAAGCGATAAAACATTCTATCAAATACATAGTAGGCTCGACACTACAACAAATCCTGGAATTAGCGTCCCTTTCTAGTGTAATTTTTTTAAAAATTGAGTGGCCAAACTAGATGCTAAATGGGATGCGTCATGGACAAAACTTAAAGCGTCTCAAAAAGGGTCTCTTTTTGTGTCCTAAATAGCATCCTTTATGGCATACAAAATAGCGTCTATTTTTTTGCTTCCAAAATAACGTCCAACTTTGCTTCCTAAATAACATCCTATTTTGCTTCCTAGAGAGCGTCCGCTATTGCTTCCTAAAGAGCGCCTGCTTTTGTTTCCTAAATGGCATCCCCGTTAGCACCATTTTTGAATCCAAATTAGCATCCATTTGTGCTACCACTTTAGCATCCCATTTTGCACCACGTTTTACTTCCAAATATGCGTCAATTTTTGCTTCCAAATTTGCACCAATTTTTGCTTCCTTTTTTGCATCGTGTTTTGCTACCAAAATGGCTACAAATTTTTCTTCTATTGCTGCACCATATTTTTCTTCCTATATAGCGTCATGTTTTTCTTCATCATTAGCGCCAAGTGTTGCATCCTTTTTAATGTCTAGTTTTGCATCTCTATTTATGCCCACATTAGCACCATGTTTTGCTACTACTTTAGCGCCCAATTTTTCATCTAGTTTTACTCCCACACTAGTGCCACATTTTGCTTCTCATTTTACTCCTAGGATTTCTTCTTATTTTGCTTCCTCGTGAGCACCTAATTTAGCTTCTCATTTAGCATCCAATTTTGCTCCTTTGTTGGCCACTAGTTTAGCTTCTATTTCGGCTTCTACTTTGGCATCCAAAATAGCATCAAAATTGACTTCCAGCTTAGCGCCAAGTTTTGCATACAATGTTGCTTTTAGTGACTAGAACATAGCGGGCATATGTTTTAGCTCATGTTTTTGTTTCCTTATTAGCACCACATTAGAATTGTTATTTAACACCTACAACCATATCCAATTGTGTGCTCTTATATTTATTATATCAAATTATTATAATCATTCATTCATTTAAATAGTTCTCATTTATCATTACTTCATAGTTATTAAATAACATAATGAAACATTCAAATTAATTGTAGATACAATTATTGAGATTAATTGCATAGCATTTATGAATAAATTTTACAGAAACATGCAACAATTATCCAAAACAGTAATATTAATTTTCCATTAAAAGATCATCAACAACTTCCAATATATATAAATATAAAATATAATAATGATAACATTGGCATTATCTTTCATTCAAAATAAGTGAAATTATAAAACATCATCACATCAATAATCTATCATACAGATAATCGTATTAAGGTTAAAAGAACAATAGACAATATATAGTGAAAATATCAATATTACAAGAAATATTAAAAATCAAAATTATCAATAGTAATCCAAGTTTATATGTCTACAAATCAAAATAAAAATGTACTATGAGCTTGGATAATCACAAATCAAAATGACCCAAAATGTACTACGATCTTGGATAATCTCAAAAATAACAATATGTGTCTAGTAGCATGGAGAAAGAAAAAAACATCCACAGTCTCAATAGTAGCATTAATGGCTACCATCATCCTCATCCTCATCCTCATCATCTATCCCAACATCATATCCATCATCATTTGCATTTGATCCAATTGTATAATTATCATTAATATCTCTTGCTGGTACATCGGTGGCAATATAATCAGTATCATCAGCTATGCCATCTTCATCGTTTTTATGCAAATACCAAGAAATAATCAATTTAAAACATTAGTCACAATTTCATTACATAATGCATATTCTGTTTTATATTGCAAATATTAGTGTGATCATTTATGCATTCTCACAAGTTTTCCAACCATGGATATAAAAATCATCTCATCAACAGATAGTAACCACACATATAAAGTGTATCTGCAACCATACATACACACACATGTACACCATACATTTTCATATCACAATAGAAGAAGACGTAGAGGCAGGGAACCAAACCCTGAAATTCCATTAGCTGACCCATGTAACTTGAGAAGAGAACAATCCTACCCATATGAGTATCAACTTATAATGGCCCATGATAACATATAGAATGAATAAAATAAATTATGCTTTACAAGACAATATAAATGTTTAGGCCAAATTCTTCTTCAAATATATAGAGTTATTGAAGAAACATTGAACTTGAACTTTGCCCTCTCAAGTGAAAGTTGAAATTAACATGATTATCAAAAGAAAACTATGAAAGTTGTCTAGTCTATCTTTTGTGAAAGTTCAACTAATATGACTTTATTTAAAATAAAAAAACTAAGGTTTTATCTAAACTGAATCAACAGCAGTGAAGATGTTCGGTTTTTAACGAGGATAAGCTAAAAGTTTGATCCACTTTATTTAATAATGCTTTACAACATTAAGGAATTTATCATAGTGGAATCAAAACAATACCAATTGAGGCTAAAGGTGTGAGATTATAGACCAACATGTATAATACAAAACTACAAAACCAAGCAATACTTTACCATTCATTCAAATTCCATTACAAATATGATTATTCCTCATTAGGATTTTAGTATACACACATGGAATTCAGATTTCAACATATTTGATGATTTAATTACTTTGATTAGCATTTGCTACATGAGTTAATTACTTGTTCAACATTCCATTTCGGACATGAGTACTTTGCCTAACTACAAAGTGGTCAAAGGAACTAGATTCATGTTGCAAGTTCCATCCATTTGCATTCCAAATTTGTGGGAGGGTCGTAATAAAAACCAAGCTGATTTTCTTTAGTACTACATGTTCAAGTCTATTATTCTTCTTGTGTAACTACACTATGTTAAATACCACTTGTCTAGTTGTAAGAGATACCACCAATTATCATGCTCTACCACACAAAAAATGCAGTCAAAACCATAATGATAATCGCATATGGTTCAAACAGTCACACTAAACCTACAACAGTTTCCATTTAAAGTGTTTGACAAATATTCAAGGAATATTTCAGTTGGCTAGCAAATCTCTCCCACGCAAAGTCTGGAAGCCCAATATTGGAGAAGGAAAACCTACAGCAGTCAATTAGTATGATTGTAAGGAATCATAGGAGAAGAAGGTTGTGAGAAAAACCATGCCCAAAGTCAACCAAGGGAACAATTGACATTTTGATTGGGAGCAGTTCTCTTTTATGCTGTGTCATCTATCTTGCACCCTATATTAGTTGTGAAGACACGAATTCAAGTGGCAGGAGTTGAGTTAGCCCATATGAATGGTCTAGCAGTGTGCAAGCATACAGTAAAAGCAAACGGGGTCTTTGGTCTTTTTCAAGGTTTTGGAACATTATTAGTAGGAACTATAGCACGCAAACATCTTTTCTTGACATCCTTGGCATTCTAGAAAGTACTATTAAGAGACTACAATATGAGCTTACTCAAGGTAGTGGGATCAACAACGTATGCCATAGCAAGGCATGTAGGCTCAAAGGAGAGTACCTTGCTATTAGGCCTATCATTAATATTCTGTCATTCCCATAAGTTTGGTGGTGACATCTTCTCTTCATCTGTGACACTTATGAGTAAACTCATTCATAAAGATCCAACTTGTTTCCCAATGTTGCATGCATCATGTCTTACAACTGCCTTCTTGGATGCTATATCAGAAGATTGGGTAGCTAATAGGAAAATTTACCCAAATGACTAGATTCTCCAATGGAAGGAGCCATAGTAGGAATCTGAAAATTCAAACTGAAGCCTTAAAAGTTAAGACAACTGAGAATGAACTACACCAGAAACTCAGTGATGTGATAGTTAAACTGATTTTGAATCACTGCAAAGTGGCCCTCCTTTAACCAACAAGTGTAGTTTAATGACTTGATAAAGGGAAAACCAAAGCATGATGGGTTTTCAATGTGACTGAGAGTTCAGTTTCAATCATGAAATTTGAAGCCCACGTTTAACTCTGGTTGTTTGCAACTTAGATTTAAAGGTAAGCAAACAAAAGTGTTCCACCTTAATATTATCAATTGGGCTGATAATGGGAAAGGTTACCCAAATTGTACATTATCCAATGGAAAGAAACCCCAGGATGGTTCTGACAATCCAAATAGAACCATCATGGACCTGGAAAACAAGCTGGTATTTGCCACTACACCTTATTCTGGAACATTATCCAAAATCAGTTAAGGGTGAACAACAGAAGTGCATGGACTTTCATGTTTACTTGATATAACTCTCATAAAGCAAATGTAAGATCATGGCAAAGTTTACAGGGCATGTACAATACCCCATTGAGGTATTTACTGAGCTACAACTATAATTATACCAATTGACAAATATATATCCACTTAAGGCAGCTATTCCACAATTTGTTTAAAAAATTTAGCCATAGTCTAAATATTCTACGAATTGGCTCTTTTTCAACTCCTGAAGGGAAAATTTTGGCCTTAAATCTGGCAACAATCATTGTGGATTGATGGAATTGCAGATATTTGTAGAATCAAATACCACTACGTTAAATACCACTTGTCTAGTTGTAAGAGATACCACCAATTATCATGCTCTAACACACCAAAAATGCAGTCAAAATCCATAATGATAACCGCATATGGTTCAAACAGTCACACTAAACCTACATCAGTTTACATTTAAATTGTTTGAAAAAGATTCAAGGAAGATTGCAGTTGGCTAGCAAATCTCTTCCATGCAAAGTTTGGAAGCCCAATATTGGAGAAGGAAAACCTATAGCAGTCAATTGGTATGATTGTAAAGAATTAGAAAGGAGCACCTTATGCTAAGTCTCATTGTTCCAGGAAAACGCCAAGTGAAAAAAATGGATGTTTATCTAGCGTCATTTATTGATGAGATGCAATTGTTATGGAAAGGAATAACAATGTATGACAACATCCTCCATCAAATAGGTCATTCATGTTTTATGGTGTACTATGTTGGACAATTCACGATTTCCCAGGACTTGGTGTATGTTTAGGTATGAAAATTATTTTACATATTCGCACATGATATTTAATTTTTGGTTGAATTTGCATAGATCCATTATACTGTTTTTTTCCTCTAAACATTAGTTATTGAAGAGCAGGGCTTCAAACAAAGGGGGTTTGCGCATGTCCAAGATGTGCAGAAAATTTTCAGGGGCGCTTCTCTAAATATCTACACAAGTTTATTTATGAAAACAACAGGGTCTTTCTACCAACAGATCATAAGTTCAGGACTCAGCTCAAGAATCAGTTTGATGGGAAAATTGAAATTAGAGGCCCTCCCAAGGTTATGGGTCCAGCTGATTGGCTTCAAAAGTATGAAGATGCTGAACAAAAAATTTGAGAACATTTTCTTTTCCAGGATCCATTAATTGAAGAATGAGAACAAGTTATGGTTGACATGCCACGAGGAATGAATAGAAAATCCATATTTTATGATCTACCTTATTGGAAGGATCTATTGATATGCCATCTATTAGATCCTATGCACATATTAAAAAATGTCACAGATTCTATATATAGACATATATCAGACAAAGATAAAGACACTTTATCTTCAAGAAGAGACATTGCTCTTTCATGTACCAAATTTGATAGAAGACATCTGTGGCCAAATACAGAAAATGAAACTTATGCAGAAGCTCCATGGATTTTGAAAAACAAAGAGCTAGATAAACTAAAAAATGTTATCCATACAATAAGGACACCTATTGGCTATGGCTCATCATTGAATAAGGCTTTCACAGTTGATGGACATATCACTGGATTTAAAACACATGATTTCCATAATTTTATGAAGGTATCAACATAACTTAATTGTTATTGTTATCATATAATTACCATTATTTTTATGATATTTCATATTTAAAATAATGAACTAATCTCATTTTATTTGATAATTTGATAGCATATCACGCCCTTGGCGATTAGGGGGGATTCATGCCTTACTGCTGATTTGAGGAGTGCCATAAGTCGATTGTCAGCATTTACAAGGTACGAGGCATGAAATGTTTATGTATGTACGAGACAGTTGTAATACATTGCATTTTTTATGTCATTGTTTATTCATGTTAATTTACCAATTTTATATTAGGTGGGTTTCCTCCAAGGAAATCCACGAGAGTGAATTAAGAAGATGGAAGAACGAAACTACAGAAATTGTATGTTTATTGGAAAAGGCTCTCCCTACAAGTTTCATGGACTTTCAAGTTCATCTGCTTATACACCTAGTAGATGACATTGAAATGGCGGGTGTTGTATCAACAAGGTGGATGTTTTTCTTTGAGAGGTATATGAGAACACTAAAAAGATATGTACGGCAAAAGGCACATCCAGAGGGTTGCATGGCTAAAGGATATGTATTGAATGAAGCATTTTTATTTCTATGTGAATTCCTTGGTAAATATTATGAAGATGGTCCAAGAATATGGGATGAAGCACGTGCAACAGATATTATAGATGGGGAGAAAAATAAATCTAATGGTGTTCAAGTAGAATTTGGTGAGTAAAATCATGATCTTTGTGGTTATTTTTCCAATCAATTACTCTATGAAATTATTTTTTTTCAAAAATATAATAATGGCATTTGCAATTTGAAAATGTACATGTTGATTTTCAATAGGTGTTGATGAACGCATTGTGCTTGACAAGTTTGTTCTTTACCACATGGATTGTATGAATAAATGGATTGACTTGTATGAAAAGAAAAGGGAAGAAGTTTTAGAATCAAGGAGACAATTTAAGAGATCAAACCCAAGGAATACACCACTTCCCATGGATTTTTTTGGGGAATGGGGCAAAGTTTGCACATTACAATGGGTTAGTGAACAAATTCAAAATCAAATAGATGAAGAAGGAAATGATGCAAACATAAAAAAAGATGAGATCAACATGTCTAGAGGATGTGAAAGAAAGGTACATTTATAAATCTTACAAAATATTTTTTTACAAAACATTGTTGACACTATTGACTATTTAATAATGCATATATAGTTGTTTTTTCTAGTTGAACTAAAACAAATGGTCTGATACAGTTGAGGAGATATCCTGGAATGTGGGCATATGGTCGACACTATCGTGTGGAAATAATAGACTTAAAAAGACGCTCCTTTGATTGTGGTGTCATGGTTGATTTCAAGCAATCAAGTCGAGCAAGTTCAAAAGATAAAAACATTATTGAAAGGAATCTTTAGTATGTTGGAAAAATACAATAAATTATTGAGTTGGATTACCGGTCTTTCAAATGTTGTATTTTTAAATGTAGATGGTATGAGGCATTTGAGAGGATGTGAAGACATGATGCCCATAGTGGACTATTTTCTATAGATTCCTTGAGGTACCTACCAGAAGACAAGGAGCCCTATGTCTTACCAATTCATTGTGAGCAGGTATTATTACCAATATAACATAACTATAATCACAAGAATCAATGGTTATATACAATATGCTAATTCATAGTGTATTATGAATATAAATGTGCATATTAATTAAAAATTATACTAGCATGTCTAATATATGATTATGGTTCATGTGCAGGTGTTTTTCTATGAAGATAGTATGGATCCAAAGTGGATATTTATCATACATTATGATCCAAGGTTAATACATGTATTTGATGATGTCTCGATGAATATTGAGCAAAAAATGATATCCAACCAATTCCAGATGAGAGATTAGAGAACAATGAAGAAATGACCACCCATGGTGATGTTCAAGATGAAGATGTTCAAACACAAGAAGATGAATATGAAGATGTCCAAGCACAACATGACAACATTTTTCATGCCATTAATCAACATGATTCAGAGCTATATGAGAATCAAGATGGTGCAAATCAATTCGATGATATGGAGTTAAAAGAAAGTGAAGATGAAGATGATTATAATACCACTTTAGTAGGATGGTGTATAAAGAATAATATAAGAAACTTACAGGACCATATCAATATTGATAAGGAAGCATTGGATGACATATATGTTGATAATAATGTAAATGAAGAAGACTTCTAATTTTACAGGATTTCTAATCCATATTACTTGAATAATTATGATCTTATGGCCAAAGCTTTGAGATTGTTTTTTTATCACATGGATTTAGTAATTTTGAATTATTTTCTTGATTTAGAACTTTTCAAAAGGTTTCTTCTTAATGACTCTACACTTAAATGTACATGGAAATCACTGTTCAAAATAGTCATTTTATTATGGGCTTAGCAAATATTATTTTTGTTTCAATTTATTTTAACCACATGTGTTCCCCTTTTTTATTATGCATTGAATAATGAAATGTCAATGATTGTTTAGTTAATATTATTCACACTATTGTATAATTCTATGAACTTTACTATAGTAATTTTCCATCTTGCACTAATGAACAATGTTGACGAGGTAGACAACTTAGTTTATCATTAACATGTTTCCAATTAATGTGGTTATCTATATAGAATAACTAATATTTTGTTATAAATTTACCACATCCAACCTATCATTGAAATGTTGTTGAGGAAAAGTGCCATTAAGGTCACTCAAAATGCCATTAAGGTCACTCAAATGCTATTAAGGTCACTCAATTGTTGTCGAGGACAAGTGAATGTCAACTTCAAGTACACCATACTTTGCATCATCATCATCAACATCAACATCAATAAGTGCATCATCAACAACGTCATGGTCATCATTGTCCTCATCAACAAATACATCATCATTGATAGGGTCACTCATATGCCATTGTGGTTCATCATCAGTCATCACCATTTTGATCCATTTCATGTTGTTACAATCACTCAAATGCGATTAAGGTCACTAAAATTTTGTCGAAAACCACTAAATGTCATTACAACCATTTAGGTGATATTAATATGTCTCTCACATGTCATTATGAACATTTGAGTTCCATTAGGATCAATATGTATTGAGAAGTATTATGACATGCATCATCATCGTGGGCATCAATGTTGTCATCATCATCATCATCTTGATCATTATCCTCATTATCATCCTCATCTTCAGCATTAAGTACATCATTAACAAAATCATCGCCATCATTGTCATTATGGTCACTCATATGCCATTAGTGTTCTTAATCACTCATCACCATTAGGATTCATGTCATGTAATTGTTAAGGTTATTGATATGTCGTTACAATCATTTTGATGTTAATAGGGTCGTTTAGATGTTGCTACAGAATTTTTGGTGCCATTAGAATCAATCAAGATCCAAAAGTGCTACCACATGCATAATCATCATTGACATCCACATCTTCATCATCATCATACAATAAATCCACATCATTGTCATCGTTGTATTCATCATCAATATAATTGCAATAATACTAAGCAAGGAACCCTACTGCCTCATAGGAATGGATGATATAGTCTTATACTTATCAAATCATATCCATACAATCCATCATAATTATTGTAGTGCATCATAATCATGTTGTTAGGGCCAATCAAATGCCATTAGGGTCTATAAAATGTGTTGGGGACACTCAAATGCCATTAGAGCATTTTAGGTGACATTAAGGTAATTTACCCCTCATAAGGATTAATCAATATCCAAAAGTGCCATGATTATGATCATTTAGGTGCCACTATTATAAATCAAGATTCAAAAGTACTATCACATAAATCATGATCATTGACATTGACACTAACATTAATCACTGATGTTGACATTGATAAATTTGATGTTATGTTAGACGTTTTCCAAACACAATTCCTAGCTCTAAACCTAGGGAAATTCCTAGTGCTATTCCAGAAGTTTTTTTGGAGGCTATTTTGGGCGTTATATGGGATGATTTTTTGGACGCTAATTGGGACGTTAATTGAGATGCTAATTATCGTCCAAAATAGCGCCAACTTTTAAATTGGGATGCTAATTGGGATGCTAATTGGGATGCTACGTGGGATGACAATTTGGATGCTAATTTGAATGCTAATTGGGATCCTACATGGCATGACAATCTGAATGTTAATTGAGATGCTAATTGGGACGCTAATTGGGATGCTAATGATTTTTCCAAAATAGCACCAAATTTTAACTTGGGACGCTAATTAGGATGCTAATTGGGATGCTACATGGGATGCTACTTGGGACGCTAATTGGGATGCTAATTGGGATGCTAATTAGCATCCCAAATAGCGCCAAATTATAAAAAGGGACGCAAATAACGCCATTAAAAGCGCCATCCCGTGGAAAAGCATCCACTTTGTCCAAAAAATGATGAAAAATACACTAAATTTGATAGTGGACGCTAAAAAGGAAGCTAAAAGAGACGCTAATCACAAGGTTTTGTTGTAGTGTGAGGACCTGAATTTTATTCCAAAGTCAACTTACAAATATCAAAACGGTATTATCATAGTGCCATTACGAAGCAATGGAATTGAGAAAGTTTTTAACCATCAAACAAATTAAACCATAGTGCTCACAACAAACAAAGAGCCGAGATAAATCAAATGAAAACCCATTATAATTATCCAACTCAAATTTATTAATATTACACAGTTGTGTACAATGTACAAAATTCCCGAATGGGATGAGAACCACTAAAGCCAAACCTACAGATTAAAAACTAAGCATAGCCACTATTTTCACCCAAACCCCAGCAAATCCCAATTGGGAGGCCGGTTACAAAATTCACACAGAGAAACCTTGCAGCCCGGCAAATGACCAAGCAATTGGGTAAAGGCCCTTTCTACATGGGCTTACCCGGAATGCGTAGTCTACCATATATCTGCCATCATCGTCAAGTTTCCTCACGCTTGTGCCACACCTGCAAACAAAAAAATGGATTGCATTAGAAGTATGCAGGAATGAAACATCAAAATGAAATAGCGAAAAAATAAAACCATAATAGAGTTGGTATATATATGGAATACATTCTCTCCGACACCGTAAACTATCAACACAACCTGTGCAGCTCAATGGTGGAGCTTTCCTCCATGACCAACAAATGAAATACATGCAACATTGGCTAGGAAAACCTTAGCAAGATGTTTATGGCTTGTAAAATCATGGAGGACCCACGTTTCCCTTCACATGGGCTCATTAAAAACACGAAAAATCCTCCACTAGGATTTTAATCAAAACCCTCTCTCTATAGTTTAAAAGCACACATTTTCACATTGAGATTTAAACCCTCTCTCTATAGTTTAAATTCATACTTTTGTATATATTGTTAATACCATGACCAATCCCTTAGCATTTAGGATTAACAACTTTAGGAGATAGGACTTTGACTTTTTCTGGCACACGCTGGTAACATAGGATTAGTGACGAATTACCTACAATAAGAATGGATACGTCGTGCATTAGTTCAGAAGAACTAAGTAATCCCATTATCGTAGGATTTCCTTACCTTTCTGAGTGAGTCGTTAGGGAAAAATCCCACCACTCATCCCCTTCAAATCATGAGGTAAGTTATCCTCATCGTTTATCAAAATAAGAAAATAGATAACGTAACATGTAATAAAATATGAATGAAATAATATTAGAAAACTAGTAAAACCAGATAAAATATACATAACTACAAAGTACATCATTATATAAAATAATGGTATTTAAACATCATCGTCAGATAGGAATCATAGTAAAAGGAAAACAAAACAAGAACTTAGGCATAGTTATTATCAAGTTTATAATTACACAGTTAAGAATAAGATGTCCCTTAAGATCTTAACAATATTAGTAGTCCTACAATTGTTTTTTTATTTACGGATTTTAGGGACATTACAAGTGGTATCAGAGCCCAGTTTCAAACACTAAGAGACCTAATGGGTGTTATTGAAAATCTGTTGCAGAAATAAACATTTCAAAACTGTATTTGTAATTTTGTAAACTAATAGAAAATTATTTGTTACTATATGTTTAAATTGTAGATTTAAAGAACGGTCCAAATCATGGATGCAGAAGAGGACAACAGTCAACAAGGGAATTTAAATTACCCAACATGAGAAGAAGAACGGGTGGTGGAATTAAATTCCAACCTACTGAGTACCATACAGAGTATGCAAGAAGACTTACAAACCTTTAAAGATGATAACATGAATGAGAGAAAAAAACATAAAGTGATCAATGAAGATTTACTTCGGAACATGACGGGTGAAAACCCTCATGGAAAACCTACCCATTCAACCAATAAATATAAGGAAATGTATCATCATGAAAGAAGGACCAACAGTCTAAAGGAAGAAGGAAGAGAAGAACACACACCCGATCTTCTAGAAGGAGAATATCATAGTCTCTCCAGTGATGGTTCACTCTCTCCTTGTAGAAAAAGGAAGAAAAATGATGACAAGCTTCAAGGGGAATTTCGAAAGATAAAATACCCAACCTATGAAGGAGAGATGAATACTGGGAAGAAGGTTGAAGAATGGCTCCTGGGTAGGAGCAAATTAATTTCGAGTACAAAACTACTCCAGTGAGATGAAAGACCGACTAACCATTTACCATTTAAATGGAAAAGAAGCTAGATGGTGGAGATACCTAAAGCATACTAAAAATGATCAAGTAAAAGAAATCATATGGAGTAATTTTCGCATAATATTTCAGGAAAAATACTTTTTTGAAAGATTCTTTGACAGAAAAGTGAAAGAATTTCATGATTTAAATATGGGCTCCATGACCATGGATTCCTTTATCAACAGATTTTTGGATATGTTACACTGCGTACCTTACATACAGGACAAAAAGGTTAATATACAACAGGTTTTGGGTTTTCTTCCCCCAAATGTTCGAGAGAGAATTGAGTTTGACATGCCCAAAACTCTGGACACTACCTTACACAAAGCTAGAATTTGTTATGAGCATGGATAGTTGAGGACGAAAAACATAAATTTTTTTTGAGATAGGTCTAGGACCTTGGAAGACAACCAAAAATCTGGTTTTAAACCACCATCATACATAAAACATAACAACAATTTTCCATCTAACAGAAATTTCAACAAGACAGGTGCAAGACCAAATGTGCCCACACCAAATACCAACATACCAGCAACAAATGGAGGAGCCAAGGCTTCCCCATTGTAGGTTAACTATTTGAAATTCCAAGCGCCCCATTATTCCAGATATTATCTAAACAAAACTAATGGAGTCCTACACAATCTACAGGAAGACCCAACAGTAGAGGACATGGATAGTACACCGAGGATCTTTGAAGCATTTGACGACCAACAAGCAGACCATCAGGACACTATGGTCGAAATAGAAAGTAAGGTTTCAAACACTTCTAATTCCATTTTGATTTATCCCGGTGCTTACCAAAGCTATTTTTCACCCAATATTGTTGACACATGTAAACTTAACAAAGTAAAACATGATAAACCATGGCTGGTACAACTAGCCATTGGTACATAAATAATGGTTTCAGAACTAGTGACAGAATGTGAGGTAGAAATGAATGGTTTTCTAGCTAGGGTAGATCTAAAAATATCTTACCCTTATTATTGTACGACATACTCATAGGAATGGAATTGTTGGAACAATGCTGTTAACAATAAAACTAACACCCTTGAGAGTGTTGGTCTGAAAACAATATTTTAATTCGCCCGCAACATGAAGATCAGAATTTTTTGAACAAATTGACCACTTCTTTAACAAAGGAATAAATGTTTGAATATAAGGTGGATCTAAAGAGGACAAGTCCATGATCAATCAAGCACCAAATCCCAGTTCCTATAACTCACACAGTGGAAAATTCCTAACATGGTCATTAATTGTCCTAGAAATATTGAAAGTCAAGTTGAAATCCTAAAAAATAAGGATAGTGGGTTTTTTGAAGGAAATAATCAAAACCTTCAAAAATCCTAATCCCACATTCATTTTCAAATATGGGATGCTCAAATACCAATGATATAAGTAGAAGGCATGTGAGGTGAATTGAAGAGGACAAATTAGAGAGCAAAGGCATGCTGGAGGAATGAGAAGATATATAGAACCTTTCTTGCACATCATAGTTTCTTTGATCATTGGCATTGATGGAGAGGGGTAGTTTAGAGAAAGGGAGAAAGGGATTCACCCATTATTGGGTTGTAATCACTTTCCTCTCAGTTTAATATGATGCAATTCAAATTTCCTCTAAATATTTTGTTTCAATCCATGTTTGTTTCATGTATTTTTGCAACATTTAGTAGATAGATTTCATGCTTTTTTGAAGTTTTTTAAGAGATAGAGGTAAGGAACTAGATAGCTATTGGTAATGGAGGCCTGAAGGCCATGGAGGCTAGAGAAAGAGAATCTTCACCAAACTACACGCTACAAGAGGTAACCTCATCCCTTCCCTCTCTCTCTCTCCTTTGAAAAAGTGTAGAAACTTCCAGAAATTGTCCATTATTGCATATATTCTGTCAGCAGGATTCACGGTCCCTATAGTTAAGGATAGATAGGTTGTAGACAAGTCCCTTCAGTCAAATATACCAACATAATGGAAACCATACTAGGGATTCAAGGGGTATTCGCTTGAAACAGGTTTTTTAGAGAGTTTCCCCTTGTTTAGGTCATTTTTACCTTTCAAATCTTTTGATGCATGCTTTATCTTGTTCTTAGAAAGTTTTAATTCAGTCTCGGAGGTCAAAACCAGCCTAGATCTACATTTTCATGGCTAAAATGATTGAAAATTTTGAGGGTTTTGTCACGAGATCTCTTTTTTCTTGATATACATAGGTTATAGTGTAACATAAGTGTATACATGCAGGTTTTGTCTAAAAAGTCACGTATATACGCTGGTTTTTTTTCTGAACAGTCGCGTATGGAACATAGTCTAGTGTTTAGGGCATAAAATCCTAGATTCTTGTCTATTTTGAGAGATTTTTTTCTTTGGAAATCTTAGAAAAACCTCTATTTGATTTTAAATTCTAATTTCATCCATTTTGTTTAAATATTTGAGGATTTTTTGAAGAATTTTTAAGTTTTGTGCGCATGTGATTGGAATTTGAAAAAGTCATGGTTCTTGATATTTAATGGTCATATCTGCAATATTTGGTCATTTTGATTGATTTTTTCTATTGTAGATGTCTTAGAAATATTACAAGATAGGTTTTAGATAGTACTTACCTCTCTTTCATCAAGCTTTAAGGGATTTATTTGAATAATTTTGAAGTTTTGTATACATTTGGTTGAAATTTTAAAAAGGCATGATTCTTGATTTTTGAAGGTCATATATGCAATTTTTGGTCATTTTGATTTTTTGTTGTTGTTGTAGGTGTCTTAGGAATTCTCTAATATAGGTTTTATACAACATTTTATTCCATTTTATCAATTTTTAGAGAATTTTTTAAAGGATTGTAAGTTTTATGTGCATTTTTTGGCTTGAGTTTGAAATTTGTGGAGATCAATGATTTTTGAATTTTTATTGAATTCTTTTGAAACTTTTCAGAACCTTAATTGACATCCTAAAACAATTGATAAATACTAATATAACCTTTTAGGATAATTTTTGAAGCATTTGGGGACATTTTCCCTCTATTTTGGAAGGCTTGGAAAACTCTTTTTAAGAAAAAAACTAAGAAAAAATCAGTTTTAGGAGGAGGTTTTTTTTAGTATTATTCAATGTTTTCCTTGAAAAAGTTTCTTAGATCTGAAATTTTATGACATGTTTTATCTTTAAGTCATTTATTTCAGCCTTGAATGTCTAAAAAATTGTCTAAATTGGTCATTTTTATCACATAGTGACATAAGGAAATTGTTGAAAAAATTAAAGAACATGACATTGTTTCAATTTATAAATTCTTGTGACCATGAATTTTGAATCCACATAGACTTGATGACCCACCAAAAAAATTGTAATAACCATTAATCCAGTCTTCATACCATCATTTAGTATCAAATTCACTCAAATTCACAAACTGCGAACCTACCACTCAATATTAGTTCAAACACAATGAGAGGATATTTTCGTCATTGTCAAGATTCTTAAGATAAGTTGTGTTTGATCCATGAATATCCACTTCACTTGTGCTTTCGGGCGGTCCTGTGAAAGAGAAAGTGGATCTCAAGTGTAATAGGAATCCTTTGCAATTTTGAAGCATATTGTCGAGCCAAGAATATAGGCTCTTCACTTGCACTTTTGGGCAGTTCTGTGAATGAGAAAGTGGATATCAAGTGTAAATGCTGGTCATGGAAAACAAAAATTGAATCATGTTATTACATGTACACATCAGTTTAAGAGACTTATTGGAAACAAAAAAAAACATTGAATATTCAAACATTTTTTTGTTTCTAATTAGTAATAATTGAAACCAACCACTTGAACCCTTGATTGATAAAATGAAAGTTATTTCAAATTTTTGAAAGTGATTTTGCAATACACACATCTAAAGGATCTCAATGAACCTCTTACTCTCCCATAGCATAGAATTTCATCAAATGAAAATATAGGATTAAAAGCATTTGTTCATTGGTTTGGTTCAGTAGCATAATTCGCAACATCATCAGTTTCACCACCACTCCTCGAAACTAAACTAATTACATTTTAAATCAACGCTTAATCTAAAAAAAACCAATATTTTATCGTTGATATCACCAAAAAGATTAGGCTAGGGATTTGGGTTAAGATGGTGAGTTAACACTCTGAAGCCACAAAGATTTGAAACTAGTATTGATGAACAAGAGTTAAATCCATTAGTATCAAAGAGTGTTAGATGAGAAAGTGCTTCTAAAAAAAGCATTAAGCATGAGGTCAATCCAAATTAGTAAGGGTGGTACACCCCCCTCTTACTTCTTTGGTGGGTTATGAGCACATTACAGTGTCTCCGTTAAGTGACAAGTCCTCGGGGTGACATCAATTTTTTGAGATAGCTAGTCTATGTGAGTTATCCCGGACTGATGACTATCCTACCCAGTCACCGATTGTGAAGTGGTAACCATAGTTTCTTTTCCTAGTGCATCACACAGGTTGTTGTGAGTGGGGGACACTTGTAATACCTGATACATACACAAGTTTGTTTCATCTCCTTGGGAGGGTGAGTAGCCTAGAGATAACACTTGGACCCCTGGAAATTGAAGAACAATGTAACTATTTCTCGTACCTTCACCATTTAGTAATTCTTAAGACTTAATGTCCCTCAAGGGATACTAGTTTTGGAAGGCCCTCTAAAAATCCAACTTTCCACTAAACCTTGGTTTTTTGGAAAGAAGCTTGATTGTTGCTTACTTAGGGACTTTTTTAGATGTGTGGACACTTTGATTTTTGTTGAGTCTAGCTGCCTTTAGGATTCTTTGAATGTATTTTTATATACTCTAATAAAAAAATTCCTTTTATTAAAATTAAGAGTGACTAATATCCCGATTCACCCATCAAGGTGGCAGCGAGGCAAGTTACTCAAGTTTGAGAGCCCCGCTACATTGTGGAGGCATATACATGAACCACGTATTTTTGAATTTGAAATTGAACTACTTATAAACCCAATCAAATGTTACTGGAGAAGAACAACGTCAAATCAATTCTAAAAATTTGTCACATCAGGGACAAAACATAAATAGAATTGATGATCTTACTTTAGTTTCAATTGAAAAAATATAATATCACACATTTTCTCACATAAATCCACCCTTAGCATATCCTTTAAACTCAATCAAAATTACAAAAAGTGAGTCATTGGTTAGTATTTTTGAAAGTTGGGATAATATGCATAGCATTACACTTGACTATTTGGATTCGTCAGGAGTTGAAGGAACCATATCAATGCATCCTCAAATGGTTGCAGGAGGTTATCAAAATTCTATTGGCACACATAATAGTTGTCTAGGTTCTAATGCTGGAGGAAATCCGTTACCATGGAATGTTAATATTCCTAGAGGAAATAATGCATCCTAGAACACAAATTCCAATTGGAATCATCCTTCAACAATGGGAGGAAATTCCCCATATGGTTATCCTATGATTTATCCTAGCACAATGCCTAGGGGAAATCCACCTATTAACCCCATTCCACAATGGAGTGGTAATGATTAAAAAAGTAACAAATATTTTTGGATCCAACCTTCACAAGAAGGAAACATACCTTTGAATTCAAATCAAAACCAAGGACAAAATCAATGGAATGGTCGGGTCCTAGTACATAACCAATATTCTTAGGACACAACTCCATCAGGAGGAAATCCACACAGTAGTCAGGTTTTAGGAAGTAACCATTCTTCTTGGGAACCAAATCCATTAGGTGATAATCCACCCATTGATCATGTTACAAGAAGTATCCAATATTCTTGGGGGAATACTTTACAAGGGGGAAACCCACGTTGGAATAAAAGTCAAATCCAGGGACCACCTAAATGGTGTGGTTAGATTCTAGAAAATAACCAATATCACTGGAGTCTAACCCCACAAGGGGGAAATCCACCCATGAATCCCATTCCACAATGGAGTGGTGAGGTTCCCTAAAGTGACCAATTTTTTTGGAACAAACCTGCAATACCTGTGTTCAATCCATATAGGCCAACACATGTACCTCATGCCAATGGTATGATGGGTTCTGTCAACTACCTTGAGCATATCACCTCGCAAATGGGACAAATGTCTGTTCAAAATTCATAACCTACAGTTGGTCAGGATATGGAGCAACATGTTAAGCCTTCCTTGACTTTTGAAATCCTCATCGTTCCATCCATGGACCTTAGGGGGAAGAAGAAGCAGTACAAGGGTAAGCATAGTGTTAATCCTTCCCAAACTCTTGAAAAACTCATAGTTCAATCCATAGAATTTAGAGGAAATAATAAAAAATACAAGAGTAAGAAAAATGCTAAATTTGGGAAGGGAGATGCACTGAACCCAACTCAATACAGTGGGAAACAACAATCTGTTGTATTGATGCAACTTTTTCTGCAGAACCATCATCAAATGGTTTCTACAACATTGGAACCTTCGTCAGGAGGAAACCAGTCAAAATCCCCACAAGAGGGAAATGATCCCAATGCCAATGTCTTAATGTGTGATCATGAGGTGAACATTAAAACGAGATCTCCGATCTTATGATGTTCCTCCTAGTACATTGGATCAATCAAAATCACATCCAAGTGGTTCTCTCACTATTGAGAAACCAACCATAGACATAGTACCACACCCCTCCAAAGGTGATCTATGTAGAACAATGCATAATCCTAATGCATGATTTGCTCATAACAAAAATGTTGTTGAGGAAATAGCTCAAGCACCATCTACCATGTCCATCATGGAGGTGTTGCAATATTGTACTACACAAATAAAGGAACTATTGTCTTCAACTAGAGCTATTGATCCATCCGATGCGACGTTGATCACATTAGACTTAGACCAATCAACCTGTAGGATTAATTCCAAAGTTGATTTTCATATTAAAGTAACATATCATGGAAATAATATATTTCAAACCATAGTTGATGAAGGGGCCTAAGCCTGTGTCATGTCATTTAAATGTTGGAAAGCATTAGAATCACCCACCTTAGTTCAATCCCATACTGTGTGAAAATAATTTGACGAACATTCGTTCTCTGCTCACGAACTCATTGTATCCTGCCTTATTGAATGGGGTGGAAAAACAATCACAATAGATGTTGAGGTAGTAGATGCACCTATAGATTACATTTTTCTATTAGGATGTAGTTGGATACACACGATGATAGCTATAGTGTCTTTAGAGTCTTGAGCGATTAGGTTCCCTCATTGGGGGAAGATTGTTATGATTGACCAATTAGATTACTGCATGCTTGAAATTTCTATCCAATCAAATGTTTGTTTCATTAGGGATGATATAAAGGAAATTTAAGACATTAGGGTAGGATCGTTAAAAAATGATTCCCTCATGGGAAATTTTGTGATCCAACAACCTTTATCTACTGTAGTAGTGTCATACCAAGAAATACAAATGGTTTCGGTAGATTTGGATCAAAATATTCCCTTTATGGAGGAATATGATCTAGTTACTTGGCCCATTTTGGTTGTGAGATATCCTAGCTCACTTGATTTCTTGCATGAAATGTTATCAGCAGATGAAACTATCCTTGAAATCATTAACATTTGGTTGTACCCACCTAAAAACATCTTTTGTGGGGCCATTGGTATTTTGTTTAAATCCACTGAAGTATAGGAGCATACTTTGTATGTTCCTTGATCTTATAAGGTATATTTGGAAGCATGCATATAGGTTTAGGTTATCTCTTTTGTGAAGATGCATTTGAACCTTTTGCAACCCAAAATTGCCATAGGGTCAAACCTGCTGGAACTTGGTGGGTCAACCCATCATATCTGTATTTTACACCATTCCGACAAAAGAGCCTACTGAACATGGGACACCCTAGTCATCACCCCATTGCCATTTTGGTGCCCATGATGAGTTATTCTCATAGTCCTAGGAGCCCAATTAGTCCCATCATGACCTGGAGTTTGAGACCACATACTTCTCTTCCATTTAGTTTTGACCATTTCCTGATGGGATCCTTATTTCATGTTAGTTTACATAAGCATGTGTTAAAATATCTGCATGAACATTTGTGCTTACTGATTTGGTGCTTATTTCTTATGTTGCGTATATGCCTTTGCAGCCACCTTTTGCTCAAAATGCATGTAAACCATTGATTTTGTTTAAGTTTACCTATATATGTGAGAACTATTTGATTTAAGTAGTTTATGGACCATGATTCATTGTGATTTATGATTTTGGTGTTTTTCGCAAGAATTAGAATGAAGTAAACCAAATTTCCCCCTTCCTACTTGTTCATCGCAGTAAATTTGATAACCACAGTTACTTGGTTCTATTTCACCATTTGTCGACACATAACACTGCTTCAAATATCCAACCGATGGAAGGAACATCTAAAAGAGTGTGCACAACTAGATTAGTACTTGTTTGCAATATGTATCTTTGCCTTGGCTTGACCCTTTCTCTTGAAAAATAGAGTACGCCCATGTATCACTCGTTCCCTCCCATGTACCATAACATTATTTATTATTTTTTCAAGCTAATAAATGAAAAAAGTACTAAAAATTAAAAAACACAAAAATTAAAAAAAGAGGAAAACTTTAATTGTGTCATATTGAATCTTCAAGATAAAGGAAACAATCAGTAATATTCGCCCTTTAACATGGCACAGAATTTTGTATCCAATGTCAGTACACCATTTACATGTGACTTAGGAAGCTGTACCAGTAATTTGAACAGATCTCCACTGATAGGTTATCCTTCCTGTAATCTATGCAGATTTTGTTAACTCATCTAGAGTCAAGGAATTTCACAATGGTTGGTTACTTGAGTCTTATGTTGAAAAGTTTCCATTCTGCATCGTGTTATGTGTTCAAGGGAAGTCAAACTAGTGTCGACCATTGCTCAAATGTTCCTGGACAATCATGTCAGCCTTCCTTGTGTCAGTATACAGTGTTGGATATTGCAGCTCTACCAAATTATATCATCCTATTGGTCTCAGTTTTGTGTTAGTTGATATGGGATGCATTAATTCCCTCCTTCTGACAGATCCATTCCTATCGATGCCAAATCATCAGCTAGGAAATGGATCTAGGAACCCCAGTGAGTACTTTAGATATTGCATTCATTAGTGGCATGAGTCCTTGCAAATGATAGTGGGTATACACCAATGAACCCTGATTGTTTTATTATACAAGTGTTCAGATTCAAAACATCTATTTCACACTTTTCAGTTTGTAATCAAGTACCTTGGAGTCCATCATCATTATCGCTGGGCCTCCTCACACCTCTTAACGGTATACATCAATGAACAGTAATCAGATGGTCTTTTATTATGCTCGACATTAATTAATTTATTCACATGATATAAACTTGTACTATCATTGGTTTGTATTGAATACCTTGGGGGAAATACAGTTGTATCACTCATCGATGCACTACCCGAGTTGCGCAAGATTAAAATACTATGTCAAAGTACCATGAAGACCTGGATATGTTGCACTCATCAAATGTGCACTTATATGTTTTTACAAAATTTACTTTTGACATGGATCCATTGTGTATTTTTTGTGTCCATGCTTGTTTACTGCTGAGCATGGGTATACCTGCCTCTAGAAGATATCATATATTTGGGAGATTTCCTTGTTTGACTTGCAGGTGTTTCTCCACCTCCTACGTTCATAAACCATCCTTTTACATCATTCTTGATCACTAAAGAGTATCAACACAAAGAGTATCAGAATGAAAGAGAAATCAATGTATTTCAACCCTTAGCATCAACACAAAGAGTATCATAATGAAAGAGAAATCAATGTATTTCAACCCTTAGCATAGCTTCATACCTCACACATTAGGGGGAATTTGTTAACAATAAAATTAACACCCTTGAGAGTGTTGGTCTGAAAACAATATTTTACTTCGCTCGCAACATGAAGATTAATAATTTTTTGAATAAATTAGCCATTGCTGCAACAAAGGAAGAAATATTTGAAGACAAGGTGGCTCTAAAGAGGCAAAGTCTGTGACCACTTAAGGGCCAACGCCCAGTTCCTATAACTCAAACAATGGAAAATGACTAACATGGGCATTAATTGTCTTAGAAATATTTAAATTCAAGTTGAAATGCCTAAAAACTAAGGAAAGTGGGTTTTTTTTAAGGAAATAATCAAAACCTTCAAAAATACTAATCCCACATTCATTATCAAATATGGGATGCTCAAAGTCCAATCCTATAAGTAGAAGGCATGTGAGGTGAATTGAGAAGGACAAATTAGAGAGCAAAGGCATGCTAGATGAATGAGAAGATAAATAGAACCTTTGTTTCACATCATAGTTTATTTTATCATTGGCATTGATGGAGAGGGGTATTTTAGAGCAAGGGAGAAAGGGATTCACCCATTATTGGGTTGTAATCACTTTCCTCTCAGTTTAATATGATGCAATTCAATTATCCTCTAAATATTATGTTTCAATCCATGTTTGTCCATGTATTTTTGGAACATTTAGTAAATAGATTTCATGTTTTTTTGAATTTTTTTAAGAGCTAGAGGTAATGAACTAGATAGTTGCTGCTAATGGATTCCTAAAGGCCATGGAGGCTGGAGCAAAAGGATCTTCACTAAACGACACACTACAAGAGGTAACCTCCTCCCTTCCCTCTCTCTCTCTCTCTCCTTCGAAAAAGTGTAAAAATTTCAGGAAATTGTCCATTATTGCATATATTCTGTTAGCATGATTCACCCTCCCTATAGTTGAGGATAGATAGGATGTAGACAAGTCCCTTTAGTCAAATATACCAAAAATCAGCATGTCATGATTGATTTTCTAAATAAGTGAATATTGTGCATGGATAGCCAACGGAATCAAAAAAATATTCAAGGCATACCCAAGAAGGTTTCCGTTAGACATAGATTCTCCTTACAAGAGAATATGTGTAATAGGAAGGGATGCAAACTTTTTGTAGTGAAAATATAGGATGCAGAAGCTGAGAGAGAAAAAAAATTAAGGAATTTCCTATTCTCATGGACTTTGAGGATGTATTTTACAAGGATATATTGATATTACCCCAAAAAAAAGACTTAGATTTTTCCATAGAACCGACACCAAGGTCAATACCGAATTTAAAATCCCCATTCTTCATGAGCACACTAGAATTGGTGGATCTCAAGTTACAGTTACAAGAGTTGATAGAGAAGGGTTATATTCAACCTAGTGTGTCCCCTTGGGGAGCACCTATACTTTTTGTAAAGAATAAGGAAGGTATGATGTGAATGTGCATCAATTGCCACCAACTCAACAAGATGACCATCAAGAAGCATTACCCACTCCCTAGGATCGATGACTTGTTCAATCAAGTCGAAGGAGCAAAGATCTTTTCAAATATAGAATTGCAGTGTGGATACCATCAGGTATGGATACGTAATGAATATATGCACAAAATAACATTTTGGACTCGATATGACCCTTACGAGTTTGTGGTAATTCCTTTTGGGCTAACCAATGCATCGACAAATTTTATGTGCATGATGAACAATATCTTTAGTAAATACCTAGATAAGTTTGTATTGGTATTTATAGATGACATACGAGTTTGCTCGAAGAGTAAAGAATAACATGAGGAACATATCTGCATAGTACTATGGGTGTTACAAGAACACCAACTTTACACTAAATTTAGAAAATGTGATTTTTACAAACCACAAATACAATACCTAGGTCACATCATTTTTGAGGAAGGGATAGCCGTCGGCCCAGAAAAAGATTAAAGCCATTGAAAAATGGCCTATTCCTACTTGTGTAACATACATAAGGTCATTTTGGGATTAGTAGGTTACCATTGAAAGTTCATTGAAAACTTTTCAAGGATCGCATGTCCCATGACTGCCTTACAAAAGAAGGAATTTTTTTTTTGTGAACAACCAAGTGCGAGGAAAGATTCCAGAAGCTTAAACAACTTTTGAGTGCTACATCTATACTACGAAGTGTAGACTTCGATGGGGATTTCATTATTAGAACAGATGCGAGCAAGGAAGGACTTCATGGAGCCATCATGCATAATGATTGCACAATCTGTTACGAGTCACAAAAATTAAAGGAACACGAACAAAATTATCCCACCCACAATCTTGAGCTAGAATCCATTATCCATGCCTTGAATATAAGGAGGAACTACCTCATGGGAAATAAGCTTCTTATGAAGATAGACAACATGAGTATGAAGTATTTTTTCGACGGGCCAGATCTAAATGCTAAGCAGGTCAGATGGTTGTATTTCCTTTGCGTGTACCACTTTGAATTAAAAAATATAAAGGGGAAGGAGCATAAAATCACTGATGCTTTAAGTCGATGAGATCATATGTTATATGAGGTAACTTTGATCCAAACCAATTCATATTTGTATGATAGGATCAAAACGAAAAACGAAGTTGACTATTTCTATGTTGAATTCCTAAAAAACATTAAGGAGTACAGGTTGTTTCAACAACAAAAAGAATATATGGTAGATGAGAACGGACTAATGTGGTCCAAGGAGAGATTATATATTTCGGAGGGAGGAGATATTAGGTCCAACATCCTAACAGAGTTTCATCAGAATCCCTACTTGGGGCATCCGGGATATCAAAAGATGATATCAACAATAAAGAAACACTTTATCTAGCCTAAGTTAAAGGCCGACATAGTTTTATTCACCAAACAATGCCAAGAGTGTCAACTAGTCAAAGCTGAGCACTAGCATCCTTCAGGATTAATACAATTGTTACCCATTCTATAACGAAAATGGGAGGTTACCAGTATGGATTTTATTATGGTTCTATCAAAGAGAAAGAAGCATAATGATTCCATATTTGTAGGGGTTGACAAGTTGTCTAAAGTGACACACTTTATACTAGTTAAGTCAGCTTACAAGGCAATTCACATTTCTGACATATTATTAAAGGATATATTTAGATTGCATGGGATTCCCAAGGAAATCATATCAAACCAAGACTCGAAGTTTACTAGTAAATTTTGGAGACATAGTGAAATTTTAGTACTGCCTACCACCCATAGATAGACATGCATACAGAATGGGTAAATCAGATTTGGGAGGACATGCTTATAATGCATGTGATGATAAATCCCACAAAGTGGGAGGATTATCTGCACCTTGCAGAGTTCCCATATAACAATAGATACCCGAACTCTACCAAAATGAGTCCCTTCAAGTTACTCTATGGCTGAAAGTGTAGGACACCGGTGACTTGGTATAGCCCGGTGGAAATGATTATGTTAAGGCTAGACTTATTAAAGGACCTAGAACAATTAGTCACCAAAGTACAACAAAATATCAAGGAAGCACAAGACCTCCATAAAAGTTATGCGGATAAGAAAAGAAAATAAAAATATTACTAGATCGATGAACATGTTTATTTAAAAGTAAAAGCGAAAAGAATCTTATTGAGCTTGGGAAGGTGTGGAAAGTTGGCACCGAGATTTTGTGGACCCTTTGAGATACTGGCTAAGAGAGGGATAGTGGCGTATGAATTAGTTTTACCTACTCATATAAAGGTTCACAATGTTTTTCATGCATCTTTATTGAAGAAGTGTGTATATGATACTAAACATTTTATTGATTGGTCCTTGCTATAGGTGGAACCTGAAAGGGAGCTTATACCCGATCCCCTTCATATTCTAGACAAAAGAGAAGTACAACTCAGGAAGTGAACCATTGTCCAACTAAAATTGCAATGGAAGCACTTTGGATCCGATGAGGCCACATGGGAGAATGAAGCCACCATGAAAGAGGCTTACCCCGCCTTGTTCCATGACTTCATTTCTAGTCCCTAGAACAGTGGGACGGTGTTGTTCTAAGCGGGGAGGGATGTAATGTCCCAAATTTTGACCTTAACTATATTGGGCAAAATCCCCATTGCATATGAGTTACTATGATGTTTATGTTTATATATTGGGTGTAGGCCCCACTACACACGAGTTATGTTGATTGGTTAACTAAATTGGGTGTAAGGTAATGCACATGTTTTATTGTCTTGTATATGATTATATATGTTGGACGTAGACCCTGATGGACAAGGAATGTTGCCTTGGTATGATGTACTAGATTTATTATTATGTGATTATCCCTAATACACATACTGAGATGATTATTGTGATGTATTGTGCAGAAGAATAAATGTGTGATTGACTTCTGTAATGTGTTGGGTGTAATCCATGAAGCACATGAGTTATGAGATTTTGTGTTGAGCATAAAGGCTCTGGAGTACATGAGTTATGATATTTTGTGTTCAGCATAAGCTATGGAGCACGTGAGTTATGAGATTTTGTGTTGAACGTAAGATCTGGAACACACGAGATAAGATTGGATGTGTTGGGTATAAGCCCTAGAGAATTCCAAATTGATGTTGAGCATAAGCTTTGGAGCATCATGTCTTTGTCCAATGTATCCCTAGGTGTATTATACAAGTACATCCTAGTATTAGTGTTGAGCGAGAGGCTATGGAATTGCACTAGTGTAATGCCCAAATTAATAGTGTTGAGCTTAGGCTTTGAATAGCACTAGGTGTTACTGAATTTAAGTGTGTTGAGTGAGAAGGACTCTGAATAGCACCGACCCTTATCATACTTATTTTAAGTTGATTAAAGGAAATTTCAAATATACTTCTCATCGGGGACTGGAAGAACTACCACGATATATGAGGTAATCCAACATGGAAGGATGATCTAGACCTGCCTAACCTAGTTGACCAACCAAAACATACTTGAGGCCTTGATAAAAGAAATAATGTAAACTAAGGAAAGCATCAAAATAAATAAACTCTGATATATGATTCAAGAATAAATGTGAAGGATAATATGTATATAAGACTGTATTTATATAATATATATATATATAAAATAAATATAGATAACCAAAATAAGAAGTGAGAGTCTATGTAGTTATTATAAACTAAAATAATTAAATAAATATTCTATCCTAAATCTTAAGTAGGAACTGGTTAAAATAAAGTTCATAGTTAAAAAAAATAACTATTAATTTCATATAAATAAATTAAATATTATTTTCAAGAAAGTAATGAATTCTTGATTTAACTGAAGTTTAAACCAACTGCCCTTTCCTAAAAGATTTTCTATAAAACCCAAGCCAAGAGAAGGCTTAGGGATCTGATCATATTATTCTTGAATGAATTGAAAGAGAATTTATCCCAAAACAAACATTCTTATAAAGAGCCTGATTTTCTAAACAACAACAACCCACCTTTAGGAGTTCTAGATCACTTGCATGTTGGAGCCAGCTCATGGGGATCCAGATTAGAACCAGGAACGGTTCCGGGTCATGGTTGGGAGGAAAGTGGTAATTCCAAAGTTATACGATTATTATTTCTAAGGTCAGAGATAGCTAGGGATTTATTAATTCTAGGTGTTTAAGTGTGCAGGGTTCTTTATCCATTAACAAGATGCATAGTTGCAAGTATGAGGCTTCTACATTTCCAAGTTATTGTAATTATGTTTACAAGTTGTAATTATAGCTATAAGATCTCGAATTTTTACTCTCCACTAATTTGAATAAATGTTTTAGGTTTGTTTTATTAGATAAAATTAGAATCTCAAATTTTTAATTGTTATTTAGATTCTAGGTTAGAATTCCTATCAGATTTGTATTAAACTAGTTTCACAAGTTTATATTATATGTTACGGTTTAGTATATATCCAACCTTTAGTTTTCTAAATGAGTTTAATAACCAGACTTCTGTCAAACCATACTGAAACTAAACCCTACATCACAATGCCGATCTCATTTAAAAAACATAGTAAAAACAAATAAAATCCTGAAGTATAGAATTTCAGAAAATTCACAAAGGTCCATGACCTTATTAAAATAATAAAACCTCATCGAATTTATCCATCCAACGAACTATATTAAATGAAATGAATAAAAAAATTACAGATATCCATGTTCTGTTTTAAACTACTCATTAAACCAAACCATAAACAAATTAAACAAATATTCATAAACGTGAACCGAGGATTGAATCCCTTAAACAACTACATCACATAAGCTAACTCAACACTGGCATATTACAATTTCCAGCAATGATTATACAAACACATATAAAATATCCACTCTACAATAAGTAAAATAAATCATCCACATAATTATCATCACTTCTCATACAAAGGTCGAGAGCCTCTCAACACTTCTAGAGGAATAATTTACATTATTAAAACCTAAAAATAAACATAGTCAAATTTACAAATAAAATGCTTTAATACAGTATCGAATCCTATTAATGAATGGCTAGACTGCCTCTATGATTTCCAACTTAAACTATCTACGCAACTATAGTAAAAATTACATTACAAACAAAACCATAAATCAACTATCGAACCCCAGATCGAATATCATAAGCTCTGGGTGAAAGCATTAACCAATATTAGGTAAATAACCAACATAAAATATATCTCATCTATCTAAACCTATATTGAATATCCTAATATCCGAAGGAGAGTGTCTACATAATATTAAATAAATAATAATCATAAAACAATCCATCAACTATCGCGACCCAAGTTCGAATCCCATGAGCTCTGGTTGGAGCATTGGAGTTATTTACAAGGGATAATAAATAAATGTTGACTTATCAAATCCATTAAAAAAATTACCAAAATTATATACATACAGGGAATAACCTATAAACTCAACAGACACATAGGCTATGCCTTATAGGAATGCTTGGTCCACGCCATTACGGTCACCATTAAAACCATAATATAAAAACAAAACAATGATTACATTATCACCTACACGAAGTATTATGACAAAAACATAAAAATCTATAAACAGAGCTAGGGTTTCCCTCGAGAACATGCACAACGCCTCACAATAAATGTTAAATCGAATTCATAAACACACAGACAAGAATCCACTACAAAATCCAATCAAGCACGAAGCTAGGGCTTTTCCCTTGTCTTTATTAACAGAGGTAAACCCTTTAAAAGTGATAAAACATTCTATCAAATATAGAGTGGGATCGAGGAGTCAAATTTTATTCCACAATCAACTAAAAAATATCAAAATGATTCATCATAGTGCCATTGTGAAGCAATGGCACTGAGAGAATTATTAACCATCGAAAAAATTAAACCATAGTGCTCACAACAAACAAAGAGCTGAGATAAATAAAATGGAAACCCATTATAATTATCCAACACAAATTTATAAATATTACACAGTCATGTCCAATGTACAAAATGTTCGAATGGGCTGAGAACCCTTAAATCAAAACTACATATTAAAAACTAAGCATAGCCACTATTTTTACCCAAACCCTAGCGAATCCCAATTGGGAGGCTGGTTACAAACTTCACACAGAGAAACCATACAACCCCACAAATGACCAAGAAATTGGGTAAATGACCTTTCTCCATGGGCTTACTTGGAATGCGTATTCTACCATATCTCTGCCACCATCATTGAGTTTCCTCACGATTTTCCCCAACCTGCAAACAAAAAACAAATTGCATTAGAAGTATGCATGACTACAACATCACAATGAAAGAGAGAACAAATAAAGCCATACTAGAGCTGGCATACCTGTGGAAGACATTTGCGTCGACACCGTAAACTATCAACACAATCTGCGCAACTCAACGATGGAGCTTTCCCCCATGACCAACAAATGAAACATATGCAAAATGGGCTACAAAAACCCTAGCAAGAGGTTTATGGCTTGTGCCATCATGGAGGAGCCATGCCGTCCTTCATGTGGGATTATTAAAAATGACAACAATCCTCCACTAGGATTTTAATCAAAACCCTCTCTCTATAGTTTAAAAATACACATTTTCACACTGATATTTAAACCCTCTCTCTATAGTTTAAATTCATACTCTTGTATATATTGTTAATACCATGACCAATCCCTTAGCATTTACGATTAGCAGCTTTAGGAGGTAGGAGTTTTAACTTTCTGTCACGCGTTGGTAGCATAGGATTAACGACGAATTAACTACAATAAGAATGGATACGTCGTGCATTAGTTTGTAAGAACTAAGTAATTATAGTATTGTAGGATTTCCTTACCTTTCCAAGTGAGTCGTTAGGGAAAAATACTGCCACTCCTCCCATTAAATACAGAGGTAAGTTAGCCTCATCATTTATCAAAATAAGATACTAGATAACGTAACATGTAATAAAACATGAATGAAATAATATCAGAACACCAATAAAACCAGATAAAATATACATTACTACAAAGTACATCAGAATATAAAAGAATGAAATTTAAACATCATCGTCACATAGGAATCATACTAGAAAGGAAAACAAAACCAGAACATAGGTATAGTTATTATCAAGTTTATAATTCCATAGTTAAGAACAAGATGTCCCTTAAGATCTTAGAAGTATTAGTAGTCCTTCAATTATTTTATTTATTTATGGATTTTAGGGACATTATAGCTAAGGTTGTAACATATGTATAACTCAATGACCCAGGGTATAAGTTATGATTGGTTTTACAACATTTCCCAAGGTTTATTGCAAAAGTTTTTGATTATAATGATTTGTCCTTGGTTGCCATTAAACTTGTCCTAGCTACGAGTTGGAAGCACATCCAGGACTCTCGAGGAACCAAAGGGTAAGATCCTTGCACTACACTTGGAGGGTGATATTCACTTGATGTTTGAAAAGGGTTTCTGATGGTCATTACTCAGTCGTAAACCTCATTTGGGTATGCTGGTGGTGGCCGTGTGTGGTCGAGATCTACACTTGTTCTGGTTTGTTTGCATTTATGGTGTGTAAAGATGCACCCTTACTCTGTCGATGTACTTTGTGTGAGGTAACTCTATTGGTGTCTATCTCAACCAACTCTTCACCATTGCAGAGCTTAGACGAGCCAGCCCAATTTCTGAATCACGCGTTCATCCTATCTTGGCAAGTGAGTAAGCCCAATACTGTAATTATTTTCATTCATTTGTCCAAATTTTCTATAAAAATGACACTGAGGGTTTTAAGGGTTGAAAAGTAGGTTATGGAGAGATAAGGGAGATAGAAGGAGAAGACCTTTCACTTCTATTGTCAACACGTCGCTGGTAAGAAATCTCCGCAAGTTACTTCTATTTTAAACTTCTTTTAAGAGATGAATTAGGCACTAAAAGGATTCAGGGTTTATATGCAGGTTTTTGGTGTCGGATAGGAATCAAAGGGGTCTCTTCCTCCTAGGCCCACGTTTTTGAACGCCCAAATAAGTGATTCCATCTCTTCTTTGTGAATCTCTTTAGTAGTTTTATCAATTTCTCTATTGTATGTTGAAACCACTCATTATTGGTTGTAGGTAACCTGGGATGCTTCATGGGGGCACAACAATGTTAGAATAATCAACCCATAGTTTACCCACTTAGACATTAATTCATTTATTTTTGTCTTATTTGCCTAGTTCATGTGTCCCACCTTGTGCAAGTTGTTATTTGCTTATCCATAGAGGTCAAACTTGCCACATTTGACTCATGTAGTGCATGGGAAAGCCCAAGGAATCAAATCTGCTTTATTCCTGGTCTCCTAGGTGCCTATCTCCTTTTTTCTGCTTTATTGCCTGCTTTTTCACTGTTTTAAGGCAAATGGGAAAGCTAGACTAGGTGAGGTGAACTTGTTTTTTGTCCTACACATCCTCCTCTCTTTCCTCCATGAAAAAGCATGTATGAGCTTCCATTAAACCACTCTTTAGCTTGCCTAATCCTTTTTTCCAATTCGTGAGCTCCATGACAGATTTGGGATCAGCTTTTTACACCTATGGGGGATTTGCTTATTTTTGGTAAGCCTGCTTTATGCTAGATTCGAATTGCTCCTCATGCATTCGAATCCCTGATGTATGTTATTTATTCAGCAACCTATTATTGTACAGGGTTGGCTATTGTACACTTACATAATACAGTTTAGTGTTACAGCTCCATTTACAGTCTCTTTTGTGAGTGATTTTGCATAATCAATTGTTAATTGTTGTGAGTAAAATTAATCTATTACTGGGTTTAATTTCCACATGGTATCAGAGCTGGTATAGATTGTATTCTCTCCTTCAAAAATTGTTTTGCAGGTTTGAC
>LPNX010542673.1:113251-127092 GCA_001517045.1 Pseudotsuga menziesii | reverse complement strand
TACATCAGAGAACTTGTGCATGATGGCACCATTCACCTACTCTTTTGTTCATCTTCAGAACAAGTAGCTGATATCTTCACCAAATCATTTTGTGAGAATACCTTCAGAAATATCAAATCACTACTGGGGATTGCTGATCATGCTGTGAAAGCATGAGTGAAGACAAGATTCCAAAATTTTGTTTTACAGTCCATGTTTAAGGGAGGATTTTCCCAAGTTGGTTTTGCCTCTTTCCTTGGTTGTATGGACATGCAGTATGTAAAGGGTGACTAAGCCTTGTTGCTAGGCCCTATAATTTTCTGATATATTACTCATAAGTCAGGATTAAGCGGGGGTGTTAGAATAATCAACCCATAGTTTACCCACTTAGACATTAATTCATTTATTTTTGTCTTATTTGCCTAGTTCATGTGTCCCACCTTGTGCAAGTTGTTATTTGCCTATCCATAGAGGTCAAACTTGCCACATTTGACTCATGTAGCACATGGAAAATCCCAAGGAATCAAATCTGCTTTATTCCTGGCCTCCTAGGCGCCTATCTCCTTTTTCTGCTTTATTGCCTGCTTTTTCAGTGTTTTAAGGAAAATGGGAAAGCTAGACTAGGTGAGGTGAACTTGTTTTTTGTCCTACACTTCCTCCTCTCTTTCCTCCATGAAAAATCATGTATGAGATTCCATTCCACCACTCTTTAGCTTGCCTAAGCCTTTTTGCCAATTCGTGAGCTCCATGACAGATTTGGGATCAGCTTTTTACACCTATGGGGGATTTGCTTATTTTTGGTAAGCCTGCTTTATGCTAGATTCGAATTGGTCCTCATGCATTCGAATCCTTGATGTATGTTATTTATTCAGAAACCTATTATTATATAGGGTTGGCTACTGTACACTTACATAATACAGTTTAGTGTTACAACTCCATTTACAGTCTCTTTTGTGAGTGATTTTGCATAATCAATTGTTAATTGTTGTGAGTAAAATTAATCTATTATTGGGTTTAATTTCCACAAACAACAGATAAGTGGTTTTTCTTCTTATGTTTAAGTGAGTCATTAAAATGAACTTTGAAACCCCCTCTTGGGACTATGATGGCTTAAATCCCTTTCATGGAACTGTAATGAATAAATTTCGTTTTATATTAAACTCCGATAGGATTTTTAAAGTACCCTTAACGGGTATTACTCCTGTATAAGTTTTGATACAATTTTTGGTTTAAAGTGAGAGCCCTTTGTAGGGTGTTATGACCATTCTGATATGTATAAAATATTCGTCGGTAACTCTGTTTTCTATAATAGAGCGTTGACTATTCTGTGAAAATCATTGTTGTAAAAATATTATTGTGGGGTTTTTATATAAACCCTCGACTGCCATCATGGATGGTCTTATGGCCATAGATAGGGAACGCATTTCCTTTTTTTACAACATTTCTCTATTACATAGCCTATTATTACTATATGTCGCAATGGTAGATTCTCTGAAGAGTCTTACGACCATCTTGTAAGTGTTTTAAAATATGTGATATAATTGTTGGATTGTAAATTTAGAGTCTTTCCTATACAAACTCGATCTGTCGGTCTGTGTGTGTGTAGATTTGACCCATGAATCCATTTGTTTGATCTTTTTAATATGGTTTATCTGAATTAGTATTACAGTATTGATTTTCATTTTAATTAGGTTTATTCGCTTTTTATTGAAACTGCATGGGACTCTATCCCATGACCTTCGTGAGCATTGAGTCCCAACATAAGAGGAACCGAGTCTCTATATCTGTATAGTAATTTTGATTATATTGTGTATTTCATAATTGTTATCGGAGGTTATTAAAACTTGTCTTGGAAACCACGATGTGGTTTTTTCCCAAAATGTTGATCCTCCTGTCATAAGGAATAGTGTGATAACTAGCTTAATTAACTGTGTAGATTTGACTTAAAATATTTTGTTGGTTAAAATAAAGGATCTGATCCCATGATTGTCATGGGAATGTGTGGAAATTATAACAAACTGCTTTTATTTGAAAGTATCGGTAGCTACAATGTGGACTTACCTATGATGATTGGTCTCCATCATGATAATAGATATGATAATTAGTTTATCAGTCAGTTTTTTCGATTGGATATTAGTTGTTCTTTTATTATTTAAGCCTGCTAAAGGAAGTTAAAGGATCCAAGATGCATAATTTATATTATAAACTTTAAGGGATTCGATCCCATGACTTGTGATGTGATTGCGTATCATAGATCAAGGTTTTTTAATATAAACAAACATTCAGGTTTGCTATAGAGTAGACAATCTATAATTATAAAACAAAATTAAGGATCTTTGATCTGTAAACTTGTTATTCACCAATTTGTAATATTACGGGGATAAATATATTCGAGGATACCTGTAGATAAAGGGATCTATTTGTAATCATAAATTGTTACGATGTTATCTATATAATTAGTTTGAAAAATAGGATCTACACGATCTTGTTATAGTTTCTCCTATGTAAATTCTTACGATATTTCCAAACGCTTTTTCCTATACAGATTTTTATTCGATGCTTATTACTTTACTTAAATAAATCATAGGTCCTAATAGTTATTATTATTATTTGAAGGGATTTAAGCTAAAAGATACAAATCCATATGCTAATAATAATTAACCTGACATTATAGGTTCATGTAATGAAATGCGATAAACATTGCATACATTGGATTCATTCGCTTACATAAAAGAATGCAAATTTATACCTATAAACAGACATTGTAAATCCAATCACTAATTTAACTTAAAAATATAGAGTAGAGATATGTGGGGAAAATGATGCATCTAGGAGATATACGATTGAATATAGGAACTTCTGTGCAGATTAGAGCTAATGGATTTTACTCCATAAAGTACAAGGTACAAGTATACCAACAGTAGATTAGTTAAAAACAAATTACGTTTAAATACTACAGATCAAGGTGAAAAACATTCTGGGTGATTCCATGAAGGTGGGTAACACTTTTTGGCCAAATTTGGTGATGAAAACCTGATTATTTACTCATGTGCTAGATAGAATCCCTCTAAATGCATATATGCCATGTTAATTTTCGACTTGTAGTAAAAAAACAAATTGTAGGATATTTTGTTGGCTTCCCAATGATATTTTGTTAAAAATATTCCTATGTCATTTAATGTGTGAAATTTCTCATTTAATGAACTGTGTGACCTTAAAAATTTGAAGAAGTTAACAAGTGGCTCGTGTACCACCCCAATAATTCAATCTTACATTAATAATTTAAAAAATATATAGATATGAGCATGATCTACACAAAGTGCACTATGGTATGCATATTTTTTTGTTAATTTATTTCACAATATAAAATTATTTAATTTTTTCAAAACTGACCACATACCTCCTGAACCAGCATTGTTTTCATCTCTTTCTTCTCAACTCCGCATAAGGGAAAGATTTCTAGAATCAAATTGATTAGTAGCCAAAGAGTTGGATCCTCCATTTGCATTAGCATTCTTAGTACAAGCTCGGATGTTGGGATTTATGTTATCTAGCCTAGTTGAATGCAATTTTGCATTTAAAGGGGATGGAGGCACAAACTTTGGAGAAGAAAAAGTGGGAGATATTGGAGGTGGTGTTGATATAGGTACATTGGATGGTGTCCTACCAGCAGCTGCATTTTTTTCCATCTACAAAAGAAAACAAGAACAAATAAGTCTACAACATTTGATGATGTAAACACAACAAGCAAATATCAAAGAATGACAACAAAACCTGTGCTAGTCCATCTCAGATGTATGTGCGAAATGCTTCACTTGGATTTTGGAGTTGAGAGAATATGTCTATCTGCATTAGAAATAATCTTGTTTGAAACAATATATGAAGCAATTATTGGTTGAACAATCCTGCAACTACTCTTTCACAATGTTAGTGGAGGTGAATCCATCCCATTAATATATGAATGGCATAAAATCCTCTGAGAAACTTACTTGTGGATATAGTTGTGTGATGTGGTAGAGTTCATATAAACCAATTGTACATTCTTCTTTATCTCCAATATTTTTGAAAACTACGCCAAGCTCTTGCTGGAGACTCCATAAGGTAACATATACAAATACATAAGAAAACAATTAATTATCCACTAGAAGAATACAAAATATAAACAAATTCTGAAATTCCAAGACAATAAAGTATCCTATTAGCCACTTGAATCAATTTGGCATGACACACATGTTTAGCCCCTTTATTGAAGGAAAACCAACTACAAGAGGTCAGAAACCTTCCCTCATGCACACAATGGCTCTACACCCACCGAGGTTTAAAACTAGATTGTTTTCATAGCAACACCACATCCCAACCACTAAATCAAATTCAAGGGACACTAATACATAATATAATGTTTATTGATATTTTTACTGAGCTTTGTTGAGTTATGATCTAGAGACATTTATCATTCACACTACAAAACTTGAATATTTTACAAAGTTGGATATAAAATTTCAATTGTGCATCTGTAGAAGGCACTGCATGGGATCCACTATTTTCACAAGAGTATCCCCAGTGACTTTGACTGACTGGTGCAGATGGAGCCAACATTCTATTCGCTGCCAAAGTCTGTATAAAAAAAACAAGCATGAGACATTAAAGTTTTACATGAAATCATTAAGAACAACCACTTGTAGTTCTACAGTATATCAAACAAACATTAATGCTTATACATGACATGAAGTGGCATCTACAAACTAGTTGCAACTTGCAAGTTACAACCTATTCCCTTTTAACAAACATGCTTCTATAGGAGCAAGTGAAATGTATTGTATTTCAATTTATCCATAAACCAGTTAATCATATACTGATAAATTACCTGACGATTTAGATAAATATAGGCAATAATGATAGGCTGTGGTTCCAAGTAAATAGGAACCATGGAAAGATGGCCCCTGATTGCAGTTCCACAGAGCTTGACTAGCTATTGCAATACAGTCTTGACCATTCATAATGGTTTATCATCAGCTCCAACTCTGTGATAATTTTGTAGAATTCAGGAGATTATACTACAATTAAGAATTTTCAAATATAAATCACTAACAAAATTACATTTACATGACATGAATTGCATGTCGAATATGTCATAATGCATGGGATATAATAGTTTCTACCACAAAGTAGACATTACGACAAAGAATTTCATCATAGTGATAAATAAGACAAAAACAGACCTTCAAACAATTTCTTCTATCCCAAGCTCTCATAAATATACACCACTAATAAAATTACATGGGAATGGATTCAGTGCCAATTGTGCCATAATAAGTGTGGTATTGAATCATTTCAACTACAATATAGACATTAGAACATATATTTTTATGCTAGTGACAAAGAAAAACAATCATACCTTCGACGAATTTCTTCCATTCCAAGTTCTTGTAAATATACATGTATGCTCTAAAGAAGGAGGTCAAGATCAAATTCAAAGATGGTATTTTGAAGAACCTCATAAAATAGATATGAAACCAGAAATTCCTTCACAAATATGAATCATAAGAAAATAAACATCAGGATTAGTAAACAAAATCAATCATGAATATTCTTACTTTTGTAAGTTTGATCAGAAATTTTACAACAAAATAGAGAACTTTTGACTTTTGGCAACTGAAGCATCCTCATATGCTAGAGATGGCCACCTGTATGGATTTAGTGGCCACAACAGATAAATTAAAACTACAAAAGATGAAGTTTGCTTGACATTCTCTTGCGATTCAAAATCCATGAGATTCAATCTAATGCAACAACAAAGTTTTCATCCGTACAAGGAATTATATCACACTATCATATAAGTTAATATATGATAAACACCAAGATTTTCAGCATTAAAATGTTTAGAGATCTCAATAGTTGGCTACCATCATCCACTAGTGGAACCCTTTCATTGAGCATCTAGAGGAGAAGCTTAGTTATAAGAATGTAAAGTGTACCTTCCTTTACTCCATAAGCAAGTTTCTTTATTTGGAATGTCTGTAGAAAGAAAGTGCAAAGTCAGAAAACAATATCCGTAACCATTGTTAATAAAATAAAACTTTTATCAAAACAAATGACTAGTCAACTATGCACATACCTGCATCAACGTATTCAATATGTATTTACAGGCCCTTGAAGAAGAACTAGCAAGAATTAAATTAAATGTTTTAGCTACATGGAAAGTAGTGGAAAAAGTTGATAATCAGGTTTTAGCAGGTCAAAGGTGTTAAAAATATCAACAAAAATTTATACACAGATAAACCAAACATTGAATTTACCTTTGTTGACAATGACATCACAAGACGATCTGAATCCCTCACAAGATCATCCATTGCTATGCTTTCAGCATCATTCGCAACTTGACTCAATTCATGACAAACAAGCTTCATACCTTCAACTGCCTGCACAATGACATATGAAATAAATTGATGTAAAATTCAAACTTCATAAAAATATTCCTACCTGTCATTCTCAAAACTATTTGATTGATCAACGTATTTTCAAGAATAATGAAACAAACAAAGTTCATTTCCCAAATATGAACATAGTTCATTTACTGAAGGATTATAGGTTAGAATCCATAAAGGACAAATATATAATAATTAAATAATGTGTATATAGATATATATTTATAATGACCACCTGAACGGTATGTATACATATTTATTGATACCATGGTTGAATAGTCAAACCCCTTAGCTAATACATGTTTAATTAATATTATTCTTATTATTACAGAAACCTAAGGGCTGCTTTCCCACATTTATGATTAGTAGTAAACCAATCAGCATAGACTAGTACCCCTGGGCCCTCACCAAGGGGATTCAAACCAGGCATCTTCCAACACATAACTAACCAACTGCCCAACAACATTGTCGACTACTGGTTGAGAAATCCCCTTGATCTATTTGATGATCAACTTAACAAGATGGCACAAGCAGTGCTTAAATAAACTATAGAATCTACATTATATCAAGATCCTTCCATTGTCTGATAATATCTATTTAATGCTGCAACATATGGTGAAACAGTCCAAACCATGGAATACTGTAAAGAAAACACAATCATTTAACTTTATATTACTAGAAATATAAAACAAAATGCTAGGATCAAGCCCATGGTTGAATAGTCAAACCCCTTAGCTAAGACATGTTTAATAAATATTATTGATATTGTTACAGAAAACCTTGCACAGAAACCTAAGGTTTGCTTTCCCACATTTGTGATTAGTAATAAACCAATCATCATAGACTAGTATCCTTGGGCCCTCACCAAGGGGATTCAAACCAGGCAGCTACCAACACATAACTAGCCAACTACCCAGAAACATTGTCAATCACTGGTTGAAATAGCCCCTTGATCTATTTGATTATCAACTTAACAAGATGGCACAAGCAATGCTAAAACAAACTATAGAATCTACATTATATCAAGATCCTTCCATTGTCTGATAATAACTTTTTAATGTTGAAACATATGGTGAAATAGTCCAAACCATGGCATACTGTAAAACAAACACAAGAATTTAACCTGAAATTACTAGAAATATAAAACAAAATGCTAAGATCATATGAACTAGCCAAACCTTCTCCGGTGACCCATAAACAATTATATCAAGTGCTTCATTCCAATTAGATGGTCCTGCTGCCAATACTTGTTAGGATGTCAGCAAGTATGAATTAACAGAACCCTCAAAATTCCAATTGCCTAACATTGAAATATTGAAAACATTAAAACCAGCTAAATTGCTTAAAATCCACATACAACAGAGATATTAAAAGATCTGAAAAGAGTCAAATGAGGGCAGAGAAAAGTTCCCCAAGTGCATAAATGACATAACATTTACAATGGATTTTCATAAAAGATCGTAAAATCTAAAAAAGAAGAATCATTCCTCAACAAATTACGCTAATTAATATGGTGAATACAATAATTAGTAAACACCTTGAAAGAGACGGTACACTTGTTGGCCTTGAAAGAACCTCCCCACTTTGTTCTGCAATATCTAATCTGCAAAGAAAGCATATAATAAGTTTTGAATCCATGTTCTAATATCACAATATTGAAAGTGAACCTATCCCGTTGGACAGTGGATGCCTTATAGATTAGAAATTAATATCTACCTAATAAGAAGCAATTTCAAATTCTCAATAGTAAGGTTCTATTAAAAAACTCAAAATACAATGACAAGAATGACACTGGAGACAAACTAGTCCTACTCTATTCAAATAAAAAGGGTAAAGCATTAAAATCTAACACGCAATATACTTCCTAATATACTGATACTATTGTACTTAGCAGTTACATTGACTTATTTTTGGTCACTTGCTAGACATTGATAAAATTATCTTATTTTATTTCATTTGCTTTCCAATTGTCTATACTCATGGCAGATCCTTCACTTCATACTATAGGAATAGGATATGCACTTTTCACTAATGTGATCATGATTCTTATATTACAATCCCTGAAGAGGCAATAGAACTGTCCATGTATCTAGTAGTAGATAGGGCACCGAAAAATAAAGGGCTCCTTAATCTCACTATACTGCATATGGAATAGTTAGTGAATCCTATCCTCCCATAGAATTTGATGCTCATCCTCTACTTAAAGCCTCTGTGAACCCACTAAAAACTGACCAACAGGGATCCTCAGCACATGTATCGAATATAATATTGTGTAAGTGAGTCAAACTGTTAGAATATAATCCGTTAGGGATTATTGTAAATAAATAAAGAAAACTGAATAGTTAGGAAGCCGAAAAGGCTGGGCGGAAGGTGAAACACAACCGTCCTATGAAATGTATAAATAAATGCTTTTGGCTATGTAATGTACGAACCGGGAGTTATACCTATCAGTGGTATCAGAGCCTAGTTTCCTGCCTGCTGTAACTCCTGCCTGCTGCATTACAGTCCTGGCATTCTGCATGCTCAATAAGTCTACCAGTCGCATGCATTTCACCTGCCAAGCCTGCATACATTGATTGTATGCGTTACAATTCCTTCTGGTTGAGTTTCTTTGTGCTGCGATAGAGACTCCTCCATTTTTGTGCTGCGATATTGTGCTGCGATTTTGTAGAGACGCAATGGAGCACTTAGTGCATTGGTGAAAACTTTGTCCTTTATCCTGCATGCCTTCATAATATGCAGACTCAGAACTGCATCAAAAAAATGGGTATGAGATTATAAGGCCTAGAATGGTTCCATGTACCAGTCTCTTCATTTGTTTTAATTCGTATTGATAGAAGTTGAGTCTCACACCACTCTACGTGTCTGGAAACCCTAATTTTTTGTGGGATGCATCTTCATTCCTGAAGCCTGAAGCTGCACTTAAGCCTGAAGCTACTTTCTCATATTTGAACAGGATTTCTTCGTTCACAACGTCCACAATGTGAAGAGACCACCACTTGTTGATTACTGCTCCGTAAGTTCCCCTCTTCTAGTTGTGTGAAGTGCGTGTCTGCGTGTAGTATTGCCGTGACCTCTCATCTCACTGTCGTGGAGTTAGCTGCGTGTAATATTTCCGTGACCTCTCATCTAAACTCTTTCCCATAGCCTGTTTGTTGTAGATGCTGTAATTGGAGTTTGAAGGCTCATTCCTTTTCCTTTGCATGGAGGTAAACCTTTGACTGTTGGAATAAAACCCTAAATCTAACCCGTTCGGCACAAACACTTCAGTGTGAAGTTGCAGTGCAATATACGTGTGAACAGGGTCATAAGATAGAAATTTGCGATGGAGAATATTGGAGAAATGCTCCCCCTAATAGATCAGATTCCCCCCACGATGGTATTCTACGTGTGATTGATGGAACTTTATTTTCTGTGAAAAGCACAGATAAGGAGAGTAGAATTTGTGCATTGGACGTTAGAAGTGGGCTATGGCAATGGAGGACGGTATTTATACAAGAAAATAGGCCAGGTCCATATATATTGTCTATATGCAAACTCCTTGACGGAACTGGTAGCTATTTTGTATATATCAGGCATGGAAATGGAGTTTATGATAAGATACTTCACGTAAGTCATGAGGGGAAATTGGAACGAGAGACGGTGTTACAGCTACCAGATGTTCATTCATGGAACCGCTACTTCAGAATAGATCCCACTAAAGGGTTTCAGCAGATTGAAAATAGACTGTACGTCTTTGGAATTGTCTGCAAATAGTTTCATATTTATGATGATGCTGTTATATGAGCTGCGACCTGTGCTGTAGGCCTTTTGTTGTGCATAATCATATAAATATGGTTATGAGTGTGAATATAAATCTCTGTTCATTATTGTGCATAATCATCTGAATACGGTTATGACTTGAAAGTTGTGAGCGTGAATATAAATCTCTGTTCAGTATTGTGCATAATCATTTGAATACGGTTATGACTTGAAAGTTGTGAGCGTGACTATAAATCTCTGTTCATTATTGGATCTGGAAAGTGACATTTTGATTAAGGTAGAAGAACCATGACCTCTCAGACCTCCCTCCATTCTGCTATGGAGTTTTGAAGTGTTTAAGATTGCTGCATCGTTGGAAGCGTTGCCTTGAGCTTCATCTTTCCATCATTTGCAAAAATGTGAATGTGCTGGGTTTTCTCCTTTCGATTTGAAGCTGTGCTTTGAGCTTGAGTGATAGATACAGCAGAATACTGTTGGTGTTTGTTGTAAATTACTTCTATTTTCCTGAAGCTGCTCATATCCACCTGAATATTGTAATCGAGCTGGTGCTCTCCCTCAAGACTGCTTGTGAAGTGCATGGAGGCCGAATCTAAATATTGCTGCAAACATCCACTTGAAGACTGAAGTTGTGATCACATTCTACGTGAAACGAGATTGCTAAGACTGCCCATCATGTTGACTGCATAAATTTTTGGATTTTGAAATCTGCGAAGAGCTGAGATAATTGTTGACTGTTGGTTGTAATATTTTCTCTATCATTGTATCATTTTTAAAACTTGAAGTTGAGATATTAACATTGTAAATCACCTTGGCAGAGACTGTAGACTTGCAAGGTTATTGTTTTTCTATTATCTCATTCTCTTTCTCATATTAAGTTCATTATTGTAAATTACACTAACAATTGTAAAAGATGCAATCTATAGCATCTGTAGTTGGTGTCACGCTCTCTGGCAAAGAGAGAGGCAGAGGAAGAAGAAATTTCAAAGGCAGAGGGGGCAGAAACAACTTCACCAAAAGATCAGATTTGCAGTGCAAACGTTGTGGAAAGACTCGGCACACATCAAATCAGTGTTGGGCTTCGTGGGACTCCATCAAAGACAAACATAACCAGAAGAACGATGACCAAAATGATAGTAAATCTTCTGATTCTTGTATTGTTTCACATTGTAATCTTGGAATTAATGAAATGACTTCACTTTCATCTTACAAAGATTGTTGGCTGCTTGATACTGGTGTAACATCACACATGACATTTAGAAAATATTGTTTTGAAGAATTTAATGAAACAATAGATGGCATAGTTTACTTTGCAGATAAGTCAAGTATTAAACCAAAGGGAATGGGCACCATTCGACTGAAGATGCATGGATTCCCTGATTTCTTGTTAAAGAATGTTCTCTATCTTCCAGAGTTGCAGAGAAGCCTGCTGTCCTTGGTAGAGATTCGACAGCAAGGCCATTCCATCCACATGGTTGATGGAATCGTTGAAATAAGAAAGTCCTCTGACAACCAAGTAATCATGACTAGATACGAAGATGGGAAGCTGCTGAAGCTGAAAGGTTCATCTGCAAGGGTTCAGAACTATGCCTACCTCTCTCAGCATGGAGAAGGTAATATGCCATCTAGTTCATTGTGGCATGCAAGATTTGGTCATTTGAATTATAACAGTCTTCGTTTGTTGAGAAAGAATGGTGTATTTGGTTTTCCCACCATTCCCAAAGAGAAGAAAAAATGTGATGCATGTATATTAGGGAAACATAGTAAGCTGCCATTCCATGAATCTAATTTCAGAGCAAGTAGGAAATTAGAGTTAGTGCATTCTGATTTGTGTGGCCCAATGACAACTTCTTCAACAAATGGGAATAAGTATTTTATGACATTTGTTGATGACTACTCCAGAATGTGCTGGATTTACTGTTTAAAGACAAAATCAGAAGCATTTCAAACATTCAAAGACTTTCATGCATTGATAGAAAAACAAGCACAATAAAAAATTGGTACACTTCGTACTGATAATGGGAAAGAATACACTTCAAATGATTTTGAAGATTATCTTTGCCAACATGGAATTGCACATCAGACTACCGAACCCTACAATCCTCAACAAAATGGTGTAGTAGAAAGAATGAATAGAACCATAATGAATATGGTTCGCTCAATGATGTTTTTCAAAAATGTAAAACTAATGTTTTGGGGTGATGCAGTGAAATGTGCAGCATATTTGAGAAACAAAAGTCCCTCAAATGCACTTGATAACAAGCACAGGGACTTCACTTAGTGAACCTCTCACATAGCACGTGCGATCATGGGATATTAAAGAATACCCTTAATTTCGAGAGATATTGACCCAAACTCTTTTTGTTGAAACCCCCTCCCAATACTTAAAACCTCCTCCCCACCCCTTTTTATAGCTCAATCCTTATAAACCACTCTACCCAGCCCCACCTTAAACCCCTCATCCCCCCAATACCTACAATATATTGGTTTGATTTTTTATAATTTTAAAACCCACAATATGAACTAACGTGATAGTATATTGGTAAACAAGTGAAGTCCCCGTGATAACAAGACCCCACATGAAATGTGGTTTGGCCATCTCCCTTCAGTCAGGAATCTCAGATTTTTTGGTTCCACCTGTTATGCCTTGATTCCAAAGGAGCAAAGCAACAAGCTTGGTGCTTGAAGCAGAAAATGCATTTTCCTAGGGTACGGAGAATACTCCAAGGAATACCATCTGTATGATGAGGTAAACAAGAAATTTGTTATTTCCAGAGATGCCATTTTTCTTGAAACTAATAAAAATGACTAGTCCATTGAGAGACAGCTTGATCATTTGGAAAGTTATCCTCATCCAAAGACATATTCTGAAAATGAATATGAAATTCCAAACCTTGAAGGGGGGATTCCTATTTTGGATCAACCTTTGGAATTTCCATATGAAGCACCAACTCCCCCGCATGAAGAAGTTCCTGCTACTTCACCTGAACAAGAGGTTCAACTGGATGATGTGATTGAGAGAAATGAAAGACTCTCAATCAATGATGAAGCACCACTAGCTGATCAACCAGGACCATCACAGAAGATTCTTAAATGGGCCACAAAGACACTTGAAAGTGTCCATCAGGATGAAGTTGGAAAGACAGGAACGAGAAGTTCGAAAAGACATGGAGGAGAACCAGATAATTTAGGTGATGACATGGATGTATCATTTGATTGTGAATTAAATTTATCTGCTAACTTTGAACCAACTTCCTTTGAAGAAGATTCTACTTGAATTGAGTGGAAAGAAGCTATGCAGAATGAGTATGATGCACTCGTGAAGAATGGAGCCTGGAAGCTGGTTGACCCTCCAGTTGGAACCAAACCAATTGGCTGCAAGTGGGTGTACAAGAACAAATACAAATTAGATGGATCACTTGACAAGCACAAAGCGAGGCTTGTAGCAAAAGGATATGCACAGAAAGAAGGAATTGACTATGAAGAAACTTTTTCTCCTACAATAAAATGGGCTACCATCTGAACCTTACTCTCTTTAGCTGCTTAGAAAGGGTGCAAAGTTCATCAAATGGATGTGAAGACTACTTTCTTGAATGGAGACTTGAAAGAGAATGTCTTCATGTCTCAACCAAAAGGCTTTGTTGTGAAAGGAAAAGAACAAAAGTTATGCAATCTTGT
>LPNX010542673.1:100210-112947 GCA_001517045.1 Pseudotsuga menziesii | reverse complement strand
CAGATTTTGATGGCAATAAGGAGACAGGAGTATCAACTTCTGGATACACTATGAGTCTTGGATCAGCAACTGTCTCATGGAGATCATGCAAACAGTCAGTTCCGGCAGATTCAACAACAGAAGCAGAATATGTGGCTGTAGCTGAAGTAATGAAAGAAATAGTATGGCTCAGGAAGATACTTGAAGATTTGCAAGAAAAACAAGAGAACTACACTCCATTATTGGTCGACAATACTTCTGCAATCAAGCTAGCTAAGAATCCTAGATTCCATGATCGAACCAAACACATCAACACAATTTGATTCGACATCATGTAGAGGCCAAGACAGTCCATCTTCGACATTGTTCCACAAATGATCAAACTGCAGACATCTTCACCAAAGCGCTTGGACGAGAAAAGTTTGAAAGTTTCAGAAACATGCTCGGACTTACGAACACCCCTTCGGATTAAGATGGGGATTGTTAGAATATAATCCGTTAGGGATTATTGTAAATAAATAAATAAAACTGAAAAGTTAGGAAGCCGAAAAGGCTGGGCGGAAGGTGAAACACAACCGTCCTATGAAATGTATAAATAAATGCTTTTGGCTATGTAATGTACGAACCGGGAGTTATACCTATCACAAACAATGAGGTCAACCATCATCCCCAAGAAGTGGTCTACATTCAAGACCATCTTGGGTTTCAGCACCAATTTTCTATTGAGCCAATGAATCACAAAAATCCATACAAGATTTTAATAAGTGCAATAAACCCCAACACAGAAACTCTTGAATTTGATCCGAGGCTCGAAATTTCCAACCCCAATTATGAGTATCACATTCCAAGGTTAGGGAGGAAGACTATTTCATGAAATGTAGAAGGACTGGACACAGATCAAACAAAGGACATTCAAAAGAAAATTTGGGTTTAGGGTTTAGGGAAATGTTAATATATATATATATATATATAAATAAAGCATGTAAACTTACACACACACACACATACATATATATATTAAAGTTACATCCCCCATCCAGGATCAATTAGTGCATGTTACATGTTGAGCACTCAATGATTATATTGTTGTATCATCCTTGAGGCCTGAAGGGAAGTCCCCAATCCCAAGGAATGTATTCCACAAATAGAAACAAAAATAAAAACAAAATTATAATGTTTTCTCGCTTTAGGTTTTTGGAGAGTTTTTTTTCCTTTTTTTTCTAACCAACCAACCAACATCTGAACTGGTTATGAACTAATCGTTTCAAAGCTAACAATGGCCTCCCATTCAATTCATTGAGCAGATCTCGGATGTAAGAATGATTGTTACATCCCCATCCAGGTACATGTTGAGCACTTAATGAGTATATTTTTGTATCAGCCTTGAGCCCTTCAGGGAAGTATTTGGAGGGTTTTCCACAAGCATCATTGCCTCTTTCACACTTCCAATTACAATCATTTAACAATATTCCTAACCGCGTTGATTAAGTAGTGCAAATAAGTTTGTCAAAATGTTTGGGTACATTACTGAACCTAGATCATTAGAGCATTCAATTTTTCGCTCATCTATCGAGAAAGCAGTTCAGAAATAACAACTTGAAATGGGATAAAATTTTAATGCGAAAATTACAATAGAGATTTACAATTTGGAAGCCTAAGTAATTGTTTTATAACTAGGGTAATCAACACTTGAGATCAGGCTTGTACTTGTATAACACCGAGTCTATTCCGATCCACTACCACTATACCCCTAGTCATACAAATGCTTCCCCATATGCAACACATAGTTTTCAAACAAGGTTTGACCCCTTGACATTACAAGGAGTGCCTTAACAAAAGAAAGTTTTGCCTAAATGAGACACTTGCATTTATTTTAAGAAAAATATCGCATAAAAAACTTTTGGAAGCATGGAAAAACATACAAAAAATTATAAATCAAACCAAAATAAATTAAATAGACATGCTTAATAAAAAAAAGTAGTATCCTTACCCATTGTCTCTAATAGAGCGTCTTAAAGAAGCTCTAGCTTCACCAGGCTTCCCCTCCTTTCTCTTGTCCATTTCAAAAGCCTAGAAAAGATAGTACATTGTAATATATAGAGCATAAAATTGTAGTAATAAAAACTAGAAACTCATCTAATTCACCAACTACATACTTTCCATTTGAATTTGTCATTAAGCATACTCTTTTGTAGGATATTCATTCTCACAGTAAAGAAATTTAGGCTCATATAAATTGGACAAATCTCTGACTGTTTCCAATACTAGTGTCTTCTCCTAGGGTATTCTTTTTGCTGACACTATTATTGGTCCAATTGGCCTATGATATAAAGCCCCTTACCTATGAGAAGTAGTAGTGGTGCACTCCTTCATAAGGAGAAGGTCAATATAGGGAATCAATTGGAGGATCCAAGAAAATCATTAGGGGGCACTAGATGCATGGTATAGTCTAATGGTTGGACAGATAAGAAGGACAAGGCCCTTCTTAATTTCATAGTAAACTGCGAAAAGGGCACAGAGTTTATGATGGATCTATACATATTAAATATATAGCACTATTATGTTTTTAGTTGGATGATTTTGTCAAAGCATTGTGCAGCATGTGGTGCATGTAATCACTAATAATGTTGCTAACTATGTAGGTGCCGACAAGTTGCTAGTGGATAAGCACCCCACATTGTCTTCAACTCCATGTGTTTACCATTGCATTGATTGATGCTCGAGGATATCAACAAACTCACATTTTTCAATGAAACAATTGATCAAGGCATGAACATGACCAAATACATATATAACCATGCATTTTTCCTTAGTCTCATGAGGTGATTCACAAGGAACAAGGAGTTCTTGCACCCTAGAAATACACATTTTTTCTACCAATTTCATTTCCCTCCTGTCCTTAACTGTTGTGAACTGAAGCTGGAGAGATGTTTCTTTTTTATGAGTGGCATGGTTGTTCCTATAGCACAAACTCATAAACCAATATGGATATTGGCAAGGAGTGGAGTAAGAGTGCTCAATCAAAAAAAATTTGGTAAAGGTTCTTCATTTAGTTGATGGGTAAAATAAAGGAGTGGAGGAAGTGTGCTCAATAAAAATATTTTGGTAAAGGTTCTCCATATAGTTAATGGAAAAATCCCACAATGGGCCACTTGTATGAAGCTCTATGGATAGGGCCAAAGAAGATATCTACTTTTTCTATGAGTAAAGTTACCCAACAAATGATGGTCTTGAGAAATAACTAATGCTTTGAGAGAGGATTGATCAATGTTGTAATGGGACACTCCATTGTCCCATTCATGTCCTTGACCCTTCCTTTTCATATCTGTGTTATTTTTTGTTTTAATGAGATATGTAAAATTGATTTCACTACCCCTTGAGGGACTTACGCACATGTGTGGATGTCTTTTGAATTGACAACTGCTAAAGCCACTTTCCAATGTACTACAAAATTTTCTTTCTCTAATGAGTACATAGCAGTGTACCGAGATGATATCACTATTTTTTTGAAGAATAGGTATGATCATATTGTACAATTAGTAAGATTTTTGACAGGGTCAAATCCTTGGACATATCGCTGAATTCATAAAAATCATCTTGGGGGTATTTGAAGGAAAGATTTTGCAACACAATATTGGAGTAAGGATTGATCCTAAAAAAATGAAAGGTATCTAGGAGATTCTTTTTACTATAAAAAAATCCATTCAATCTTTCTTTGGTTGCATCAATTCTGTAAAGTGTTTCATTTCCTATTTTTGTGAAAATTGGAAGGCCTATATCAAATATGTTGAAGAAATATCACGACTTGAATCTTTCGTTCCTCTTTAGATGAATTGGAAATGGTACTCCTCTAAGCTATTCCTTTGTTTCCAAATATGTTTTTGAAACCTCATCTATGCCTTTGTTTCCAATTATGTTTTTTAAACTTTTGGTTACAACCAATATTGAATACGATGAAACATTTTCTGGTTCTTTTTGGGAAATATTTTGGTTAAATCATTTTGATGAGATCGAGTTTGAAGAAGTGGAGAGAAGAAGAAAAGAAATACTTTGCAAATATATCAAGAAACATCTATGTTGTTTTCTTACAAATAAACAACAAGGGAGTGAGAAACCGTAATTACTTTCATGAGCAACACACTTAAGGGGGAAAGGTTGACTTAAGCCTCAATGGAAACACAATCTTATGCCTTGGTGAAGGCACCTAACTACTTTCATGATAAATTTTGGAATGCTAAGACAATGGCCTACATTCCTCATCCCATGGTGAAGTATATACTTTTGCAATAGGAGAGCAGTGGGACAAGGTGTAGGTGGACCACCAAGATCCAGGACTAAGAACTTGAGTTAAATCCAACTACAATGGTTTGTGGCCAAGGTTTGGCCATGTTGATGGCTAGGAGAATCCTTGATACAATGGACAAGGCCACCATGGAGGATATGTAAACCAACCAATTAAGAAATGCAATATTCTACAACCAACCAATTAAGAAATGCAATATTACCTTCCTTAGAGTGGTAATGTTCAGTATTTGCTTACTAAAGTGGAGAATTCCTGAAAGTTCCTCTGACATGTTCAGTAGTTACAACCCTACATAGTGGTAATGTTTAGTAGTTACAACCCTTATAGGAGGAGGACAAGGAAAATTACATATCACGATACAAGGGTTTCATAGCTTATGGTCATCACTATAAAATATGTAGAAGACTTATGTGTTTATTTCTTGGATAATATGGTGTCGATACAACCTAATGCAAAGGGTTTTTTATTCTAATTTTTTGTTGAATATGATATAGTGCACATTGTTTGTAAGTTCCCTAGTTTATGGACGAATCTTGTTGGTAAGTGCCCTAGTTTATCAACGTTCGATTTGCAAGATATGTGGATGGTTGAATCATGATTAATGACATATCAAAAGAATTTCATCATATTGGGTGTAATATTAAAACCTACCTTTCATATGTAGATAAATCCATGAATACAACCATACTAAGGCTTTGTTCCCATTGAAACCAAAAAGAAACTTGGCCCCACCCTCATACACTCAAACTACGAATAGGGTTTTCTAATAGCTCACCAACACCATACTCTAATGCTACTACTAGAATGACATAAAGGAAAGACTATATATATACATTATAAAAGTACTCTCTTGGACTTCTTTATTACAAATACATTAGATCTATTTTTAAAAATATTTGTGAAAATAATAGATTCGTGACAAATTACTAACTCATAAAGATCAGAAGTTTCTTTTCCAAGTTATTCAATCAGAGAAACAACCTGATAAATCAAACTATTTAAGATAAGTTTATAAATCAGATAGAAAAAAGTTCTCCTGAATGTATGGTAATCGCCATCATCAACTAAATGTGCATGTGTGCACATGCATAAATATCCAATACATAGTTCATTCAAACAAAATAAAATATTATTATACCTTGATTTGTGGAGCTTTGCACTGTCTTCTTCCATTTTACCTTTCAAAACATCATTCAACATACTTCAAATTTTGTCCTGTTGCAATAGTTTCATGTTAGGACCCATCAAATAAATATTTGTTTGTTTATGAAAATAACAAAACCAATCTAAATAAATACAATACTATTACAATGTAAATTAAAATACTATTCAACTATTCAAGTAAATTAATTGTTAATAATAGATCACCTGATAAAACATAGAGAACCAAAAACACTATGTATATAAGGCCATCGATCACAGATCAAAACGCCATTTCTTTCCTCTTAACTATGAAAATGTTTCTCAATGCTATCTGTAACAAGTTCCAATGGAGGAGTCAAATAACAATAGTAAAAATTAAACACTAAAATTATAGAAAGAGTTGTTTTTTATGTATTCTTCCTTACCATTCATTGATATCATCTCTATTTCGAGAATAATTTAATATTCTCTACTAAACATGACCAACCACGTGTAGGTGGAAGCTCTTATGGTCCCTCCCCCCCTCACTTCACTCTCAATTCAGTAAACCCAATGCATCTACTTGCGAATAACAATTTACTACAAATTATTTCACTCAATAGCTGAAATAAGATTTCGTTAAATCATTCTTTAAATCATTCATTAAACCATTCAATCATTCAATAGCTGAAAAAAGAATTCATTAAACTATTCTTTAAATCATTCATTAAACCATTCATTTAGTCAATAACTGATAAAAAAAATCAGTAAACCATTCATTAAAGCATTCATTTAACCATTCATTCATGAAACCGAGGAAAAAACCTAGTTTTTTTTTATCATAAATAAGAATTACTCAAAAATTATTTAGTCACTTCCTTTTTACTTTTATTCTCTTTAAATAGTTAGTCAGAAGCACATCTTCCGGAATCTGATCCTCAGTCTCCCTACTAGACTACTCACAAGGTTAAACTTGCGGCGAGGGGTGATGAATTTCTGCAATAATGTCAAAATGTTTCATTAATTTTTATTTTATTTTTATAAATACAAGTAATTCATTTTTAAAAAAATTACAAAGGTGTTTTTTTACCTGGCATGGGCACATTAGCATGTTCATCATTATCCTGTATAGTCTCAACCTATTTAGTGTTATCTGCATCTACATACTCTGCAGTTGAATTATGTAGAATTTGAATTAATGTTCATCATCTGCTATTATCTATAAAAAACAGTAGCATATTAATAAATTCATTACCAGGAATTGAAGCATGATCTTCGTCTTGTTGGTGTACATCCTCAACATGAACGAGATCATTACTTTCCTGCTAAAAAAGGAATAAATAATTTATGTTAATTTTTTATAACGAATAAATTGCATGAGAATGAATAAATTATCATTAAACTATATAGTTTTTATATACTTGTGCACCACATGGATCAACAGAAGATCGTGCAGTATGCCCAGACAAGCTTCTTCGGCGTTGAACAACGTCGTCGAAGTCCTGTTCGAAGCCAAGCTTCATGTATTATTGATTGGGAAATTATTTGAACCGGTTGGCCTACATATTTGCATGATATCATTAATTTTACATTTTTTCCAGAATAAAACGAAAAGTAATTTCTGTATATTATTTGGATGCAGTTTCAGGTTTTCGATACTTACATATCGGGCCACCAAGTTCGAATAACCACCAGGCCCAAGCTTGTGTTGGCCAATTTTTTCCATTCTTTCCTTGGTGGCATTAGATGTGTTTGACAACCTAATAAAGTGTTGAATTATGTTAATCGATGTTCCAAATTTGATATAAAACTAATAATAATAAGGCTTATCATTACATTTTGGAATGTATTGCATACCTCCTTGTTCTTGGTGGTATCTTTCCTAATTTTATTAGACCCTTCTCTTTTCCATATTCCACGAGGGATTTCCTCTCCCTATATGGAATCATTGGTGGGTGCTCATACCTAGGGTTCATTTCTAGGTGAACCCTATACTGGTCTCAGACAATCTTCAAATGTTTTCCAGCCTTCTGTAGGATCTTCGATGTATCGAAGGTATATTTTCTGAACATACCAACCAAGCGATTACTCAACTCATCCTTTAAATATTTTTCCTTCTTGTCCCACCTTGTGTGAATGGTGGGCCCGAATATCTTCAAGGACGAATCATTCATATGTTTATAAAATATATCATTTCCTGCAAAACATTAATGGCATCATTATTCAACATTAAAAAATATTATCGGTATATTAGACACAAATTATAAAAACTAAATTGAACAATCTATAATCACCTGGAATCTTCTCTATCTTTATCGGAACAAGTTCTTCGTTCACCAAAATTGTTGTCACTACTGAACCAGTGCTAGTGACACGAGAATATCTAGGAAATGCATCCACCTCTCTATCTAACCCTGCATCCAACCCTTCTTCTGCAGCATCTGTCGTGGGTCATTCAACATCACTTTCATCCTCTGCTTGCCTTGGGGGTGTCGCAGAGCATGTTTCCAACTGTTCAGTGGACAATAACGGAGTAGTATGTGGTGTACATGGAGTGGTTTTGTCACTAGGACCAACAATGCCTTGACCACCACTGTAAAGCTGCATAACTTCCTATAAATACAAACCATTGTATTATTCGTTCAATATCATATAAAATTAAATATTATAAAGTTCTAAATGAATTTTAATTATTATTCGGGAACTTACTTGCAATTGTCAACATCCCTGTAACAACAATTGAATCTTTGATTTGTTCTCTTCTGTTTATGAAACTGTCAATGTCAGAACAAGAAGTTCCTCATTTTGCTTTTCCATGGTCTTCTGTATGTAGCACCCTCGATGGGTCTACAGACCTACTAATTTCATTATCTTTCATCAATTGGGAGACCTCAAATTGTAAAGAGTGTTGAGATGGTGTTTCATAAACCGAATCCCCTGTCTGCAACAGAAATATATAAAACATTGCTTATTCTTTGAAGCAATAGTGTGTGCAAAAAAATATATTAACAAAAATTATCTATCATGATAGATTCATAGGATTAAATCTAGGTTTACCTAATGCCTAGATGAGGGTGTGGTCTGATCAATAGCTAGGGACTTACCCTGATCAAGCACCTACAAAAAAAAGTAGAGAACATTATCACAATGAACACAATATGTAAAATCTAAAAAATACATAACAAAAATAAACATTATGCTACATGTTTTATATGTGTACAATTTTAAAGTATTTAGAATGTGGAATTACATTTAGGTTTACAGGTTGCCTCGAGGCTTTAGTCGTCTGATCAACAGTTGGGGACTTTCCCCGATCATCAACCTGCAAAAAAAGTAGACAACATTATCATCATGAATACAAACATAAAAACAAAAAATACATAACAAAATAAACATTATGCTACATGATATACATGTGTACGATTTTAAAGTATTTCAAATCATGTTTCCCTGATGCTACAGTCGGCTGATGAATAGCTAGTTGGCTTCCCTGATTAACACTCTGCACAGAAAATAGATAAGATTATATAAATGAACCAAATAAACTAATGAAAATACATAACAACAGATCTGTTTTTCCATCCTAAATTTTTACAATGGCAATACCGATGTATACCTGCTGCCTTGATTTAGGTCTACTAACATCTACAGAGAGGGAGGTGCCCCTGAGAGAACCCTGCATCAAAAAAATACTAAAAATTACCTAACGAAACCATAATATTCACTAAAATAACTTTAAAACATAACGTTTTGATGTATACATGTTACCTTACGGATCCTGTACTCCTCTCACCTTCTGCTGGGGTTACAATCCCCCCATCACCTCCCTATGAAGTCAACATAGGAAATTTATTAGAAAATTATAATTATATAGTAATGAAAAAACCTATAGATGTTAAAATAATTAATAAAAGGTTGGATAAATAGTTGGTTGTACCACAACCATACTAACCCTGTTTGTATCTACACGATTCAAATTGTAATTAATAAGAAGTTCTTCACCAACAACTATTGATTTAATGGCACATACAAAGACAAGGTTTCCTTCACACGACTCGAATATGCAGTTGGGTTGCTTAATTGTAGACCATGGTTGTGTACTGTTTATAAACCCCACAATATTATGAGTTGTTTTTGGCCTTCCGTCAATGTACAACATTGGTCCTTTATTTTGAGCTTTGTCTTTCGGTTGTATATAATTTACTGACAACCCATTTCTACATATACTTCATGTATATTGGACCAGACGCATCCAATCATTGTAGTTGTAAGAGGGTCTAACATAGTCCATCAATTCTGTACATCTGTCGTATCCAACCTTTATGCCATCCATGAAAAACAACCCCAATCCATGTAATGACGACGGTGCAATTCTATATATCCTCTCATTCACACAAAAATTAGTGTTTACTTGAGGAAGATCCCTAGGAACCCATTGTTTCACTAGGTGTTTGTACCTTAAGGGAACCTCGATGTTTCCTACTGTCTCATCATCATAAGAACATGACCCCCCTCTAAGAAAAAATTCCATGCATTTATTGAATTTTCTTCTAATCTTATGACATCTAGTTGATCTAGCCCTTTTAGACCTAATGGATATCTCAATTTCCTTTAGCATTCCCAAACTCTGCTCCCTGGAGGAAGACAGGTCTGACAAATACCTGTTTGGTTATACCTGCACCATGGTCTAAAACAAATTTGGAAAATAATAGAAAAATACCAGCGAAAAACTTGGAAAGAATTATAAGCATGACATATAGTTGATATCATTATCCTGGATAATATCAATAATTCCCTAGTATAACAATTCAACACATAGTCCTTTAACACAATATAGATATCAAGTCGTTCCATATCAAATGCTTTAGCCAATTAATCTCAAAATACAAACTATGTTTTTTACAATATTCTTAGGTGTACCTATTTTAATTTAGTTTGTTTCCTCACCCAAAAATATAAAATACCCAATTTACGGATCTCAATATATGTGATGAAATCATTTGCAAATATTCTGTATCTTTTTTTGAGAAGAAAAAGAGGTGTTCTAGCTTGATATTCAGTAGTGAATAAAAGGTAAAATTTACATAGTCCTGGCAATAAGTCAGTCCATTAACGAGTGGAGATCATAAGTATCAAAAAATATCTCAAGGGGAGGGATGGAACCCACAATCTCAAGATGATTGAAGTAGCAATACCACATGAATAAAATAAGGATCCCAAACAACTTATCCAAGGAGGCATCGAGGGTGGAGAAAACACACCCCTGAGGGGATGAAAACAAACTCTATATCCCCAACTAAAACAAGAAAGATGCCGATGTATCCCATAGTAGAAAGAACCAAAAATTACTATTCCACACAAATCAAAAGGCTCTTAAATTAACTGTATCCAACCTTCCTCAATGATTTCTCCTTCTAAAAGTTACGAGAAGGAGAGGAGGCCAGCCATCATTATCAATGCTTCCTTGGATAAATGGTCTGCACTCATATTGTGCTCCCTATATACATGGATAAAGTCATATAAATGAATTTAATATGTTGGTGGTATAGCATATATGTTGGATATCCGATGAAATGCATTACTTTCTCCAACCTCTATAGACGAGTTCACATTTTGAGAGCTTCTAACACTACACCGACCTGATCACACAACTTCTAGGTCAGTTCTCCAATCTACATTGGTGCAATTATTCATTTTATTGGCCACTCCTCTCTCCTTATTCTACACTCGTAGGCTTACATATAACTCAGAAAAACTTCCAACTCATCACAACAAACTCACGTCCAAATCTTGTCCCGATAGCCATTATGGTTTTGAGGTTGTATCAATTGCATTTAGATCCATCGTTTAGGGTTGAATTGAATGGAATTATTTATGTTTAGCGTTCAACTGAATGGAATGGAAAACTTCCATCATTTAGGGTTACAACCAGACATTGAGAGGTATATGAGATATAACAATAGATAAACAATAGGAAAATTAGGGTTTGTAGGTTTTGGCAAAAATGAATAATGCAGTCCTGAGTTTGTAGATCTAAGGTGCAAGGATATGCTAGAAATGAGGAAATATAGAGGATAAACAAAGGAAACATAGAATTAAAAAGGTCATGGAATAATTGTTTCTTTTAAACTACAATGTCCATTTCACACCCTAGCTAGCCTATGGCACCACAAAGGTAAAAAATTATGTATAGAATTATTAGGACAATTTCTATAACTGAAAGGAAAGGGTAGGATTTTCAAATTATACCACTATTGAAATTTTATGTTGGATCAATTTTTTGAAAACCACAATACTTACTTATGCAACACAAGGAGAAAACATTCCTTCTCTAGACATCAATTCCCCAGTGCTATTCATTTTGGCATATATATGTCTAGACTACTATCCATTAATTTCCAACAAAGTTTATGTGAATCCTTCTTTTAATTCCATGTTTTACTAAGTATACTAAGGGGTGAAGAAATGCCCGACTTCCATTACTAGTGTCAAACATATCTAACCTACAACATAAACTAAAATTTTGTATGTATAGGGACGGGCCTACCTTCTCTTCAAAGAAAGAGAAGCCAATCTAATGGGTGCACCGAGCATACTAAGCATGGGGTTGAATTTAAGCCTTGAGCTATGTCAGCTAAAAAAAACACAAGCAATTGTGCTTACAGTTTGGCACACAATCAACTCCATCAATGATCTATTAATGAACTCTACCAAAAGTAGCTTTACAAAGTCCTTGTTACAGCTTCAACTAGCACATGTGATTAAGCCCCTAAAAACAAGATAGCCCAACTATAACCTAAGGGTGTTACTCACTGTCACCTCAGTAAAAACATTTCTACACTTCCAGTTGGATATTGTCCTCAAAATACAATATCTCTCACCAATAATCGCTAATGTGCACACTAAATATTCCTCAGAGACCATATAATGGAGAATCTTCTATAGGTCCATCATTAATGGTGTGTCAAATATTTCCCAAAATAGACAGATAAATATTGATCCTGTAACCTCTGCCCACCCCTTGTGATGGAAGACAAACTCAATGTATTGATGCCTTTCCACCATAGGATGGAACATATTTCAAGTCTCTTCCATGCCCAAAACTCAAATCAGGGATGGCTTAAAATGTTGTTGACTGTTATTATGAAGGCATAGAGACAAATAAAAAAATGCATAGTTTGTCCGTCACAATTGAAAACCAAGCCTCCTACTACTGTCCTTTACAAACATAATTGGCCTAGGAATTATAATAAGGATCCCAGAATTATTCAAAACAATACCAGACATAGATATTGTCTAGTGATGCTTAAGAGGATGCGATGTGCTCAGAATG
>LPNX010542673.1:48100-100096 GCA_001517045.1 Pseudotsuga menziesii | reverse complement strand
TTCATCACTAGGAATTAGCCCAGTTTAGCTCAACAAAACTCCAATTGACCACCCATCATGACCTATGCATGATTTTGTAGTATTTCCAATTCATTTGTAGTATTTTCAGGCCTATGCACGATTTTTCATAGTCATGGATTAGGTAAATAGTTACATCTTCTTAATTTTTAAGGCCCATATGGGGGTTGAGAATAAATTGATTCACTAGTGTCGGAAAATTTTAAAGTCCTCCATGTGGTTTAATCCCAAGAACTCAACATAACATGTATGCCTCTTCATCACTAGGAATTAGCCCAGTTTAGCTCAACAAAACTCCAATTGACCACCCATCATGACCTATGCATGATTTTGTAGTATTTCCAATTCATTTGTAGTATTTTCAGGCCTATGCACGATTTTTCATAGTCATGGATTAGGTAAATAGTTACATCTTCTTAATTTTTAAGGCCCATATGGGGGTTGAGAATAAATTGATTCACTAGTGTCGAAAAATTTTAAAGTCCTCCATGTGGTTTAATCCCAAGAACTCAACATAACATGTATGCCTAACTTTGAAATATTACACCACTATATATTATTAATTTTCTGGTGCCATCTTTCACAGGAAAAAAAGGTGGAAGAAAAAGTTTGAAGTGGCTTCTATTGGTGCTTTGACTCATGTATACTAGTATAAAGTAGCCTCCTTTCCATATTCTGGGATGACTTATGCATTTGAACAATAGTTCTAGGTGTGTTTTAGTAGCAAAGAATGTGCATAAATCCAATTCTGGGCTGATTCTGTGAGCTTAGAAGCAATTATGCTATGTTATGGGTGAAATTTATTGGTGTTCATTTGGCATGTCCTCTGGAGGACAAATCTATCCTATTCATGGAAAAAGAGATATAAAGCAACTTTTAGGGCCATCCTATTTTTAACAATTTTTATCTTCCTTTAGTCTAGTCTTCACTAGAGCCATTTTCTCATCCATCTTCTATAGTTTATTGTGTCCCAATATTGCCTAGTATTCTAAGTGATCCTAAAATAATGGGGTTATTACCAATTACAAGGACAAATTACTTGTTATAATTGGAAAAGATCATAGGTTCTTCCATCCTTATTTGTCTCGAAGTTGCTCCGAAAAGGCTCAGAGAATTAAATTTAGAAGGATGATCACAAGGCTCCGGGGTAGGAGCTTTTGGCCAATATAAAAAGGCTTTTGGAAGGACCTAGTTTAAAAAGTTGCTGATAAATTAAAGCAAGTAAGCAGTCCCAGCACCAAAGCAAGCCCATGGATACTCTAAGTTCAATAAGGAATTCTAGAAACCTTTGTCCTATGACAAAGATTTCTTGTAATTGGTAAATGGATTAGAAATCTTTGTTCTATGACAAAGATTACTTTTTAGATAGGTCTATACCTTTTTTACAACACTACGGGAAATTCTGGGTCTGTTTGTGGCCTCAAGCAACCCTAAAACAACATTCATTTCTAATTCTAGGCTAATTGTGGGCAAAGCTAGCATTCATACCTAATTCTGGGTTGAGTGAGCTTCATTACTTCTTAGTATATGTGTAAGCTTATTCAATCTACTGGTTATGCTTACTCCTTCTTAGTTATGCTTGTTTAGTATTATACCGTATTGGTTCTAACATTCTACTTAATGAACATGATATCATAACTATTTCGATTCTATTGGTAACATATGAAATTATAGTACTAGTATAATCCCATGTGATTGGATCTATTCCTATGATATTGATATTAGAAGCAAGAGGTTATCTTGTTACAAACCATGTACATGTGTAATGACTCTAATATAAGGATATCATGTTCTATACATTATATATGTTGTTTCCATAATATTAAAAGATAGTATATCCTTGTAATATGTGTAATGCTAATGTTATTCTATTCCTATGATATCCATAGGAATATTGAATCATACACTACCCAATTAGAGATATAAGGCTAATATGGACATAAATACCCAAGAATCAAGTATGATATCCATAATGTTACTCTTCACCTTACTTCACCTTAAAAGGGTCAAGTAGTTCCATATATAAGCTCTAAGATCACTACTTATGATGAATGGTACATATGTTTCCATAATATATACTATATATTAATGTACAAGTAAGCAGAGAATTGAGTTTGTAAGTAGGTAACACCATGTATGCATAATAATGAGCCTGTTCAACTCTATCTATCATGTTACGTATCAACTAAGTATAAGGCTGTTGGATTACCATGATTATTTCATAAGTGAATCCCTAATAAGTACACTACCCTATCACCAATATTTAACAGGTGGCAATAAGTGATTGAGAGATGAGATGCATGGTCTCAAATAAGGACAAGCAACGGATCTACACACTAATCAATAGGTGTGGGCTTAATTACATAATGAACACTGTACTGAATTCACTCTACACTATGATAGATATTGTATGCCTTTATTCCATAAAAGAGTATGCTATATTTACGTAATAAGCAGTGATAGGAATCAACCCAATACTATTGCTCAATACCATATAGCATAATCACTCTATTAGAGGCAACCTTATTTTCAATTATGGGCATCCTTTAGGCGTCATTTCATGTGCATCATTCTAAGCATCATCTAACGTGTGACTTAAAAATGATTCGTAGCAGTCTATATCTAAAAGAATATCAAAATGATAGAAAACAATATCAAAATTATAAAACCTCAATATCTGAGCTTTTATGGGCAAGTGTGTGGGTAAACAGAGTGATAAAACCTCAGTCTGGGTTTATACCATCCATCTAACAACCAGTAACATTAATTCCGAGCATACTCTAGTAGTCAAAATGTGAGTAAATTGAATTAATGTTAGGTATGTGGGAAGAGACAAAGTGAGAGAAACAGACCTGGGCTTGTTTTGAGGATAGAAGTGGGCCAAGTTCTGAGGTATTAAACAACAACAATTCTGGGAAGGTTGAGCCTGGTTTGGCCTTCCAAACAACAATGAAGAAGCCCCAACTCCAAAGCTGGGAAACTTTTGAGGAACAATAGGAAAAATATTTCTAGAAATGTAGTTGGAAGCTGGAAATTTCTAATCTAAGATCACATGCCTTATTCTACAACTCAATCTAGATAGAGTAGCACCCCCACGGAGTTCTCTATTGATGCTCCTAATTTGACAAAGAGGGAATGATAAAGAAATTCAATTAAGGGAATGATAAAATCACCAATTGAAAACTAGTTTGTAACCCCAACAAAGAACACATAACTAAAATCCAACATCATTACTATTCATAACCCAGCCAACGCCCAACCCCTACCCCTTTCCTCCTTTTCATTTATAGAGATATTGGAAATAATAGATTCCTAAACAACTTACCTTAGTTCTAGTATTTTGATAGGACACATGTAGATAAATCTTAGGAGATGCTGGCTCAAATCTAGAGAATAGTTTCCTCCACTTCCTTCATTTTTGGAATAATATAAGACTGTCTTGACACATGGATATTTCATAAGCTTCTTAAGCCTTCCCCATTCGTCTCTCTAAGTTTCTCTTTTCCCTATAAGCCTTGGATATATTTCATTAAACGCAAAAAAACAAATATTTACATATGTTAAAATATACCATAGTTATAACCGTCTCATGGTGTATCACTTTAAATGTAATAAAAATGTTGTAAATAAAAACATTTTACATAATTATATGCTACTTTATTATAGAGGATCATTTATGGGATATTACAACATAAATGATTAAGGATGTTCATTTTGTGATCCCACAATGTGCAAAATATAGGGTCATTTTAGGTCCTAAAACTCAAGGTAGAGTCTTACCAAACTCATGACATTGAGTCAACAATAACAATACAATTTTTCTCTAAGACTTTAACCCTCCAATGTATAACCTAGTGTACACCTATGCCTTAAATTCATTCCCCATCTCTATAAACTATATAGGGATCTCTCATTACTAGCTTGGATCAAACCTTGTAGGATTCTTTATTCATCCTAGGGCATCTTCATTGTCTTAGTTCCGCTCATATCTTGGGCTTGTAAACCCTACAATCTCAAGGGAGGTCTCATACCCTTGATGGCACTATGGTTTATAAACTCTGCATGTATAATGTAAAATCCTCCAATAAGTGGATCGCTCTTGAAGACCTTTCACAAATATATTCTTCAACCCAAGGATACTCATCACCTCCAATGGTAAATTCCATGTGATTTTCAATTCTTCTCTTTACATTTCCATCATTAGGGTTTCTAGATTATTAAGGATGCAAAATAATGCTCGACCAAAGGGAGAGGAATTATTAGTTATTTAAAACTAGTTAGCTGGTTTACTTTCCTTATTTAAATACAAATGATAAAATAGTGTAAGTAACAATCACATATAAAATCCAAGTACCATATAAACCTATCAAGGGAAAATCAACTACAAATATATCTTCATCACCTTGTCCAAGCTGACCTAGTAAAGAAATTTACAATGGAGACACCAAACCTTTAATGGGATTCATCTCATAAAATACCATGTGATAAAAACCATGGGCCACTATAAACCACCTATAGGAAACCCATCCTGAACCTCATAAATATTAACCTTTCCACCCTTAACCAAGTCAATATTAACCTATCAATCCACTTTTTAAAATTGACTTAGTTATGACACAAATCTCCCTCTAAGTTACACACTAGATATCTATTATTTCAATATTCCAACCCCCCCTCAGTTCTATCATCTATCTTTACATCTATACATTACACCAGTGAACCACTGAATCGATAAAATAAGGGGTACATATGCCTAATTAGGTCTTATCACAATATTCCCATTTACATTTTATTTTTAATGTCTTCCATTTACTATCCTCTGTGTCCTTTTGCCACTGCTCCACTTGCTATTCTCACAATGCTTCTATATCCAAAACATTCTCATGGTTTATTTTGAACTTTTATGGGATAATTGTAAGTGGGAACTACTAAAATTGAGATGATTCAAACATGCACATTCCAAGAATAATTTAATCACTTACATGAATCTCTAGGCCATATTCATTTAGCAACTTGACAACATGCATTCCCATGGTAATAATCCTAACTCTAACAACAATCCCATGCAATAGCTTACTTCCATTAGTCCAAGATCAGGTTTATGCAACGTAAAATACATTTATTTAATCTTTTCTAGAATGGCATGGTTTCCTCAACCTCCAAATCAACCGGTGTAGCCTTGCTAATCCTCAAACCCTGAACCTTGAACCTATTTTGTAGCCCCCAATCTTGAACCTTGAACCTATTTTGTAACCCCCAAACCTTGAATGAATATGAGAAAAATGAGAGATATATTAGATATGACATAAACTCACCAATTTAGGAGGCATTATGTGCCTGGCTTGATAGATTACAACAACTTCTATTCCTACCCAAAGGAGGCAGAGTCCACAATTTAGAACCAAAATGAGGCAGAGTCCACAGTTTTCTCAACAATGATTGCAACAACTTCTATTCCTACCCAAAGGAGGCAGAGTCCACAATTTAAAACCAAAATGAGGCAGAGTCCACAGTTCGCTCAACGATGAGAGGTAGAGTTCATAGTCCATGCAATGGGAGGTAGAGTCGAATATAGTTCGCTTAGTGTTGAGAGGTAGAGTTCATAGTCTAGTACAATTTGCTTAGTGCCAAGAGGTAGAGTTCATAGTCCACTCAGCAACGGTAGGAGGCATAGTTCGACTCAATTCACAACGACAGAGTGAGGTAAGGTATTTTCGCGTTTTTGTTTTTTGTTTTTCATTTTTCATTTTTTTTTTAATTAATATGTTTCTTTTTTAATTTTTGATATTTAATATTTAAATTTTTTTTTATTACGAACACCTAATCTATATAAAAAGTGATAACCATAACCCATTATAACCATTGATATTTAATATTTAAAAATCTTTAATATCTGATTACTAACACCTAATCCATATAACCATTATCATATATATCCCCATACCATTAACACTTAACATAACCTTAAATCCCTACAAAATTTAACACTTATGACCATGAATACATAACCCCTACCACCTATAACTTTTAATGTTAACCCTTAGTTATTAACACTTATAACATCTAACAATGAATACACATATAGTCTTCACACATTTAACATATGACCCTTACTCGTTATAATCCCTTATTCCATAACACTATAACATTATAATCCCTCACATCTAACCCATAATCTCTAATCCATTACATTTTATCACCCCTAATCACTATAACTATTAATATAAGAAATACATATTATAACCCTTAATGTTGATAAGTTCAAACCCTTATAATCACTTAACCCCCATAAACCTTAATCCCTATAACCCTTAGCATTAATATAGCCCTTAAGAATTATAACCTCCTAGTTATGTATGTCATAACACCTATAATTGATAACCCATATATACTTTAGTCCATATACCACCTAGACTTGTTAATCCATTTAACCCTTAATCCCTATAAGTACATCAAATACTTCAACTCTAAATCTATAACCCCTAATAAGTAATAACCATCATAATCCATTTAATGATGATGAAGAATATGAAGATGATGGTAATGGCAATGATGACAGTGATGATGATGATGATGATGGCCATGATGATGATCACCATCATCACCATCATCTTCATCATCATCATAATCATGTTGATCATCATCGTCTTCATCATCATGATAATCATGATCATGATCCTGATCATCATCATAGCCATCATCACCATCATCTTCATCATGTTGATCATCATAGTCTTCATCATCATTATCCTCATCATCATCATGATTGTCATCATCATCATCATCAACATCAACATCATCATTTCCATCATCATCATCACCGTCATTTTTGTCTTTATCATCATCGTCTTCATCATCATGACCCTCATCGTCATCATCATCATCATCATTGTCATCGTCGTCATATTCATCATCATGATGATGGTAATGGAGATGATGATGTGATGATGATGATGGAAATGATGATCATCACCATCATCACCATCACCATTATCATCATCACCATCATTTCCATCATGATGATGATGAATATCATCATCATCGTCATCGTCATTGTCCTCTTCATCATCATCATCTTCATCATCATGACCCTCATCATCATTTCCATCATCATCATCATCGTCATCGTCGTCATCTTCTTCATCATCAGGATCCTCATCATCATGACCCTCATCATCATCATCATCATCATCACCATCATCGTCATCATCATGATGGTGGTAATGTCGATGATGACGGCGATGATGATGATGATGATGATGGAAATGATGATGATCACCATCATCACCATCATCTTCATCATTTTCATCATGTTCATCATCATCGTCTTCATCATTTCCATCGTCATCATGATGAAGATCATCATCATCATCATCATCATTGTCATCGTCGTCTCCATCATCATCGACATCGTCTTCATCATCATCATGAGCCTCATCGTCATCATCGTCATCGTTGTCGTCGTCGTCATCGTCATCGTCTTCATCGTCATCGTCTTCATCATCAGGACCCTCATGGTCATCATAATCATCATCATCAGTAGCAACATCATCATTGTTGTATTCATCATCGTCATTTTCTTCATCATCATGACCCTCATCATCATCGTCGTCGTCGTCATCATTTCCATCTTCATCATTATGATCATAATTGCCATCACCATCATCATCATTCACATCATCATCATCATCATCATCATCTTCATCATCATTATCGTCATCTTCATTATCGTCAATATCATTACAGTCATCACCATAATTACCATCATCATCATCATCGTCAACATCATTACAATTTAAAATTTAAATTACAATTACATTACAGTCTACACATTAGAATTCAATTACAATTTAACATTGCAATTCAATTTCAATTTAATTTTTTTAAATTTAATGTGTAATTACAACTGAAAATCCAATGTATTTAATTTTCTCACATTTTCCATAAAGCAACATTGCATAGCTAACATAAAGTATTCTAAAAACTAACCCAAGATTTTAAGGAAAATTCCAAATAGAAGTGTATATTACTATCAAAATAATAAACATAGTGTGGAAACATTACATATAGTTATTATGTTAATATGGATACACTTCACTTAACAAATAAAAACAAAATTTTGTGAGAAAATAGATCAATTGTCTTTTCAATCACAAAAGAAAATCAAAGATTCTAACTTTTTCCATTATATAAACATAAAAACAAAATATTCTGAAAACGGCCACAAAAGTTATAAGAAAATTTTAAATAAAAGTGTATAATATTAATATTTTATAAACATTATCATAAATAAATAGTTTAAGTTTTAAATAAAAGTGTATGGTATTAATATTTTATAATAATGTAATAGCATAGTTTGATTTGAATAGACGTTAAAGACCTCTATCATATATAATTTTGTTTTATTATATTAATATGGACAATATTAATGAATATATTTTAATTCCAATTTTATAAAATATGTATTTAAACTTGGTGATGATGCTGATGATGCTTATCATGATGATGAAGCCAATGATGATGAACATGATGACGATGGTGATGTGGATGGTGATGATGATTATGAACATAATGGTGATGAAGACAATGATGCTGAACATCATGATAATGACGACGATGATGAATCACGATAATGACGATGATGATGAAGATGAAGATGATGATGATGATGATGATGATGATGATGATGATAAACATGGTGATGATGATGATGATGATGATGATGATGAGGGTCATGATGATGAAGGCGATGATGATGATGATGATGATGCTGATCATGAGGTTGAAGACGATCATAAGAGGAAATTTTGGGTCTAAAATGGGCCTTATAAGAAAACGCGCCAAAAATAAATTTTGTGAGTTGGAATTCAGGAACCAATAGAATTTCAATAAAATGAGTCAACCATAATGGTTGAATTGACATATTTGTCATAAAAGAAAACTACTTTTTTTGTTCGTATTTTCGACATATATCCTTGTGTTTTTACTCAAATTCTAAGAGGGAGATCCCGTTGGATGAGGAATTCAATTCCTCATCCAATGATTAACCACACTGCATACTTTTGATGGACCCCGCTACCCCAAAAATAAGAAATACCTGAAAAATGTGATGATGATGTCATCATCACATTTTTTCAGGTATTTCTTATTTTTGGGGTAGCAGGGTCCGTCAAAAGTATGCAGTGTGGGTAAACTTTGGATGCGTAATTGAATTTTGCATCCAACGGGCTCTCCCGCTCAGAATTTGAGTAAAACCACAAGGAGATATGTCAAAAATACAAACAAAAAAAGTAGTTTTTTACATTATTCCTCCAAAATTAATAACTATTTTTTTATTATTTTAACTATTATTTTATTATTTTCCTTAGGAGGCCCGTTTTAGACCTCAAATTTCCTCTAATGGATAATCAACATGATGAAGATCATGATGATGAAGACAACGATGATCAACATGATGACGATGTTGATGTGGATGGTGATGATGGTGATGATGATGATGAACATAATGATGACCAAGACGATGATGATGAAGATGATGATGATGGTGATGATGATGATGAACATAATGATGACCAAGACGATGATGATGAAGATGATGATGGTGATGATGACGACGACGATGATGAATATGATCATGATGGTGATGATGGTCACGATGGTCATGATGATGATGAATATGATGATGATCAACATGATGACGATGGTGATGTGGATGGTGATGATGGTGATGATGATGAATGAACATAATGATGATGGTGATGATGATGAATGAACATAATGATGATGAAGACAATAATGTTGAAAATCATCATAATGACGATGAATACAACGATGATGATGATGATGACGACGATGATAATGAAGACTACGACGATGATGATGAAGATGATTATGATGATGATGATGTTGATGATGTTGATGATGAAGATGATGATGATGAATATGATGATGATGATGTTGATGATCATGATGACGATTATGATGATGAATATGATGATTATTATCAACATGATGATGATGACGAAGATGATGGTGACAATGATGATGTTAGTAATCAACATGATGATGATGATGATGATGATGGTGGTGATGATGATGATGATGATGATGATGATGATGGTGGTGATGATGATGATGATGATTATGATTATGATTATGATAATGATGATGATGAGGATGATTATGATCATTATGATGATATATATGATGATGATGATGAGGGTCATGATGATGATGATCATAATGATAATGGTGATCATTATAATTATGATGATTATGATGATGATGATGATGATGATACCTGATTATGATTATGATGATTATTATGATGATGATGATGAGGGTCATGATGATGATGATGATGATAATGATGATGATGATGATGATAGTGACGATGATGATCATGATGAATATGATGGTGATGATGATGATGTTAGTAACTCTTTTTAAAAAAATAAGATAAAAGAATAGGTCTAATTAAATATTTACCTTTTAATATATTTCATCGTCTTCTTCATCCAATTCATCATCTTCTTCATCCTAGTCATCATCTGTATCATCATATCTAGAGTCAACATTGTAAGGATTGGCCATATCATCATCATCATCTAAGTCAGTTACGCTCATGGTGTCATCGTTGGTATAATATATTGTGTTCTACATCATTTGATTCAACTAATTCTTGGACATATTTTCATGGATCATCATCATCATCTAACTCATGTTGATCAAGCTCTTCATCATCACGGTCTTCTTCTTTGAGAGAACCCTCTTCATCACCATCGTCTAGGTTATACTTTACCAGCCTTCCCCTTGGATCGTGTCTCACAACAAATGACTAGATCGATTTACTTGGAACCTCTGAGTAAAATACCTATTCACATTGGCTTGGAAGAACATAGGGCTATGTTCCTAGCTCAAACAACCTTGTATTTACCATGGTAAATCGATTATCATGTTCAATAGTAGTTCTATTGGGATCACATTGATTCAATCGTAAATTGTACCATTTGACAACCAATAGAACTACCTTGAAGGATTTAAAGTCACACTGTAGAATATCTTCCAAATACCCATAGTATCAATTTTTTGAGAGTTATGGATGTATGTCACTTCTAGATGAAACATTGGTCACCTCAAAGACTGCAAATATCCCAAAATATGATGTTTTCTTTGTTTCATCCAATTTTTTGATACCATATCTACAAACATTGAAAATCATAGCCTTATGGTGTTTCACCTGTAACAAGCAATACACGAAAATATTACACAATGATTCGATAGTTATGCAGCAATACATTGAAAATAACAACATGTGCGTCAAAATGTAATTTGCAAAATTAAAGATTTAGAGTGATCGATTAATATGCTTGCCATTTTATCTTTTAAACTATAATCTAAATCGATTTCCCTTTCTGTAATATTTCTATCTCCATTGCAATGTGTTGCTTTTACCAATGAAGCCACACCTTCCCATGATATTCCATGACTCGATTGTTTGCATCATTCAATCCATACCTTCATCCAGTCAAAATTGTTTGCGATGTATAAATGAATTTCATCCCATTCTTGACCAACTGCTTGATGACAATAATCATTAAAATGAAAGACATATGTAAATTTCCTGAACAAAGTATATGCTCTTAATTGATGCAATAACTAGAAAATGAAATTATAATATGAACGATATAATAAACATCCACTAGTTAATAATTACCTTTCACCTTCCTCGATCTACCTTTCCCGTTCAGTTTCTCCCCTTCAAATTTGTTATTGGATTCTAGATCACAAATGTGACGTAAATTGAGATTTGATGCTAAAATATGAAGATATTCACTAACATACATGTTTTGGTATACTGTATATTCTTCCATCATAGAACCCTCAACATTTTCTCATTGTGTCACCAAACCCTTCATAAATTTCAAGTTCCTCTCAACCATCCACATGGACCTTGAGTGCACAAGTCCACACAACTCAATCTCCTCAACTTGGTGTATGAGGTAGTGTTCATGTGCATTGAAAAATGTCAAAGGTAGATGCTTCTACATTTCACACATGAGATGAAGAATTTCTCTCCTCCAATACTTTATATCTTCTTTATGGATTTCTTTAGATGTCAACCATCTACAAGTGGCACAAACCAATAACGATACTTAACAACATAAAAACATTAAATTACATATCATGAAATAGTGCACAAAAAAAAAATATATAAATTATACAGAGAATTAAAGAAATACTAAGCACAAGCAACTAATCACTAGTTACCTCATGTATTTACCAACATTATATATAACTTGTTTGACATTGTTTTCGAAGTTGTCTAGGAGAGAGAGAGGTAGAACATACTGTATAAATATACAAACTACACCATTTATTAAACAAAGAGTATACAAACAAGAAAAAAACATTTATGCAATAAAATGAAAAAATAAATTATATGGACATAACAATAATAATTACCTTGATGAAGACGTGTCAATCATGTGTTCTGACCCCCACAAAATCACCTTTTTTTGTTATGATATTCTTCAAGTTCACACAAAATCCAGTGGGAAATTTAATTTTCCGCATCACTTCTTTGACAAAATTTCTTTGTTGCTCCGTAAACATCCATGGAATTGAGTTTATATTAACTTCATCTCTGTTGCTATGAAATTGGATGATGTCTTTCATTGCATGGTTTCCTTCTTGAATGTCTTTGCAAGCTTTCACAATTTTATCTTTCTCCCTCCTTAGCTCCAGTAGTCACCCATTAGAGGAAATTTTAACTCAAAATGGGCCTCCTAAGGAAAATAATAAAATAATGGTTAAAATATAAAATAAAATGTATTAATTTTGGAGGAAGAAAAGAAAAAAACTACTTTTTTGTTCGTATTTTCGACATATCTCCCTATGTTTTTACTCAAATTTCAATCGAGAGATATCGTTGGATGCAGAATTTAATTGCGCATCCAACGAGTACCCACTCGACATAATTTTGACAGACCCCGCTACCCCAAAAACAAGAAATACCTAAAAAAACAAGATGATGGTCATGAAATAGCTATTTGATATTGTTTCTAGGTTCTAGGATTCTATGTGTGGATTCAATGTTTTTTACGATGTTTTGGGAAAAAGAATGATCATAAAAATTATAAGGCTCAATGTTTAAAATCTAGTCTAAACCCTAAGACATTATAGAATCTTTAAAACTAATTCAGCACAATCTTATATGAATTTTAACTTAGATTCTGTATTAAACTAATAAAAAAATTCAATGACATTTATTCATAATGATGATGGGTTATTTACATCTTCCAATACAAAACCTAAGGGTTGCGATCTCAACCTGTAAGCATAATTAAAAATAGAGTTAAAGTTGAAATATAGGAAATCTCTTACCTGTATTTACATAGCTTGAATGGATTTATCACCTTGGACACTTCCACACACAAAAATTAATAAGACATACTCTATTTATGACCTTAAAAATGATAGTTGGATCACCTTAGAACTACCACGTTCCTCCCAACCATGACCCAGAACTGTTCCATGTTCTAAATCAGACCCCCTAAGCTGGCTCCAACATGCAAGAGATCTAGAAATCCTAAGGATGAGGCTACTGGTGTTTGGAAGTCAGGCTCCATATTATTTAAGTGCTGGTTTGGAAATGCTCTCTAATCCCATCCAGGAATATTAATCATACCCTCCAAGCCTTCTCTTGGATTTTGCTTTATAGATAATCTTTGGACAATGGCAGTTGGTTTAACTTCTGTTGAATCAATATTTTACTATTTTCTTGAAAATAGTCTTTATTTTGATTTTTATGTAATATATATTAATTTTTGTTAACTAGGAACTTTTAATAGTTCCTACTTGAGTTTTAGAATATAATTTTCATTTAAATAATTGGTTTATAATATAATAAATACATAGACTTTTATTTATTACTTTTGCTATCTTTATTTCTTTTCAGATATATATATTTATTACTCTCATAAGTAGATGTAGAATTTACTTAGATCTCTTACCTATATTTATTAAAAATAACTTGGTATATATATATATATATATATATATATATATATATATATATTATCTAGACTTACTTATTTAGTTTAATCATCTATTATTATCCATGCATTCAAATACCATAATGTGTCCATCTGATGCTTCTTTAGTTTAAGTTAATTCTTTTAACAAGGCCTCACGTAGGGTTTGGTCGGTCAACTAGGATAGGGAGCTCTAGAATTCCTTTCATGTTGGATTACCTTGTATTTGTGGTAGTATCTTGCAGTCTTGTATGAGAAGTAGATTGAAATTTCAATTAAACAACTTAAATACGTATGATGAAGGTTGGTACTATTCAGAGTCTTTTCAACTCAATACCCTTAATATCGTAACCCCTAGTGCTATTCAGAGCTTATGCTCAACACTATCAAATGAGCGTTACAGTAGTGCAATTCCAGATCCTTTCGCTCAACACTAATACTAGGATGAATTTGTACAATACACCTAGGGATACAATGGCCAAATATCTGATGCTCTAGAGGTTATGCTCAACATCAATGTTGGAGTTATATAGGGCTTATGCCAAACAATTCCATTCCTCACTTCTTGGGGTTACCTACGTGATCTAGAGATTATGCTCAATACATAGTCTCATAACCCATGTGCTCTAGAGCTTACGCTCAACACATAATCTCATAATGCATGTTCTCTAGAGCTTAATCTCAATACATAATCTCATAACCCATGTGCTCCAGAGCTTATGCTCAACACATAATCTCATTACTCATGTGCTCCAAAGCTTACGCTCAACACATAATCTCATTACTCATGTGCTCCAGGGATTATGCCCAACACATCATAGAAATCACCTATGAAATCAGTATTCTGCACAATACATCACAAAATGATCATTTCAGTATATTAGGGCTTGTGCCCAATCACATAATAATAAATCAAGTACATCAGGGCCTATTCCCAGTACAACAACAATAGTCCTTGTCCAACAGGGCCTGTCACCTATGAAATCAGTATTCTGCACAATACATCACAGTATATAAGGGCTTGTACCCAATCACATAATAATAAATCAAGTACATCGGGGCCTATTCTCAGTACAACCACAATAGTCCTTGTCCAACAAGGCCTATTCCCAACATATATATAATAATATAACCAGAAAATAAAACATGTGCATTGGGGCTTATCCCCAATATATCTATATAACCAACATAACTCATGTGCAGTGGGGAATACACCCAATATATAGACATAAACATAAAATCAAAGTAAATCATGTGTAGTGGGTCTCATGCCCAATATAGTCAAGGTCAAAATTAGGGATCATTAGAAAAAATTTCAACTCAAAATGGGCCTTTTAACTTTTATTCAAATTCCATGTCATCATGTGTTAGCCAATGAAATTGCTTTAAATTTGAAATACCGTATAGGTCTTAAACACTTTTTTAATATAAATTTGGGGATAGGTATCATAAAAAAAACTACTTTTTTTGTTTGTATTTTTGACATATCTCCTCGTGTTTTTACTCAAATTTCGATTGGGAGAGGTCGTTGGATGTAGAATTAAATTCTGCATCCAACAAGTACCCACTCGGCATACGTTTGACGGACCCTGCTACCCCAAAAACAAGAAATACCTGAAAAAAATGGAATGATGACATCATCATTTCGTTTTTTCAGGTATTTCTTGTTTTTGGGGTAGCGGGGTCCGTCAAAAGTATTCCAAGTGGGTAATCGTTGGATGTAGAATTTAATTCCGCATCCAATTAGCTCTCCTGATCGAAATTTGAGTAAAAACACGGGGAGATATGTCAAAAATACAAACAAAAAAGTAGTTTTTTTCTTTTCTTCCTCCAAAATTAATAAATATTATTTTATTATTTTAACTATTATTTTATTAGTTCATTTTAGGAGGCCCATTTTGAGTTGAAATTTCCTTTAATGATTACATCCCTCCCTCAGAAAAACATTGAGGCTCAGTGGTCTAGGGACTAAAAATGAAATCGTGAAATAAGGCAGGGTAAGTCTCTTTCATGGTGTCTTCATTATCCCATGTGGCCTCATCGACCCCAAATTTCTTCCATTACACTTTCAACTAGACAATAGTTTGCTTATTAAGCTGTAATTCCCTCTTGTCCAAAATGTGAAGGGGATCTGGCATAAACTCCCCTTCAGGTTTCACCTGTAGAAAGGACCAATCAATCACATGTTTAGTATCATAGATATATTTCTGTAATAAATATGCATGAAAAACATTATGAACCTTTACGTGAGTAGGTAAATCTAATTCACACACCATTGGCCCTTTCTTGGCTAGTATATCAAAGGGTCCACAAAATCTTAATGCCAACTTTTTGCACCTCCCTAGGATCAATGAGATTTTTTTTACTTTTTCTTTTAAATAAACATGTTCATTGACTTGGAAATATTTATCCTTTATCTTTTAATCCACATAAATTTTCTGGCGGTCTTGTGCTTCTTTTAGATTCTGTTCCACTTTGGTGACTAACTATTCTAAGTCTTTCACTAAATCTGGCCCTAACATGAGCTTCTCTACCAGGCTATCCCAAGTCACCAGTTTTCTACACTTCCTTCCATAGAGTACTTCGAAAGGACTCATTTTGGAGGAGGTCGGGTACCTATTGTTATATGCAAAATCTGCAAGGTGTAGATAATCCTCCCACTTTGTGGGATTGTTCAGCACTTACATTCTAAGAATATCCTCTAGAATCTTATTTACTCGTTTCATCTGTCCATGTTTCTGCAGGTGGTAGGTGGTACTCAAATTTAATTATTTCTCTAAGCCAAGGAATAAATATCTCCATAAGTTTTTGGTAAACTTTGTATCTCGATCCGTGACAATTTCCTTGGGTATCCCATTCAATCAAAATATTTCTTTTAGGAATATATAAACAATGTGAACTACTTTGTATGTTGACTTTACTCGAATAAAGTGTGCCACTTTGGAAAACTTATCGACCACTACAAAAATGGAATCATTATGCTCTTGTATGTTGACTTTATTGGAATAAAGTGTGCCACTTTGGAAAACTTATCGACCACTACAAAAATGGAATCATTATACTTTTAGCTCTTTGGTAAACCTATAATGAAATCCATACTGATAACCTCCCATTTCCATTCTGGAATGGGTAACATTTGTAACAACCTTGAAGGACATTGGTGCTCTACTTTGACCAGTTGACACTCGACATTTTGTGATAAATAGTGCTATGTTGGCCTTTAAATTAGGCCATAAAAAGTGTTTCTTTACTATCGATATCATATTTTGATATCTCGGGTTCCCCGAGTAGGGATTTTGATGGAACTCTATTAGGATGTTAGACCTGGTGTCTCCTCCCTTCTAGACATTCAGTCTCTCTTTGGACCACAATAGTCCTATCTCGTCTACCTTATATTCCTTCTGTTGTTGGAATAACCTATCTTCTTGAATATTTTTAAGGACCTCAACATAGGAACAATCATCCCTGCTTTCCATTCTAATCCTATCGTGCAAGTTCGAATTAGTTTGGCTCAAAGTTACTCATACAACATATGATCTCGTCAACTTAAATCATCGACGATTTTGTTTTCCTTTCCCTTTATGTGATTTAATTCTAAGTGGTACTCACTAAGGAAGGATAACCATTTGACCTTCCTGGAATTTAAATTTGGCTGGTCGAACAAATACTTTAGACTCATGTTGTCTATATGTAGGAGAAACTTCTTCCCCATGAGGTAGTTCCTCCACATCTTCAAGGCGTGTATAATGGATTCTAGCTCAAGATCATGTGTGGGATATTTTTGTTTGTGTTCTTTTCATTTCCATGATTTGTAACAGGTCGCGTAGTCATTTTCCATGAGGAATCCACCAAGTTCTTCCTTGCTCGCATATGTGCAAACAAGGAAATCCCCATTGGGATCCACAATTCATAGAATATGTGCAGTAGTCAAGAGTTGTTTCATCTTTTGGAAGCTTTCTTCGCACTTGGTCCTCCACAGGAATTTTTTTTCCTTATTTTCTAAGGCAGTCATGGGACAAGCGATCCTTGAAAAGTTCTCAATGAACTCTCAATAGTAAGCCGCTAATCCCAAAACTAATCTCATGTCGGTGACACAAGTAGGGGTAGGACATTCTTCAATGGCCTTAATATTTTATGGGTCAACGAATATCCCTTTCTCGGAAATGATGTGATGTAGGTATTGTATCTGTGGTTTGTAAAAATCACATTTTCTAAACTTAGCGTAAAGTTAGTATTCCCGTAACACTCGTAGAACTATTCGGAGATGTTCCTCATGTTCTTATTTACTCTTTGAGTAAATTAGTATATCGTCTATAAATACTAATACAAAATTATCCAGGTATTCACTAAAAATACTCTTCATCATGCACATAAAATTGGTTGGTGCATTGGTTAGCCTGAAAGGACTTAACACAACTCATAATGGCTGTATCGGGTTCGAAAGGCACTTTTGTGTATATATTCATCATGGATCCTTACTTGATGGTATCCATATCGTAAGTTGATCTTTGAAAATATATTTCTCTCCTTTGAATGATCGAATAATTCATCGATCCTAGGGATTGGGTAACCCTTCTTGATGGTCAGCTTGTTGAGCTATTGGTAATTGATACACATTCACATCATACCATCCTTTTTCTTTACGAATAGTATAGGTTCTCCCCAAGGAGACACACTAAGTCAGATATAACCCTTCTTTATCAATTCCTGTAACTGTAACTTGAGCTCCACCAACTCTGGTGTGATCATGCGGCATGGGGATTTTGAAGATGGTACTGACCCTGGTGTTAATTCTCTAGACAAATCTAAGTCCCACTTGGGTGGTTTTCCCAATATTTCCTCAGGAAATACATACTTAAAGTCTATGAGAATGGGAAAGTCTTCAATTTTTTGTTCTCTTTCATATTCAACATCCTGGATGTTAACTGCAAAAAGTTTGCAGCCCTTTCTTATGCATTTCTTCGCTTGTAAGGTGGATATCTGTCTAACATAAACCTTCTTGGGTATTCCTTGAATATTTCTTTGATTCCCTTAGCTGTTCGTGCATAGGATTGACTTTTTTAAACAATCAAGCATGCAATGGTGTTGTTCCAACCAGTCCATGCCTATAAGTACGCTATATGATCCTAAGGGTAAGATATTTATATATAACTTAGTTGGAAAACTGTTCATGTCTATCTCACAGAATTTTACTAGTTTCGAAACCTTTCTTTTCATACTGTGGCTAGTTTCTAGTTGTACTAGACACAATTTCTCATGTTTCTCTTTGTTTAGTTTACACGTGTCGACAATCTTGGGGGAAACATAGATTCATCAAGCACCAGGATCAATTAAAATTGAAATAGAATTGTTTGAAACCTTACCGTCTATTTCGAACATAATGGCCTGATGGTTTGCTTGTCGGCCGTCGAGTGCTGCATAGATCCTAGGTGTACTAGCCATGTCTTCTACTATTGGGTCTTCTTGTAAGTTGTGTAGGATTCCATTAGTCCTATTTGGGAAATATATGGCATAATGGGGCCCTTCACATTACCAGCAACTAACCTACAGCGAGGAATCCTTGGATCCTTTGCTTGATGCTGGTCTATTGGCATTTCCTATGGGAACATTTGGCCATGCACCAGTTTTTTTGAAATTTATGTTAGGTGGGAAACTATTCTTTTGTTTTCTGTATGGTGGTGGCTTAAAACTAGGTTTTTGATTTTCCGAGAAGGTCCTAGACATATCTCGATTTCTGTTTATATTTTCCTGTCTCATTTGTCCATGTTCATAACAAAGTCTATCCTTGTGCAAGGTGGTGTTTAGAGTTTTGGGCATGTCAAACTCAATTCTCTCTCAAAAATTTGGAGGGGAACATCCCAAAAATTGTTGTATCCTGACCTTTTCGTCCTTTATGTAGGTTGCATAATGTAGTAGACCAAAAAATATGTTTATAAAGGAATCCACGGTTAGGGATCCCATCTTTAATTCATGGAATTATTTTAATTTTATGTCAAAGAATCTTTTAGACATGTACTTTTCCAGGAATATTCTACGGAAAGTACTCCATATAATATTGTTTACTTCATCCCTCTTAGTATGTTTTAGGTCTCTCCACCATTTGGATGCCTTTCCATCTAAGTTGTAAATGACCAGTCAGTATTTCATCTTGCTGGAGTAATTATGTACTCAAAAGTATTTATTCATACCCAGGAGCCATTATTAAGCCTTCTCCCCGATATTCATTTCTCCTTCATAAGTTGGGGCTTTGATATTTAAAAATTCTCCTTGAAATATGTCATCATTTTTCTATATTTTCTTGCAAGGAAAGAGTGGGCCATCATTGGAAGAACTGTGATATTCTTCTTCTATGAATTTAGGGGTGCGTTCTTCTTGTCCCTCCTCAATTGGACTGTTGGTCCTTCTTTTATGATGATAGTATTCTTTGTATTTGTTTGTTGATTGTGTGGGATGTCTATGGGGATTTACCCCTATCAAGTTTCGAAGTAAGGGTTCATTTATTTCTTTCTGTTCTCATCTTTCATTTATGTTATCATCTTTAAAACTCTATAGGTATTCTTGTAGACTCTGTATAGTCTTCATTAAATAGGAATTCATCTCCACCACAATCTCTCCTTCTCGGGGTAGGGAATTTAAGTTCCCTTGTTGAATGTTGTTCTCTTTTGTGCCCATGATTTGGAATGCTATTTATATATGCAGTTGAAACAACCAATAAAAATATCATTTTGTTAGTTTAAAAGCACAAATAATTTTTTTGAAATATTTATTTATGCAATGGATGTTCGGTAGCACCCATAAGGCCTCTAAGAGTTTAAAATTGGGCTCTGATACCACTTGTAATGTCCCTAAAATCAGTAAGTATGTTTTTTTGGTAAGGTAAATAAAACTACTAAATATCAGAGGGGCATCTATACTTATCTTCAACATTGTAAAAACTTAATAGGAACAATATTGTGTTCATGTTCTGGTTTTCTCTTGTAGGTTAATTCCTGATATTCTAATTACGATGATGTTTATTGTTGTTCATTTGTGTACTGATGTTCTTGTATATTTATTTATTTTATTTAGCTTAATCATTTTTCTGGTACCTCTTGTTTATAGTGGATGCTTATTACACAACTTAGTATTATTTACTAAAATTACATGGATAACTTACCTCTACCTCTAAAGGGGGAGGACTGGGTGGATTGACCTAACGACTCAATCGAAAAGGGAAGACTCCTATGGATTGGGCTTACTTAGTTCTTATGAACTAATGTATGATGTATCTATGGTTTTCCAGGTGTTATGTCGCTGAGCCTATGATGTGAATGTGTACTAAAGAAGGGACAAGACCTAACACACAAAAGGTTATAAACCCTAACCACTAAGGGTTTAAGGGCTTGGTTTTAAAACCTGACCAATAATCAAAAGGGAAAGATACTATACACTAGTACATGTGGACATTTTTCCCATGGAAAATCATTTTTGTTGCAACACTTGTTCGTTGCTATAGCCACAAATAAGTCCCCTTCTTTTCATGGGAAAACTTTCATTGCTATAGCAACACTTTCCATACTTCGTCAGTATTGCGACGAACATCTATCATCGGTATTGCTAGGGATGACTAGTTTTTACTGTGACGAAGTGTCGTCTCTATTACGACGAATGCATGGTTGCTATAGCAATGAAGTTGTGTCACTATTTTGACAAAAATTTAGTGATGAACCATCGCGAGCGTCTCTATAGTGATGATAAAACACAAAAAATAACAACCAAAATAGCAAAAAGTTCCAACAAATGTCCGTCGCTATAGCGACGCTAGGGAAAAAAGATGCGATGAATGCATCGATGAATGTGCTACACTAGCGATTGTGCTTCATCGAAAAATCATCGGACGATGTGTCAAAATACTGAAGGAACCACATTGCTATAATGATGATGAGGAGAACTATTGAATGAAGGTTCGTCGCTATTGCGACAGTGCATAATTAAAAAAATAAAAATGGCATCGCTATAGCGATGACTATCCATTTAAAAAAAATGACCATACCTGTTTGCTGCATCAACAATATTATAATTGATTGGAGTGATACGTTTTAAAACAGCCAAGGACTTACTTGTTGTGTTGGTTTTTGGCATATTGACCTTGGGATTTGATTTATACTCAAATTGCATACTGAAACTTACAAGTTTCTAGGTTTTAACAGTTAATCCATATAAACGCCCCCTTATTCTTATTTGTCATGTGATTATCAATTTGACATTACATATTTTCACAGAGAGGCATAATCATATAAGAGGAAATAAATTTGACCAAATATGTAGAGTACATGTTTAGTTTCAAATGTTTAACAACATTTTGGTTTTGGGCATATTGACCTTTGGATTTTTTGGAGAAGGATTAGGTGTCGCTTGCGGCTGTGAAGTACATGTATTTCTCTTACTCCAAAATTTGTAAATCATTTACATTTACATTTTTAACTTATCTAATAATAGGTTCATCTTCAATGTAGCCAGGTAATGCTTCTATAAGATTCAGATTGGATAACACGGGTTCCATAGAAAAATACCTTAAGGTATACGGTTATTTAAAATATTTAATAGAGTAGGTACATAGTACTTATTGTTTTATTCCCAATCACCTTATGCAATATCATCTAGAGGATGGCCTATAAACTATTGATGAAAACCAACCTCGAAGCTAGAGACTATCCCTGCAAAACTTCTTAACAACACAAAGCAAACCAAAAAAAGACTCAGTTGTTTGTATAAATAACATATTTAATCAGCCATTCAAGATAGAAATCAATCGAATGACTGGTTGGGAAAAACGCAAAAAGAACAAAAATATTACATATACAAATCGAAGTTGGCATAAAAACCCAGAGAACAACTGTAGTAATCCCAGGCCAAAATCTGAACATTCCCAAAAATATAAAAAGTTACTATTCAGCCAAAAATTAATAGGGTGGCCTAAAAAATGTTGACAAAAACCAAGCTCGTGGACGAGGGGAAGCATTCCTCTGCCTCTTGGACAAGGAAAATACAAACTTAGAAACAATTCCTTCTACAGAGTCACATTTTATCAGTGAAACTCTAAAAATCATAATAACATAACTTAATTAAGCCAACACCCTCCATAGATAATTTTAAACACAAACCAAACAACAACATTTACCAATGTAACACACCATTTCAGTAGAAACTACTAATTCACCAAAAATCTATTGTGCAAAACCTACGTCAAAATCAAACACAATCGCTCCTACGAAACTTCAAAACCAAAACAAACCCAACACAAGAAAACCACTTCTATAAACCCAGTTTTTTAATCAGCCATTAATTCTAAATATGATATCAAATTCAGTGTAGGATTTTACAATGTAGCTAGTCAGCAACTCACTAAACATTCACAATCATAGTAAAAATCACCATTTAGTTACAAACAAATAAGATGGTCTGAAAATCATGGAAGAAAACTAACCTCAATTCATAGATAGCAGTGCTCCTTCAAAACATCTTAACAGTCCTGATCGAAACAAACAGAACAAATAAACAATTACAGTTACAAACCCATACATTTATTCAGCCATTGATTCTAAAAATCAAGAAAATCTTCAGAAATCAGAAAAATGCAAAAGCAAAACAGTTACTTGTACCACAGTTACAGTTACCACATATTTATTTAGGAATTGATTCTAAATATCAAGAAAGCATACAGGAAACAACAAATGCAGTAGTTTTCAACTTTGCTCTGTGTTGAAATGAGTAGTTTCAACTCTCTTGTAAGCTGGACATGGGCTGACCTATAAAATCCATAAATCATATGAAATTGACATGTTTTCTAGATTTTTTTGTTGCTCTGCTCTATCCTTCAGCATATGTGATCATAGGTGACCAATAAAACTCAAGGAAAACACCAAATCAATTATTAAATCAAGGAGGTATTCTATGCATGTTAATAAAGACATAGTCAAAAATCATGAAGAGCATTGTTCTCTCAAGGAGGATTTTGAGTGATTTTAAAATTTAATACTCCTTCATTTATGGATCTAGAAATAACCAATATTTTTATTGTTAATCCTTGAATAAGAAAATGGATCTAGAAATGGGTGAATGTATTTTAAATTTTAATACATGTATTCTTGGAGGAGTTTGTGGATCTAGAATCCATCAAATGATATTATATGGTAAGGAGGAAAATCTAGAAATCTACATAAGACTACCTTTCTCCATTATTAGGTATGGCTAGATTAATAAGGAAAATCCTCTAAGCCTAGATGCACATCTTGTAGGAGAAGACTGTCAAGAGCCAAGCAAATGCGAGGTTTCCAATTCCATTATCATTTCTCTTGGTTGACTAGGGTTTGTGCACTATAGTAGCCATTGTTTCTTGATATAGTAAATGACCTCTGTGGAGGGAAATTTTTCACGATGAGAAGGTATTGGGTGTGAGGTTCTTAACCCTCCTTCAGCCGGATGTAATATGGAGTATTGGGGAACTCACTCATGTAATATGGAGCATTGAGGAACTTGCTGCTGTAATAGCAGATTTGGTATGGCACGTGTTATGGTTTACTAATCTTATCGGATTGTATGTGATGATGATGTCATATTTGATTAGGCTTTTAATTCTTTAGAAGGATGTCTAATCAATCATTTTTTCATTTATAATCATGTGTTAAGGCTATTCCTTCACTAGTGAGATTGCATATTATTTTTTGGGCTCAAAATACATTGGTTGTGATGGTGCATTTACCATTAGGACCCTCACTCATTCTCATATTACCAAAAAATTCACTTGTACTAGTTATGGGCCACGTCACATCATGTTATGGGTCTCCAAACACTGAAACTGATGGGAGATGAGATCTGAGCTAGTGAACGTATGAATGGGATAGTTATTGTGAAGGACATTAGGAGAAAGTGTAATCATATAAATACTATTTGTCTTACGTCCCCTCTCTCCTAAAATACTCATTCGAGTATGAATTTAAATAAAATTCACTACTATACCTCTTCATAGATGCATTCAATACGGTACCTTGTCTTAATAGTGACGTTCTCATAGATGCATTCAATAGTTACGCTTTAGTTGCAAGAGCATTCAATAGATGCATTCAATAGGTGCGAGGAGGAGTAGTTTACAAAGTTACAATAGAGAATCCAACTCCTAAATAAGGACACTTCAACTAATTAATAGCACCTAAATAAGGACACTTCAACTAATTAATAATATTTGACAAACTTATACATAGTGCTTAGTGCTTAGTTGGAGACTCCACCAATTATCAATATCATTTTTCTTGCACAATGTTCAAATTTTAGCATAACATTTCAAATCCAATTCTTATTTTTAAGTAAATAAAACAAGACCTAATTACAATTTTTTTTACAAACATTGATATTTTTTCACAAACAACCATACTATAAAAAAAAATATGAAATACATATGTCCATTATAAACATTGTGCATGCAATAAGTGTGGATTTTGTGAAAAGGACCTACAACAATTTGTGATAAAGACCTTTAACCAATCCTAGAATAAATATTGTCATTAACACTATATAAATAGCTTAGATAGTGTACTTCACAAAATTAGGCCCCTAAGGTCTTATATGGTACAAAACAAAATTGTAAGATTTGAGGTAGGTACTCAATCACTTTAATGGTAAGTGTCATTAATCAAAATAAGTTAGTGCAAAATGGTGAAAATGAGGCAATGCTTTTTATTGATTTTAAGATTTACTAACTTCACTTTGAATTGAGAGTATGTTACCTTTCTCAATAACAAATAAAATATGTGATATTTATTTTATAAATTTTAGTAATATAGAAAATTTAACAAACCAAACACTATTAGTTAATTTTTTTTTAGTAATTTAACTTCGATTAATAATAGACTCATTCTCATTTCAAGTGCTTTCAAGATGTACAAATATTTTTCATATTTTGGTTTCATAATATTTCTCAAATCACCATATTATCAACAATATAATTATTAATATATAATATATTAAAAAGTTTCATAATTAAATAAATTTATTATAACCATTTTGATTTTATTACCATGCAATATTTTAACCAACATTACATTTTATCTTTTTTATTTTTATTTTAATGATGAATAATATACTTAAAATGTGTTACCTTGAAAATATTACACATAGTAAAACATCAATTGTCATAACAAGTACAACAACTACTTTAATAATTAAAACTTTTATAGTTAAATAAATTTATTACAATAATTTTGATTTTACTACTATGCCAAAATTTTATGTCACAAAAATATTTGGATTCTCCAACAAAGCGCCATGTATAAGTTTGTTAAATATTAATAAATTTATTTATGAGTTGAGTTTTTTTATTGTAACTTTGTAAACCTTTTGTAAAAAGATTTTTGTTTGTAATTGTCTCGATATTGGACATATATATTTCATATTTCTTTTATAGTATAGTTGTTTGTGAAAATAATATCAATGTTTGTAATTTTTTTTGTAATTAGGTCTTGTTTTATTTACTTAAAAATAAGAATTGGATTTGAAATGTTGTTAAAATTTGAACATTGTGCAAGCAAAATGATTTTGATAATTGGTGGAGTCTCCAACAAAGCACTAAACATTATTACTATGTATAAGTTTGTTAAATGATATTAATTAGTTGAAGTGTACTTATTTAGGTGCTATTAATTAGTTGAAGTGTCCTTATTTAGGTGCTATTAATTAGTTGAAGTGTCCTTATTTAGCAGTTGGATTCTCTATTGTAACTCTGTAAACTACTCCTCCTCGCACCACCCTGAACATTGATACTTCGGCCTTAACATTGGAACTTCGTCGCTATAGCGACGTTCTTGAGCTATCGTCCCAATAGAAACAAACTGTCATCACAATAGCGACGAAAGGTCAAGAACATCACTATAGCGACGAACGTTGGGGCCATTTTCAACTTTTTTTCAAAAAATTTAAACTATTTTACCACGAAAACAATGTTTTTAACTTTTTCGTGGAAAAATTTCGTGGGAAAATTGAGGCATATGTAGTAGTGATAGGGAAAAGGTAAAAATGTAAAACTTAGTGGGAATTTGGTTGTTGCATTTATTAGGGCCATGTGATGACATGGTGGCTGCTCCCTCGATGTTGGCGCAAGTTTGAAACCATTTCTAGGGTTTCAAAACCCTCCTTTGCATGTTTAGAAAAGGCGGGGGAGAGAGCTCCCTTGTTGGGGTTTTGTTGGTAGAGTGTGGAATTACAGGGTTTTCTAAAATATTGCCAAGGTATGTGTTGTTCCTTCTGCAGTTTTCAATATTTACATGTATATATATTTTTTTAGACAGCTCTAACATTTGAATGGTTTTCTTGGCAGGTTCAGTGTTTGGAGCAGCTTGTGACTATGGGAAAGGATAGACCGTCAAGCCACCATTTGGTAAGCCCATGTGCAAGGGACCTTCACATCTGATTGGTCGTTATATGGTTTGAAAGGTTATGGGTATTCTCTGTTTGTTAATTTTTAATGGATTTCCATTTGAAAAATACCATGGTTTGGGAATGAGGTGAAGCTCAAACTATTCATGGGGTTTGGGGTTTTTATGTGATTATGGCATGTTCAGGCATTTGTAATGTGATAACGAATGTGGGTGAAATGCTACCTAAAACACATCCCTAATTGGGAATTTCTATAGTTGTATTGTTATTCTGTGCTATGCACTCTGTATTTGATTTAATTTATCAAAGTAATTTTCTATTTTAAAGTCTGTGCACAATTTTAATGATGAAAGACCGTAGTTCTGTTCTTTATTTAAATTCTTAATGTGGATTGAAAATAATTATAAATACAACGTTGGCAGTGAGCCCTTCCTTCTATAGGGTGGCTAGAAAATAGGACCCTATGGGTTTCGATGGTGGGTTGAAGGGTGTCGTTACACCTTCACCGAGTTTAATTAATGATTGAAGTAATAGTCTAAAAATCTATAGAGTTTTACACAGGCTTTCAACCCATGCCTATGAAATTCGATGGTTAATGGTTTCTCATTATTTTGTCTTATGGATTACACATGCTCCAACCAACGCTTAAGAGATTCGATGGTTGGTTGGTATCTTGGGACCTTGGTTCAATTATTTGGATCACTGTGTATTTGTGTTTAATTAATTTAATGTTTTAAGCTATCTTTTATCTAATGATTTCATTTTGTATGAAGTTAAAATTGTAGGTAGCGTTGAGTTAAGTGGACTTAGACTTCAAGGGATTCAATCCCTGATTCACAACTCTATTTTATAGTTGGTCTGTCAATTCATTATTTAACTTGATAGTTTATATTTTTGGTTACATTGGTGAATATTTGTGGCTCTTTTAAATGTTTAAACACGACTCTTAGCCAATGCTAAGTGTAGTGTTTTCAGAAACATTTTTGAATTCTAGATACATTAATAGTGTTGATTTGGAAACCCCAATGGGATTGGTTCTTTCTATGTTTATATACTTTCATTCTATCATTTGGAATGTAGATGTTTAATTTTAAAGGTTAGTTTATAGATTAACTGTGGTTGTAGCTCTTTGTGGATGCTCTGTAATAAAATGCTAAGGGTTATATTTCTAGGTTTAAATCATGCGTGTTGATTTCTTTAAGTGTTGTATCTATAAAATTAGGTTTTGATATCATATATCTAGCAGTAGCTTTGCTTGGCTAGAGCGAAGATTGTGTGGGAAAAACTCTATCCTATCTCGATAGAATGCTTAAATAGCTATTTGATATTGTTTCTAGGTTCTAGGATTGTATGTGTGGATTCAATGTTGTTTACGATGTTTTGGGAAAATGATGATCATAAACTTTATAAGGCTCGATGTTTAAAATCTAGTCGAAACCCTAAGACATTATAAAATCTTTAAAACTAATTCATCACAATCCTTATAAGAAGTTTAACTTAGATTCTATCTTAAACTAATAAACCATTTAAATACATTTATTCATAATGATAACAGGTGATTTACAACTTCCAATACAAAACCTAATGGTTGTAATCTCAACCTATAAACATAATTAAAAATAGAGATAAAAGCTGAAATATAGGAAATATCTTACCTGTATTTACATAGCTTGAATGGATTTATCACCCTACACACTTCCACACACAAAAATTAATAAGGAATACTCTATTTCTGGCCTTAGGAATGATAAGCGGATGACCTTAGAACTACCACGTTCCTCCCAACCATGACCCTGAACCGTTCCATGTTCTAGATCATATCCCCCCGAGATGGCTCCAACATGCAAGAGATATAGAACTCCTAAGGATGAGGCTGCTGGTGTTTGGAATTCATGCTTTGTATTATTTAAGTGCTGTTTGGAAATGCTCGCCAGTCCCATCTAGGAATAATAATCAAACCCCCCAAGCCTTCTCTTGGATTTTTATTTATAGATAATCTTTGGGAAGTTGGTTTAACTTCAGTTGAATCAAATTTTACTATTTTATTGAAAATAATATTTAGTTTGTTTTTTATGTAATATATATTAATTTTTGTTAACTAGAAACTTTTACTAGTTCCTACTTGAGTTTTAGAATAGAATTCTCATTTAAATAATTAGTTTAAAATATAATCAATACATAGAATTTTACTTATTAATTTTGCTATCTTTATTTCTTTTCACACATATATATTTATTATTGTCATAAGTAGATGTAGATTTTACTTAGATATATTACCTATATTTATTAAAAATAACTTGGCATAAATTTACATATATATCTTCATATACATATTATCTAGACTTGCTTATTTAGTTTAACCATCTATTCTTATCCATGCATTCAAATAAAATAATTTGTCTATTTGATGCTTCTTTAGTTTAAGTTAATTATTTTAACAAGGCCTCAAGTAGGGTTTGGTCGGTCAACTAGGATATTTAGCTCTAGACTTCCTTGCATGTTGGATTACCTTGTATTTGTGGCAGTATCTTGCAGTCCTGTATGACATGGAAGAGTACAATAGTCCAACAACATATCTTTTATTGGTGAATTACTTGTGTGGTTCACCTGGTGACTCCACTCCGTGAATCCACTGAGGATCGTGCCCAACATATTAATCTTAAGTTATTAGAGCATACCATAAATCATAATGAATTTAGATGTATTTCTAAGGCACATGAAAGAAGTAACCAAAAAGATGATTGAAAATACAAGACAAATCAATGAAAGGGATAGATGGAGGTCAAACTACGGGTATGAGGATGATCTCAAGCATGACTATGGGTATGAATCTAGTTATCACAATCTTTATGATACCCACCAACTTCCTCACCCATGCATGAAGATTTCCCAACCATCTCGAGTGGACTTATAAGTCAGCATGAACCTAGAAGTCAGTCCCAGTCAAAGCCTTATAGCCAAGTAACCATAGCTGTTAAAAAACAAGACAAACGGTCTCCTTTTGACTTTTCTAAAATACCGGGAGCACCTCATCCTATGCCAAACAATTACACTAGAAGGATGCCCCGTTTCAATGGAAATAAGGATATATCTATTGAAAGTCATTTTGACATTCTCTGGGATTACATGGAATCTAGAGGCGCAAACAATGAAGATGTTTATATGCGAGCCTTAGGAGAATCCTTGGAAGGGGATGTTCAACTATGGTTTGATCATTTAGCACCAGGATCCGTCACTGGGTATGACATGTTCACAAATTTGTTAGTTGATAGTTGGAGTAGGAACACTGATAAAATTTTAGAGTGTTAGTCTAGCAATGATTGTGTAGTTGATAATCAATATATCGACAGTGTGCTTTCTCAATTGGACCATTCCTCTTCTAATATGTTCCAAATTATGAGCGTGCCTGCAATCCATAAGAATGTTACAGATTACTTCGAGAATAATTTTTCAAAACCTCCTGTTGAAACTAAGAAGGATATCAATCAAATCATACAAGATACTATGCTATTATTACCTAAAGTAGTCACAGAGCAAATCCTGGATTTGATCCGTGGAAGGGAACTTAATCACCATCAAGAAGCATCCATAGTTGAACCTTCCATTTGTGAGTCCATTAAAGATTCTTTAGAAGAGGAACTCCATAGTCATTGCCTAATTGACGATAATTTGAGTCAGTATGCAAGCCATCTGAATCTGGATTCAGACTTTGATGAAATCAATCAAACTTATGATGAAGAGCAATCTTGTGGTCATATTGTGATTGAAGAGCATGCATGGAAAAGTGATAGGGAAACTAAAACCAAACTTATCGATGTTTTTCCTTATCTAGAGCTTAAATAAGAACAATCACATGATGATACGATTGTAGGTAAACTCGATCAAGAACATTGTAATGAGGAGCCTTGTCTTGATAGTATCAATAGAATTCTTCATCCAATCCTTAATCAGAATATGTTGGTTCAATGTGTGGATACTGACCTTGTTTTGAATCTTGAAATCACTCCTGGAATAAATTTAAAAGCTCTTTCCTCTCATCAAATTCTGAGATTGATTATTCCAAGTCTGGGAGAAATTTTTCAATCCACCCTCCCATCCCAGCTCTTCAAGTCTTCTTGTATGGGTCTGTCATTTAATCAAGTTGTTACTTTCGAAATTTTGAATTAGGAGTTTAAGCATTATCACGTAATTGGGGAAAATGCACTTCATGTCTCATCTTTGTCATCCTTAATGAATAATTTTTTTCAATTTGTAAATCTATATTATGGATGGCTGGAGAAGGTGTATAAAGATCAATTTCATATTTTATCCATTTTTAAAAAACAAATGGGCTTGATCTCATTCACAGTTTCATTACATTACAACTTGTCCCCACTTGATTTTCCCATTTCTTCTGGAGAGAATAGAATTGAATGTCCTAGTAAGGTAGAGGAGAAAACAAAGAATTATTTGGAGTGGTTGAATCATGAGTCATATTTTCTCTTTGCATCAAGAGCTTGCTTGCATACTTCTTATGATCCTGTCAATGTCTGGATGGATGAGTTTCTAGAAAGTCAATTTCAGCTATAAGGAAAGGTCCAAAAAAAGAAATGGTTAAAAATATGCTATATCCAAATATTGTTGACCTTATAAATATAAATATGTCTCGAATGAAAGCTGCCATTAGCTATGCTTTTAAGCACTGGTGAAGTCCCAAAGGGTCATATAGGCCAAAAAGGCCATGGAATAAAATGATGATCCTAGTGAACTTGGATCAAGATTGATGTAGTCATGATGCCTAAGTTAAATAAGCACTCTCTAAACAACTCACCCATTTGTGAGGCACTGCCATTCCTTATGTTGTTGTTTGTACAACATTGGTTATAGTGAGTATTCCCTTTCCATTATCCAAAGTGTTATGATGTTGAGCAGGAAGTCATCCTTTGCTTTATCTTTGTAAATTTCATTCTTCACCGTTCACTAGAAAATTGACTACAGCTATGAAGTGAGTATAGTCTTGAAAGTCTAAGTCTGAGTAATAATAAATAAAGCCTTATATATGTATTGGTTGATGTACCACCAGTGAAATGAATGCTACTTGTTGTGATTGTTGCTTGAATGAGTTGTAGAACATATTAGCCTTTTAACACTTGTAGGAGATGGATGATAGTCTGAGTTATTATTGGTGCCTGATCATTTACAGATGGTTATATTGTTTATTGGATATGATTGATGATCAGATAGAGACCTGTGAGGGGTATGAGTATACACCTTAGATGGATTTGAACTCTCTGAGTCTAATGAGACAGTTTATTTCTAGTTTCGGGCGCTTGAAGATATGATCAGGTTCATTTTTCCTTTCTGATGCAGTTTTTCTTCATAGGTTGATATGTCTGAGCAAGGAGATGTTTTAGTTGGATCTCCTAGGGCGTTGTATGGGCATAGGGGGTACAACCACTTGTTTTTACCATAGTACCCCCATCCCAGAGAGCCTGGTGGGATCAGTTTGACAACGCAGGCACCCTAGGAGGTTGTTTTGGCAGGATCACGTTTCCTGAGGCTGATTAAAAAATGATTAAATGGCTATTGAAGAAATCGATTTGGGATACTGAGGCAAGGAAATGACATGGGATGAGTCACAATGATGAGAGTGATTTCCTCCACACCTTCTCCAACACTTGTAGCACATGATTGGGCCCACACCTATTTTTGGGCATTTTTATATTATTTTCTGGAGCTTTTCGGAAGCTCACGATTTCCTCAAGGAGGCACAAAGTCAAAGAATTAAATTATTATATTATTTTATTGTGCCATGGGGACACCCAGAGGGATTTAGTCAAACACTCCTTGGACCCACCATGTGCTTCATTTATTTCTTGTTGAGTGGGTTACCCTCTTTATGGGTGATTTAGTCTACTTTGGTACTTTATGGTTATATTGATCCATGTATTGTATGTTGAGCTCATCTCAACCATTGATTAGAAAATTTTATCTTTTAATCTTAGCCACTCGTTTTGAAAGTGGTTAGGATTCAGTTATGATTGTGGTTCTCTAATTTCTATTTAAAGGAGAGAGTTTCCCATTTGTAAGGGGTCTTTGGCTCTTGGATCTGAATAATAGAAAGACTTTTTTGTGGATATTTTCGGGTTCTGCTTTGCATATGATGTTCTCAAATGGTGATTGGATAGTCTTCTGCTTCCTAGCACTGTGGAAATTCTTGTGAGATCTATGTTTTTCTGCTGTCAATGTTTTTCCTACAGGAGGGCATTTTGGCTGGAGCATTTTTGCAGGGGGACCTCAACTCGCTCGGTTTTCTTCGTCTTGGATCAGGGGGTTTTCATTAGTTTCATTGTGATCTATGATTACTTCATTTCACTTTCTGGTAGCATTTGGTTTCTTTATATTGTATTTGCAAATCTAATATTGTTGACGTTTGCTCATGCAGGATAGGGGGCGCATTGGTGGCTTGTGGCTTACATCCTTCATAGAAATCATTTGGATCTTCCAGAATTGATCGGGATAGCAAGGATCATCACTGTTAAAGAATTCTATAAGCATTTCCAGGTAAGATATAATAGGTAAGTCTCTTCTCTTCAGATCTTAATCCATTGTACCTTGCTTTACTTCAATTTTTTTGAAAACTCCTAAAATACTAAAAACCTTAAAAAGCACTAAATCAGGGAATCATCTGATCTTTGGCCAAACCACTTTTGGGTTTCATATATCAGGCCTCCTCTTCACTAAATATACTACAATGCTGTTCAAACTCCTACTAGTTTGACCTAGATCTGATTTTTAGCCAGGAAACTAGATAAACCCCCATCGAAAATTTGACCTGCTAGGGTTTTGAATTTTTCTGATTTTTGACTTCATAGATAGATAGATTAGGTCCCAAACGGTCCAAATCACCCTCAACACTATCTATATTCATGGCATTTTGACCTAGATCTAAGTTTTTGACTGAAAAAGCCCTAGCGCCCTCACTGAAAACTGGACTTTTCATAAGTTTACTTTTTCTAAAATCTGACAGACTAGGGTGATAGATCAAGGCTTGAGCACTCCAGAACACCTGCAACACTGAGCTAGTTCCTTCCAGGTTTCCCTAGATCTAAAAAACTAACTTTCAGCCTCATAGCCCCGCTCATCAGATTTTGACTTTTCCAAATCTGATATTTATTGTAGTTTTCTGACTTGGGTTTGTAGATCGGGCCGTCCCGATCTCATTTCCCCTCCAACGCTGAGATGATAGTCTCCTGGTGGCTCTAGATCTACAGATATGCCTCTCCAAACCCTAACATTAGCCCTCCTTCTGTTGGTTTTCCTGTAACCTAAATCTTCCATCCCAAATCCTTTTCTAGGTCCATCGTTGAGGGTATATCCTAGGTGGGTTCACTAAAACATTGTGCTAAAACTGACTCTATTTCCTAATCCATGAAAGGCACTGATCTCCTATCTCTAGCACTAGCCCTAAATTGATCTTACTCCCAGTCTCTTTGCCAACATTCATTGATAACTCAAGTTACCTATCTTTCACTAAGTCTGTCTCCTTGGTACTAGGTAGTCCCAACTCTCTCCTTGCTCACCCTGTCACAGTTACGTTTCCCAAGACATTGGTCATCTCCATTAGTTTCTAGTACATAAACCCTAGAGCTAGGGTTTCCATTTCCCTTACACCTTACGTACCTCAAAACCACATTTGATCTATTCTGGTGTCTAGGTCTAATCTCTCCTGTTGGGAGTAGATCTAGGTCTCCCCCGTTGTTGTCTTGGACTTGGATAACATAAAGGGAAGGTTGCCTTGATTGGCATGACAACCATCCATTTGGGAGTCTAGGTAGTCTTGGTTCCACCTCCTTATTTTCTTTCCCCTCTACCATCCATCCTGGATCCAGCTCACACATGAAACTACAAGGTTGGTGATAACATTTTGGCGTCGTTGCCGAGGAGGTAGAGGCCTACCTTGGTTCAACATACCTCACCTTTCCATACGACATATATTTTATTGGTGAATTACTTATGTGGTTCACCTGGAGACTCCACTCCGCGACTCCACTGAGGAACGTTCCCAACATATTAATATTAAGTTCTTAGAGCATAACATAAATCATAATGAATTCAGATGTATTTATAAGGCACATGAAAGAAGTAACCGAAAACATGATTGAAAATACAAGACAAATAAATGAAAGGGATATATGGAGGCCAGACTATGGGTATGAGGATGATCTTGAGCATGACTATGGGTATGAATATAGTTATCACAATATTTATGATACCCACCAAATTCCTCACCCATGCAATGAATATTTCCCAACCATCCCGAGTGGACTTATAAGTCAGCATGAACCTAGAAGTCAGTCCGAGTCAAAGCCTTATAGCCAAGTAACCAAAGCTATTAAAAAACAAGACAAATGGTCTCCTTTTGAATTTTATGAAATACCGGGAGCACCTCATCCTATGCCAAACAATTACACTAGGAGGATGCCCCGGCTCAATATAAATAAGGATATATCTGTTGAAAGTCATTTTGCCATTCTTTGGGATTACATGGAATCTAGAGGCGCAAACAATGAAGATGTTTATATGCGAGCCTTAGGAGAATCCTTGGAAGGGGATGTTCAAATATGGTTTGATCATTTAGCACCAGGATCCGTCATTGGGTGTGACATCTTCACAAATTTGTTAGTTGGTAGTTGGATTAGGAACACTGATAAAATTTTAGAGTGTTAGTCTAGCAATGATTGTGTAGTTGATAATCAATATATCGACTGTGTGCTTTCTCAATTGGACCATTCCTCTCCTGATATGTTCCAATTATGAGCATGCCTGCAATCCATAAGAATGTTACAGAGTACTTCGAGAATAATTTTTCAAAACCTCATGTTGAAACTAAGAAGGATATCAATCAAATCATACGAGATACTCTGCTATTATTACCTAAAGCAGTCACAGAGCAAATCTTGGATTTGATCCGTGGAAGGGAACCTAATCACCATCAAGAAGCATCCATAGTTGAGCCTTCCATTTGTGAGTCCATTAAAGAGCCTTTAGAAGAGGAACTCCATATTCATTGCCTAATTGATGATAATTTGAGTCAGTATGCAAGCCATTTGAATCTGGATTCAGACTTTGATGAAATCAATCAAACTTCCAATGAAGAGCAATCTTGTGGTCATATTGTGATTGAAGAGCATGCCTGTAAGAGTGATAGGGAAACTGAAACTGAACTTATTTATGTTTTTCCTTATCTAGAGCTTAAAGAAGAACAATCACATGATGATATGCTTGTAAGTAAACTCGACCAATAACATTGCACTGAGGATCCTTGTCCTTACAGTATCAATAGAATTCTTCATCCAATCCTTAATTGGAATATGTTGGTTCAATGTGTGGATATTGACCTTGTTTTGAATCTTGAAATCACTCCTGGAATATATTTAAAAGCTCTTTCCCCTCATCAAATTCTGAGATCAATTATTCCAAATCTGAGAGAAATTTTTCAATCCACCCTCCCGTCCCAACTCTTCAAGTCTTCTTGTACGGGTCTGTCGTTTAATCAAGTTGTTACTTTCAAAATTTTGAATCAGGAGTTTAAGCATGATCACGTAATTGGGGAAAATGCACTTCATGTCTCATCTCAGTCATCCTTAATGAATAATTTTTTCAATTTGTAAATCTGTATTATGGATGGTTGGAGAAGGTGTATAAAGATCAATTTCATCTTTTCTCCATTTTTAAAAAACAAATGGGCTTGATCTCATTCACAGTTTCATTACATTACAACTTGTCCCCACTTGATTTTCCCATTTCTTATGGAGAGAATAGAATTGAATTTCCTAGTAAGGTAGAGGAGAAAACAAAGAACTATTTGGAGTGGTTGAATCATGAGTCATATTTTCTCTTTCCATCAAGAGCTTGCTTGCATACTTCTTATGATCCTGTCAGTGTCTGGATGGATGAGTTTCTAGAAAGTCAATTTCAGCGTTGGCGTGATTTCATTCCATATCTTTCTTTGAATTTCAAACAACAAGTTAGAATAGTTTCAATTTTCATATACATTACTTTCAAACCATCTCTAGCTTGTCGGGTCATTAACTGTGAAGAAAGCTCAATGGATTCGTTCAGCAAATGGTTGCATTGGATTTATGATTTTACCTAACACTTGTCTAAATTGGTTAGAGTAGGGTAGGTAGGACCTGAATAAGCCTTTCTCGGCAGTAGTATAGAATCTTGCTTTGTTGTCTGAAACTCACCTTTGAAGATCTTAGTGTAATTATGTTTTCCTGCAAAATAAAAAAATCAAACTTTTATTGAAAGTTATGGTTATAGATTAGATTTATTTTCTACTTTTCAATTTCATGCATCTTTATTTTCAGTATTTTATATATTATCCACATATTGTTCCGATGACTGGTCTATGAGGTTGGTATAGCTTTGGACATGTTGCAGGTATTTAGGTACATTCTTGGTAGTGGTTGCAGAGCTGGATGGATTGATCGATGATGCGATAAGTAGAGTGCGAGGACCAGATATTATGAGGTTCTCAAGTGCTCTTTTCAGCAGAGCACTTGTCCGAGTTGGAGCCATATGTTATCACATATATAGTAGCCACGCTACCATATTCTATTTTTCAGACACAGTATATTTTTCAGTCAGAGCTCTTACATATGAGATGCTGAGATGAGCATTTTTTAGGGATCATTATTATATTAGTGTACTATTGTACTCTCCCATGTCAGGACTAAGTCTTAGGACACCCAGATTTGAGGACCGATGTAGCCATTTATGTCATTATAGAGCAGTCATTGATGCCCAGTTTTATATCAGTTCTTTCTCATTGGACAGATGGTGTCTCAAATGGATTATATTTCATGATTATGACTCATTTGTTTATATTGTGTTATAGTTATTATTGCTCTTATACTTATTTTTGTGACATGTATTAACTTGTGGTATCATGATCTGGCGGTTAGAATTATATGGACTTGAATGTATTTTGTACTATGTATTGATGTCCCTACTTAGACTTGGAAGTTCATGATCTATACTCATTGGTTTTACCCTCCTTAGGGAGAATAGAGGTAGTCATTCCCACCATTGTTTTGGCTTGTTAGTGTTGGCTCCATTATTCATTGTCTCCACCCATCCATTACCTTCCAATTTAGTTTTCAACCCGATTGACTTCTTGACTTATGGCATGGAGGACCTTTTTCCCTAGCTAGAACTTTTCTTGGACAAGCCTCCTTGTTTATATTGTGTCTCGGCTTTGAGTTGGTGATAAAACTTGCCTTTGGTAAGTTGGATTGTATGCCTAAATCATTTTGGTCAGTTGTCCTGATGTTTGGCACTGTGCAGAACTCCCCCTGGTTACTTGATATCTTGTTGGCTAAAACTGAAAGCTCATGTACTACCTGTATTGGAAATGTTGAATATGCGCCCATGGAAAATGAAAATGATAAAACTGTGTTTTTTAACATATATAAAGAGGGAAAGAGAAATTAAATGCTAAAATACTCCTTGAAGAGTATAAGAAAAGGTCCAAAAAAAGAAATGGTTAAAAATATGCTATATCCAAATATTGTTGACCTTATAAATATAAATATGTCCCAGATGAAAGCTGCGATTAGCTGTGCTTTTAAGCATTGGTGAAGTCCCAAAGGGTCATATAGGCCAAAAAGGCCATGGAATAAAATGATGATCCTAGTGAACTTGGATCAATCTTGATGTAGTCATGATGCCTAAATTGAATAAGCACTCTCTAAGCAACTCACCCATTTGTGAGGCACTGCCATTCCTTATGTTGTTGTTTGTCCGACATTGGCTATAGTGATTATTCCCTTTCCATGATCCAAAGTGTTATGATGTGGAGTAGGAAGTCATCCTTTTCTTTAGCCTTGTAAATTTCATCCTTCACCCTTCAGTAGAAAATTGACTATAGCTATGAAGTGAGTATAGTCCTGAAATTCTAAGTCTGAGTAATAATAAACAAAGCCTTATATATGTAATGGTTGATGTACGGTGAGTGAAATGAATGCTACTTGTTGTGATTGTTGCTTGAATGAGTGTAGAGCATCTTATCCTTTTAACACTTGCAGCAGATGGATGATAGTCTAAGTTATTATTTGTGTCTAATCATTAATAGATGGTTATATTGTTTATTGGATATGATTGATGATCAGATAGAGACCTGTGAGGGGTATGAGTATACACCTTAGATGGATTTGGACTCTCTCAGTCTAATGAGACAATTTATTTCTAGTTCCGAGAACTTGCAGATATGATCATTCTCATTCAGAGGGAGTTAGTCAAACACTCCTTGGACCAACCATGTGCTTCATTTATTTCTTGTTGAGTGGGTTACCCTCTTTATGGGCGATTTAGTCTACTTTGGTACTTTATGGTTATATTGATCCATGTATTGTATGTTGAGCTCATCTCAACCATTGATTAGAACATTTTACCTTTTAATCTTAGCCACTCATTTTGAAAGTGGTTAGGATTCAATTATGATTATGGTTCTCTCATTTCTATTTAAAGGAGAAAGCTTCTCATTTGTAAGGAGTCTTTGGATCTTGGATCTGAATAATAGAAAGACTTTTTTTTGGATATTTTTGGGGTCTGCTTTGCATATGATGTTCTCAAATGGTGATTGGATAGTCTTCTACTTCCTAGCACTATGGAAATTCTTGTGAGATCTATATTTTTCTGCTGTCATTGTTTTGCCTACAGGAGGGCATTTTGGTTGGAGTGTTTTTGCAGGGGGACCTCAACTCGCTCGATTTTATTCGTCTTGGATCAGGGGGTTTTCATTAGTTTCATTGTGATCTATGATTACTTTGTTTCACTTTCTAGTATCATTTGGTTTCTTTGTCTTGTATTTACAAATTTGATATTGTTGACGTTTGCTCATGCAGGATAGGGGGCGCATTGGTGGCTTGTGGCGTACATCCTTCATAGAAATCATTTGGATCTTCCAAAATTGATCGAGATAGCAAGGATAATCACTGTTAAAGAATTCTACAATCATTTCCAGGTAATATCTAATAGGTAAGTCTCTTCTCTTCAGATCTTAATCCATTGTACCTTGCTTTACTTCAATTTTTCTGAAAACTCCTAAAATACTAAGAACCCTAAAAAGCACTAAATAGAGGAATCATCCAATATTTGGCCAAACCACTTCTGGTTTTCATAGATTGGGCCTCCTCTTCACTAAATCTACTACAATGCTGGTCAAACTCCTGCTGGTTTGACCTAGATCTGATTTTTAGCCAAAAAACTACATAAACCCCCACTGAAATTTTGACCTGCTAGGGTTTTGAATTTTCTAATTTTTGACTTCACAGATAGATAGATAGGGTCCCACATAGTCCAAATCACCCTCAACACTGTCTAGATTCATGGCATTTTGACCTAGATCTGAGTTTTTGACTGAAACAGCCCTAGTGCCCTCACTGAAAACTGGACTTTTTTGGAGTTTAATTTTTCTGAAAAATGACAAGATAGGATGATATATTAGGGATTGAGCAGTCCAAAACACCTAAAAAACTGAGCTATTTCCTTCTAGGTTTCCCTAGATCTGAAAAACTGACTTTCAGCCTCCTAGCCCCCCTCATCATATTTTGACTTTTCCAGATCTGATCTTTACTGTAGTTTTTTGACTTGGGTTTGTAGATCGGGCCATATTGATCTCATTTCCCCTCCAACGATGAGCTGATAGTCTCCTGGTGGCTTTAGATCTGCAGATCTGCATCTCCAAACCCTAATGCTAGCCCTCCTTCTACTGGTTTTCCTGTAACCTAAATCTTCCGGGCCAAATCCTTTTCTGGGTCCATAGATTAGGGTATATCCTAGGTGGGTTCACTAATTTTTTTTACTGATACTGACTCAATTTCCCAATGCATGAAAGGCACTGATCTCCTATCTCTAGCACTAGCCCTAAATTGATCTTACTCCCAGTCTCTTTGCCAACATTCATTGATAACTCAAGCCACCTATCTTTCACTGAGTCTGTCTCCTTGGTACTAGACAGTCCCAACTCTGTCCTTGCTCACCCTGTCACAATTATGTTTTCCAAGATAGTGGTCATTTCCATTAGTTGCTAGTACCTAAACCCTAGAGCTATGGTTTCCATTTATCTTACACCTTACATACCTCAAAGCCACATTTGATCTGTTCTGGTGTCTAGGTCTGATCTCTCCTGTTGAGAGTAGATTTAGGTCTCCCCCATTGTTGTCTTGGACTTAGATAACATAAAGTGAAGGCTTCTTTAATTGGTGTGACAACCATCCATTTGGGAGTCTAGGCAGTCTTGGTTCCACCTCCTTAGTTACTTTCCCCTCTACCATCCATCCTGGATCCAGCTCACATAGGAAACTACAAGGTTGGTGATAACAACTTCCATTCCTTACTTGTTGCGGTTAACTACATGCTCCATAGATTACGATAAACACATTGTCTCATAACCCATGTGATCAAGAGCTTGCGCTCAACACATAATATCATAACCCATGTGCTCCAAATCTTACGCTCAACACACAATCTCATAACCCATGTGCTCCAGAGCTTATGATCAAGACATAATCTCATGACCCATGTGCTCCAAAGCTTACGCTCAACACATAATCTCATTACTCATGTGCTCTAGGGATTATGCCCAACACATCATAGAAATCACCTATGAAATTAGTATTCTGCACAATACATAACAAAACGATCATCCTAGTATATTAGGGATTGTGCCCGATCAAATAATAATAAATCAAGTACATTGGGGCCTATGCCCAGTATACCAAAAATAGTCCTTGTCTAACAAGGCCTATGCCCAACATATATATAATCATATAACAAGACGATAAAACATGTGCATTAGGGCTTATTCCCATTATATCTATATAACCAACATAACTCATGTGCAGTGGGGCATACACCCAATATATAGTCACAAACATAACATCAAAGTAAATCATGCACAGTGGGGCTCATGCCCAATATAGTCAAGGTCAAAATTAGGGATATTACATCTGCATAGGCTCCAGGCGGTTATAGGTGAGGATCCCACATGCCCATAATTAAACGAGATCTAAGAGAAGCAAAGCAAGAATACTTTCAAGAGGTCTCAGTTTAGACGAGGTAGTATTTGAACCATGTTGACCAAGAGATTGAGGAGGCGAAAAGGGTACAAGAAGTTGATGAGGAATATATGGAGTGAATGGCGAAGATTATGGATTCAAGCTCATGTCATATCAAACCCATGAGACGAATCTTGGAAAGACAATTTTGTTGTACTGAAAAATGAAAATATTCTTGGGAGGGCCCTGATGGATGCCCAGGGGAGTGAGTCTGAGTTGAGAAATTGCATGAATGTGATTAATGAGTGGAGCAAGGATTAGATCTTAAAAATTAATGTTATTATGAACTTGATAGTGGATGTGATTAAGGAGAATCTCATAATAAGTAAGGTCTTCAAACCCAGGATCTCGAAGAGTTACCCTAGAGATTAGAATCCTGAAGTCAAGGTGCATGTGGTAAATATATCTAATGAAGCATGATGTTGTCATTTGTGTTGTTTTTTTCTTGTTCTAGAATTGGAGTTTGCAATTAGTAAGTATGTTTTTCCATCCTCAAGGGCTTTTGGTTTCTCTTTGTACTAGTTAGTTTGATGGGATTTAGACAGTTGGTGGTTTAATACTTTGAGGTCTCCTTGGTTTCCCTTTGGGCACGGGACACGTGTTTGAAAGACGATGCATAGTTAACAAATGTATGGTACTTTTTTTTATTAGTTTANATATGAAAACATAAGGTAAGAGATTAAATGTACATATAATTGATTGATATATATTCTTAAAACAACTAAAATGACATTTATATTTTTACATAAATAAAATTTTATTACATCTCAAAAATTATATTGTTTTCTAAATATTATTATAACATTAAATATCATTATAAAATTGATCAAATTCATATATCAATATAAGTTAAAAATTAAAATATTATTCTATTTCAAAATATATAAAAATTGTTTTACATAAAATATATATAAATTATATTAATTATCATAAAAAATCAAATGATTTTTTATTACATAAAATAATAAAAAAATTACAAAATATTATCATATAATAACAATAAAAATATTACATAATATTTTATTAATATCTATCCTTACAGTATAAAATGTCATTTACATAATCTCAGAATTTACGACATAATCTAATTATATTTCGTTATTTCATAAAATAATATGTAAATATCTACCACAAATATATATTACTACACAAAATTAAATTATTTTTATTACTATATAAAAAAATAAATTATTCAAATTTACATATCAAAAACTATATATTGTTAGGTTTTAAATTAAATTTTATTATTATTATTATTATATAAAATAGAGATTATTCAAATTTACATATCAAAAGCTATATATTATTAAATTTTAAAAATCTCCAAAAGAATAAAAAAGCTATATATTATTAGATTTTTAAAAACTTCAAAAGAATAAAAAAGCTATATATTATTAGATTTTAAATTTAAAAAAAATCAATATTTTATTATTTTATTTTAATGTAGTTGTAAAATTAATTAATTTCAAATTAATCAAAATCACATATAATAAAATGTAGTTGTAAAATTAATCAATTTCAAATTATTCAAAATCACATATAAAAATTGTTATCATTTTTTGAATAACCACTTCTTTTTTATACATTGTATGTAAAAAATTTGAATGGGTGTAATAATATTGCATTGGAAATATTAAAACAAAAATACATTAATATTTAAAAGGTAATAAGAATCCCCCCAAAGGGTGCTAGGAAGAGCATGCTCACCATGAATGAAGTCTTACAAGCAAACACATAGATCATGCCAACCTCCACTTGGAAGCCACCATGATCACATCGTATTCTAGATTTAAGGGAACCTCATGCACACATGGTCTCAAACTTGGGATACTTTAGACCCCCCGTGCTAACATACCACCACCTTACCGCTCCAGTTTTGAACATAATCGATCATACAAAAGGCATTATGAATCTACCTACTAATAGTCGAATATTTGTCCAGCCGAATGACACCCAAGTACATCCCATGATGAATTGGTTGAATGAAGCTCTTCATGTCGATAACTTCAACACTCGGCTTAAGTTCCTGATCATTTTGGAGAATTGTCATGAGGGTGAGCTTCAAGGCTACTATAATATCCAAATTGATTGCAATCTCAGAGGACTGGATATTGGTACTACCATGGTTAGAAGCAAGAGAACAAAGTGCAAGCACCCTATCGACACAAATCATTCTCGTATGTTGTGCATCATTCCCATGTAAGAGAAATCCAGTGCATGGTTCTATGTTGTAGTTCATCCTAAAGTTCGTTGTAACCTTAGTGCAATGAAGGATCAAATGCAAAATAATCTTCAATGTCCTAAGCCGAAGAAGCTCATTCAGGATCTTGGGCATCTCATGGAGGACTTGGGCTCCATTTTCACCTATGGGACCCATACACCAAGAGGTGTACTCCACTATGGTATAGGAAGGCTCCCCTGAGCCAAACTATTTATGAAAGTGTCGCAGGAACGCTTGAAGCTAAAAATGAAAAAATGAGTTTGGTTGATAGACTAGGGTTCCTGGAAGATTGGACCAAACTCCTAATGAAGGGGTAGATGGATTTTGATGTGAAAAAAAATTCCCTAGACAAATATCTCACTGATAAGGCCTTTAGTAAATCGACCTCCTCCATGCTACATGCTAGCCTCATCTATTGCAAGCACCTGAACTTCGCTCCATAAGGAGAATGATCGAGGGTGAAAGGAGAAAGAGACACAAAAGCAGACTGCAAGGCCCAACCCATTGAAATTTTAGACTCATATTATCCTTCTATTGTTGGAGTTTTTTCAACTTTAGAAGCTATTCTTATCGTCCTCCTTCGGGAGTTGAACTTGTTGTAATCATTCATACAAACCCTAGAAAGAACAATGTAAGCCTTAGGGTGAAAAGGAAACAATCAAAGAATAAAATAAAAATGATATTGGTCCCCTAAGTGAAGTCGGCCCCAATTTAATTTTGAGGTGGAAAACAGTATAAATAGGAGGCACCCCTCCTCATTATATCACACATCAACAACAAAGTAGCTCTGAGAAGTGCACAGTTTTCTAGGAGAGAGAGAAGTTCGCATACACTGCAGAAGAAGACAGTTTTTAGGTTTTCCATATTTTTAACTTTCTTTCTTCATTGTACTCTGATCTCAGATTTATTATCTCTAGAAGAAATTTGCTGGGTTTTCTCCCATTTGGGTTTCCTCGGTGAAAAATACTCGTGTTATCGTTTTGTGCTTTGTTAATATTCTAGTGATCCTTGTTTTCGCCTAATTCGCACCTCGGAGAATGTGGCAGAAATCTTCAAGCCACTGGGTGCGACCTTGGGGGAAAGCTGGAGCCAAGTGCTGTCACTTGATACTCAGCTCCCCCATCTAGGCCAACTCCTATCGAAGCCAAGGGGGGTGGACCCTAATGAAAAGTAAAATCTAAGGTTTTTACTCTACAAGAGAAATAATTAATTCTAGGAGTTTTAATATGGAATGAATGAATTTAAGAAATTACCAATTACTGCCAACAAAACTTAAACTTAGCAACACCTTAACTCAAATTAGATACACAAAATTCAATGACACATTGCGAGATTAACTTATGCAAAAAAGGAACAGAAAAGACCAGTGCCAAAATGAAAAGTGTGCTTGCAAAAGTGGGTTGCTAGTGTAGTCTCAGTGAAAGTATTGCAGTGTCTCGGTTGGTGAATTTTAAATTATTAAATGAATTGATTAAGGAATGGGTAAATTGTGGGTTTGGCCCAACAAGTCAAGTCCCTTCGAACTGAGTTCTAAAGCAGTAATACCAAGTGTCCAACAGGGCAAGGATAGACCTGCTTAGAGTAGCCCCCTGACTCTGTAGTGATTACTCTTTGCAACCTACCGAGTTCTCAAGAAAATTACTTGTGTGGATTTTCCTATTAGATCTAGTAACTCATATCCCTTTCTGATACAACCAACTAATCAGACAAGCTGCAGCGGTGTAGAGCATACGGGGAAGGAGTCTTGGTTTATTTTAATTAGAACAAGTTTTCTGATTTAGAAAAAAAGATAAAAACCCTGAAGTCTCTTTCCAAATTCAGTACTCGGGCAAGCCCTTATCCACGAACCTGTACTTGGGAAAGCAAGGGGGTTTATTTTAACTTAGCAGTGCATAACAAAATTGTTTTTGTATTTTAATTACTACACTGCTAAAATCTTTTCCCTTATGGTACTTTGGTATAGCGCAGTGGGTAAGTATTCAGGTTACTTTTGCACAACTTAAACGCAGCATGAAATGATAAAGAAAGACAACTACGCTACCAGCATATAAGAAAACAGAAAAGGACACCGACACAAATCCCCCAAGGGGGATGGGGACTGGGCTCCACTGAGCCTACTCAAACTTATTTTTATTAATCTGTTACAATGCTTCATCAGAGAATGCTCTTTGGTCCTTGTTATCTAGGATCCAAAGGCTTGCAACATGCAAAGGAAATAGGCCCAGCTAAGGGGAAAGCCTCCTGGGAGCTCCAGATGTTCGAAAAATCTAATTTTGGGCAGAGTTTCCTTCTCTTTTTTGATGGGCCTGCTAAAAACCAGCAAGCATATGTCAGTGAAATATGCCCAAAAACACTTTGGAAGTGTCTTTGGGAAGCATGCAAAAATTTACAAAAAAAAATCTAAGTAACAACTGATTATAAAAACAAGGAAACAACTAAGTGAGGTAAGCTAGAAAGCTTTCCTTCTTAGGATCTTTGCTTGCCTCTTGAGAAGAATGGCAAGCAAATCTCAAGCACAAATTTCTAGATCAAACTTTAAAATGCATAGAAACTCTTTCAACAAGCTTTTTTAATTTTCAAATTTTTTAAACTTGTGGAAAAAGGGAAAAGTAATTAGATCTAGAATTTTAAATGTACCTTTGAAGCAGACTATAAATAGAAACTTTTAGACATCAGATCTACCTTTGATATGACTGTAGATGCTAGATCTAATACAGAAACGTTTGAAACCGAAAGAAAATTTTAAGAAATTTGTGGATCAAAAGTTAAAGAACCCAGAGTAGAGCAAGCAATAAAGGACAGCAAAAGCTTCCTTGGTGAGATTAGAGGGACAGAGCTTATTTTCAAATTTTACTGAAGGAAATACTCCAGCATCAGCTTCCTGCAAAAGACTATCAATACTAGCAATGGGGATTAAAAAATACCTGTGTAAACCGAAAGAGACTACAACAACAATGTAGATCCAAACATGAAATCATACATATATCAAATAGTCTTCCTCGACTTGAAATAAAAGAGTAACCTAACAAGACTTACCTTTTATCTCTACAAAAATACCATTTCCTTCCGAAAGCAAGTTAATCCCAAACATATGCAAACATGAAAACAAATACAGGTTACCTCACAAATGTAGAGTGAGCTCTATCCAAACATCCATAGATCCCACACAGAAATTGCCTCCAAATCCTTTTATTCAAAATACTTCAAGAAAACTATTACAATATGACAAGCAGAGGTTCCACCTTTTGATGATCTACAAAGGAGAAGAGACCAGCTTATATAGGAAAAGAGAGACCCAGGGGGGTCTCATCAATACTGAAGAAGAAGTTAGAGTTTAACTGAGCTTTAATAGAGGGGGTGATTGACACCTCTCTCACCAAAATCCCTCAACGAATCACAAATTTCCAGCACACACCAACCAATGAATAAGACTGAAGAAGATACCATTCACCATCCACGCGTGAGTGTACGGCTATGTGAGGTGAGATTTACCAACAAAATACTCACGCTTTGCTCCAAGCTTTGATGTATGGTAAATCTTAGTAATTTGAAATCAAATCTTAAGTGAAGGGGGTCCACCTTCTCATGCCAACGCAACTTCAAAGTGCCAGCGTGAACAACTACATTGGTTGATGTCACCCTCTTAAAAATCAGCGCATGCTAAATAATGTGTGGCATCACTTAATAAGTCACGGTTTAAATGCTGAGGTGGGTAATAAAAAGAGGGGGCCACTCCAATAGCTAGCGTAAACCATACTTCTGTTCTTTACCATTTGCTACCATAACCAAGGCTAGCGTGAGTCTTTCCTTAGGTTGACGTCATCTTCTTATTTGACTTATTACCTTACTTTAAAACCCAACTTTGATTTTATATGAGCTGATGTATAAATCGCTAGTCACATGGGACCCTTGCCATGTCACTCAAATCAATTTTTTAATTGATTTTGACTTTTTATTTTATTTTGACTTTAGTGCCAATTTGTCCAATTTTAGCATTAAAATGCTATTTTATGCACTTTTAGCCCAAATAATGCCTCACGGGGTGCTCCGGCTGCCCGACTGATGTAGAAAGTGGTCCCATGGGTAAAGTGGACGCTCTGGGTGTGAAAATGAGTGTCCCCATGTTAGAAACGGACTCTGTATCTGACTTTTATTACAATCTGAAGTTTTTTAATTAAACCATTAAAAAATGGCTTAAAAATGGAAAAAAAAAATATTTTTTGCGGAAATTGATGAAACTCTAGGGGGACCTAGTACATGTCCATACGACTGAATTCGAGTGCCTAGCATGGTGAAAAACATTGACACGAAGGCTCTAATAACCTCCCTAGGCCGCAACACCAAGATGACTACCCCAGCTTTGGAGGTGTGAGTGAAAAACTCATAAATTATTAGTCGTTTGTTCAACAACCAATAATAACCAAGGGAAAAAACACTATGGGCTAGTTGGATTGATGCTTAAGTCTGGGAAGCCAATTTTTTTATAAAAAATTAAATGCTAGGACATTTTTTACAATTCCCCCAAGGGGGTATGAACATGCGTTACAAAAAAAACCGACCCTGGAGTCTTGAAAGGACCTCTGAACTCTGAATATGAACAAGTATCTTGTTCATCACTGGCGACTCACTGAAAGTCCAACTAGGTGCAGCATAGTCGGTAACAATCCTATTGATAAATGCAATTAATATATAATGCTATAATATTAAGAAAGTATAACATGGTATCAGAGCAGTGCTAGAAGAATCCATTACCAGAACTTTGTCGGAAACTTGTCAGAACTAGGGTTTCATCTTTCAAGGTCTTCACTGAACTTGTTGACAAAAAAAGGAAAAAAAAGAGCCTTGGGAATTTCTCTCTAAATAGGGCACATCTTTTGGTGAAGACATAATTCAATTCTGAAAATGATCAATTTTGACCTAATTGTGCAATTGCAACAGAAATTAGAGTTTCAGTTTTTGACCTGATCACTCGATAGTTTTGGATCGAATCTACCTGAGTCTCAAATTACCTCTATGGGGCACATTTATATATGGAGTCATTTTTCCACATGTTTTCCAAAACGCCAACCTTCAGTTTTGACCTAGTCTTTGCTAGGGTTTTAGATCCAGATCTACAGTCAAGAGGATTAACGTGAAGGTTAAAGATCGTCTGGAAGGAGCTTCCAACTTCATCCCTTGGAAGTCTATAGTTCTTTTCCTACTATAAGAAAATGGCCTATTATAGTGTGTAAATTAAAATTTCCTAGAACCAGAAGTCAGAGAAGACAAACCTTGCTGGAGGAAGAATGATGCTAAAGCAAGAAGGATTTTGGTGGACTCAGTTATAGACCACTTGATTCCTTAGATCTTGGAAAAGGTGGCAATGAGGAAGATGTTCAAAACCTTAAAGAAGCAGTTTGAACACAGTCATATCAATGTGACTCTCACATTGAGGAATAAATTGTCGAATATGAAGATGACGAAGTCCGAGAATATTGCCTCATATTTCATGAGGATCATCGAACACTGGGACAAGCTGAAGTCCAGTGGAGACCATCTTGAAGAAAAGGATCTCTTTATGACAATCCTAAATGGCATCCCACCATATTGGGAGTCTTTCATCCAAACTATAAGTGGTCGGACCAAGTTCCCAAATTTGATAAGATATGGGCAGAATGTAGTCAGGAAGAAACATGAATCAGAGCACGCCAAATACTTCATGGCGCTCAACCTGAGGAGAATCAAGAAATCATATCTCATTGCAAGAAAGGAAAGGGAAAGGGAAATAATTCCTTCAATCACAAGAATCAAGATAAGATATCAAGCCCTCCCCTAGATCAGAAGAAACAAGAGAAGAAGGATATAGCTTAGATATAGTGCTATAGGTGCAAGGAATATGGTCATTATTCCACTAGATGCCAAAGTTCAATCAAAAGGAAGAATGAAGCTTCAACTGCTAATGTAGAAGAAGACCCTCCTCAGAAGGAGTCAAAGAAGGATGATCGTTCAAAGTTCTTCTTCTAAATGATATGAAGATACAGACTGTGATGATCGTCAATCAAGCATATGAAGATCAATGACTTTGAGAGTGGGATCTCACCCACAAAAATACAAAACATAATTATTTGATTCTACATGCTCTAGTAGATTAGATCTGTTTTTTTTTAATATGTTTTACACAGATCTACATTTCTAAATTCACGTAGTTAAATAGCCTGTCATGCTGCACAACCCATCTAGGATGACAAATCCTTTATAACATACTAGAGTAGTACACACTCCTAATGGTATGCTATAATGGATACCATAAGAATCCAGATAACACCCTTACATGCGTTGTGTCGAAGCATTGACTAAAAGGTTGCCTAAATCATTTTTTAATACATTGATTATGAAATATTACTAACCATATGCGGGATTTGACTTGTATGGAATGCCATGATCTACAAGGACAAGTGATCGCATTGATATGTGGATGGAATATTGGAAGCGAAAATACTTATACGAAATGAAAAGGTGCAAAAATAATGAGTCTCTTTCGTTTTACTTATACGAATATAGATAACGTAAAAAAAAAAAAATCCGACCGACGAAATTTTTTTTGCGTTTAGTTTTTCGGCTGAACAACCTTGCTTGTAACAGTTCTGTAATGGAAAAACATTATTCAACCGAATAATTATTCGGTCGAACAAACTCCGAAGCTTGAAACCTGCACAGTTCTCAGGTTTCTCCATTTTCAGAGGGTAAAATGGATTCCTTACACTAAAAATTGACTGTCGGATTTGATACCATTAGTTTCGTCATTAAATCTACTTTCCGTAGGTATAGATTTTGTTGTGTATAGGTGAGATCTGATATTTTTAATTTTTTTGTTTCTTAACATGTTTCGAGTTTAGTTTCATCTCTTTCAAAATGCGATGAAATGAAAAATATATAACTTTAAAAATACACCACCTGAAAATTTTTAACAAATATGGTGCGGTTAATTGGAGTGTACTTCAAAAGGGTATTTGTAGATTTTTAAGTTTTATAGTCAATTGAGAGAAAAGTGTCACAACCAAAAACATATTTAAAACCGACAAGGTTTCCCCATTGATCGAATTAAAAAAATATTATACTTAGTATATAGATCAGTTGGTTACAAACTTATAGTCATCGCAATAGTATATTGTGTGTAGATTGTCGTAGCATATTTTTTTTTTGCAAAACACAAGTTTAACAACAATTT